>CP092866.1:54560444-54631079 GCA_030710605.1 Cordylochernes scorpioides
ATATAATGAAAAGAAATATTGATCATAGAAGGCATCTCGGACGAGGAACTCTGAATAACCTTTATGTCAAACCATTCTGTAATTCCTTTGTTCCTCAAATAAATTTCATTTAAGATATTGCAAAGAGACACAGAGTCGTACATATCAACGATTTCCTCGTGAATGAAGATTTTCGTCGGATAGAGTGATCATCAATATCTCAGCTCCAATTGGAATATGTGGGATGCTCTAGCCCAGGCAAACTGTGGCTAGCGAGACACATGCGGCTCTTTGAATGTGAAGCTGCGGCTCTTCATATAGTTACACACATACAAATATTATTTATGCGATGAATATTTATTGTTGGTAAAAAAATATTTTGTGGCTTTTTAAAAATTTTGAGAATTTGTAAATTGTAATTTTTGACTCTTCCAACTCAAACGTTTGCCGATCCCTGCTCTAGGCAAATGTATTTCGACTTCAATTACCTCCTAAAACTATCTAGAAACTGAAACTGTTCTTTTTAAGAGTATAATATTGTTACCTAAACATTTCTTTTTCAAAATCTTAATTATCATTTTGGAGATTACGCTGTGAAATTTGTATTACTAGTAGGGGAATTAAATTCGAAATTAATCCCTTTTCAGAAGTTTTCTGTTTTATCAAACTTTTGTTTAAATTTTTTGTGTTTAAATATTGACACACGCAGCACACGTTTCACAGTAGCTACACATCAAGAATTAATCAACTCAGGATTGTTTTCCTTGCCAAGTGTGGCAGTGAGTCACACACCGAAACGTCTTCTTCTTTCTTATCTCAAAGCCATGATAATCATGGTGGGTAGTTAGCGACTGCTTTTACCGTAAGCGCACCACATGTCTACACATGTGAAAAGCAGTTCGACTTTGCACTTAAAAATGTGCCAGAGCCCCGTTTGGTTACTTGAACTCGCTGCTGGGGTTGGACTTTTGCAAGAATCGGGGGCCATTGGAGCATTTTTTTAAACAGAAAAAAGTATCCAATGCGGGAATCGAACCCGGGTAGTAGTGGTCGATAACCAAACGGTTTAACCAGTCTTCCACCGACCCCCTAAAACCGAAACGTGAGTATTATGAATTAAAAAAACGTTTTGAATTATGTGTGAATATTAACATTAGAAATAAATTCAAATAGCCGTCAGAATACGTCCGGCCATTCGAGCCAGTTGAAAGGAAAAACATATATGCATACCTTTCCTTCATGATATATTAGGATGTATGTTTTCTTAATAGTTATTTTCATCATATATTATTATATGTGTGTGTATTTTCGAATATTTGAAACACAAAATAATCATCAGAAAGAGGATTTCTGTAAATTTATTAATAAATCTTTGTGAAAAAAAAACATTTTTATTAAATAAGTGTAAAGAGGAATACAATGGAAAATGCATTACTAATTATCGAATGCGTGTTACGAAACATGTTTGCGAAAGTTTTTTAATAATGGAAGAAGGAATCTTGGAATATTTTACGAAATAGATTATTTACAAATAGAAATAAATTTAATAAGTATTAGTATAAGTATTTACTTTCTTTATTCATACATATATATTTTGAGTCTATTTTTGGGAGGTATAACATTGTAGTGTACATAATAAAATTGTATCAACTCCCTTCTTTTGAAAATAAAATTTCTAAATTTATTTTTAGAAAATGATGGTTTTATGTTGTGTAATGGATATTAAACACATTTTAGCAAAATTTCTATATTTAGTTATTATAAAGCTTTTGTAAATAAGGTAATATGGTATACAAACCTGTTAAGAAATGACCGGATAATATTAAAAAGGTGCTAACAGATATACCAGGATATTCCGACCTTATGTGTTATTCTATGAGTGTAGTTCAACCTCTTGTTATCTTATATTAATAAATATATAAGTAAAAATAAGAAATATCTCCGTAATATTTGCTTTCTTTATCTTACTTAATGCTCATAAATGTTACTAAAGCACTTACATTACTTATTACTTACATTACCTATTACTTACATATTTGATTATAGGGGCGTTCTACAAACAGTGTTTTATAATATATGGTTTTCCAAATGTTTTAGCGCTTTACTCGTTATCTCATTATAATTCGAGTTATAGGAAGGCTAAAACTTCGCAAAAAAATACATCAAATATGTATGGCTGGCTGATTTCAAACTGAATCTGGCCTGAAAGGAACTTGTCACGAAGGAATAACAAGTTTCGTGACTGGATTCTTAATTACCTCTACACTGTATTTTTAGAAGTAATTAAAATATACATGTTTGTGTGTGTGACCCACTAGATTCCTCCACGTTTACACAGCTGGAGACTGACACAATATGTAAATAGGTATATATACTCTGACATAAATATGTATTCTGGTTTTGTAAATAACATTGTGCACACACACAGCTCTAGCTTTCGGGCAAAATAAAAAATCCCTTCTACAGTAAAAGACTCACTACAATAAATCGCCATTATGACAATAGTTAAAATTTAATCACATATACATATAGAGGTTATAGTCCTATCCTCTGTTAATGCTATTGTGTTTTCTGGATATGATATATTCTATGATGAGTCTCTGTTGTTTATTGGGAATGTTGGAGTAATGGGTCTTTGGTTCTGAAAAGAAAAAGGAATAGCTTGTTTTTCTTATATGATGTTATATAATGATTTTCTGTCTTGATTTTCGACATTTCGCATATGTTCGGATATTCTTATGTATTTAAACATAAGAATATCCGAACATATGCGAAATGTCGAAAATCAAGACAGAATAATCATTATATAACATCATATAAGAAAAACAAGCTATTCCTTCTTCTGACAATTTCGCCAATACATTTGGATTTTCAACATTGCATTCTATGAAGTATATGGCATTCTTAATATTAGTAGGATAATTAATACTATTGTTCTTTGTTATAGGGTTTCTTACTGATGAACTTATTTTGGGCGAGTGTTGCTTTAAAAGGGTTATAATTCCGAATTTCTTCAAATGACGGGTTATTGATACGGATACTGGTCAATATGTAATACTAAAAATAGATTTGTAAATTTGGGAATTTCTAATTTCAGATGAGCTATAGAGAAATGTCTTAAAATAAATAATATAGGATATTGACAAGTTTTAGATTTCTCAGCTTATTCTGAGTTTCTTCAGCTTTAAAAAGAATTAGGTGAGCAATGGCTATGGGCACGTTCAGTTAATTTTTCACTATATTTATTTTATGGATGAGAGGGCAGTAGGAGGAAATTTGGTAATAGTTGGGGTTGAAGGATGGCCTAAGTATACAATTGTTTGAAATTGTTGCTGTATGCGAATGGTTTTTACATCTAGAAATGGCAGGCTATTGTTTGATTCTTTTTCGTAAATGAAGTTCAGGTTGGGATGGTAAATCTTTTGTCTTGCCAGAATGCTATCAGTTTGACTTTCGGGACAGATACAAAATATGCCACCAATATTTGGACTCCTTAAAATTATATCTGATGGGAATAAGGAGGTTATCCAACTATTCATGCAAAGAATAAAAATTTCGGCAAATGAGGTCGAAAGAGAGATCTCCATGGAAGAGCCTTAAATCTGTTCATAAGTTTTGTAATTTTTGACTGAAGATTTGTTTTGGGTTAACTCTTTTCAAAATAATTATTGAGGATGACGAGTTTAATAAACCTCGTATAAAACTTAACCGGTATATACAGGTACGCAAATATGGTGTGTGCGGAATAATGTTTTTTTTTTTAATGGTTGCCTACAGTGTTAACAATACATCATTAGCCAAACATTTTTGATTTCATCAGCCAATATGCAAGTCTATTTTTGCAGGTCATTGGATGCAACGAGGTATACAATCGAGGTATTAAATGAACGAACCGTTAGTTCAGATCAACATATTCCCTTTTTTTTCAAGCCAAAATATTTTATTTTTAATAAAGTTAGGCAATAATGGGGGCCCGGTCAATACTTTGGAGGGTGGCCACTTAGGAATAACGACTGCTGTAAGCTCATATATTCTAGTTTTATAATATTCCCCAATAAGAGAAGGAAACAACTTTCATACACACACGGACTTGAACCGAGCTTCGTGGGCAAAACTTGTGAGAATCTTTTCAAAAGATAATTTTTCATTCGCTGTATATAGCTTTTTTTTCTCTTGAAGCGATATCTTTTTTCTCAAAACCTCATTATAAAGAAGACATTTTGGTGTTTTTTAGAATTGACGTGATCTCTAGAGAGGTGTTTTCCACCAGATATTTTACATTAACAACACATTTATACATTTCTTGCTACGATAAAATAAATATTTTTCCAAATCAAAATTACCTGAAACCGACTGACTTCGAGGATTCTATTTTAAGCAACCATCAAGTACTTAAAATAAGGGGTTTTTAATATATAAATTTCTAATGCCCTTGAGTTAAAAAGTCTCTCTCTCTCTCTCAATTTACCAAATTAAATCTTCGTTGTTGACCCTTTAGTAAATAAGTGTTTGTCAGAATAAAGTGTTAAACATAACATTTTATGATAACATCCAGCGTTTCCATAGCGATTTCAAAATTTTGAAATTAAGTTCTTCAAATACTAATGGGGAAGGCTAGTCAAATTACATCCGCCTCTTTCCTCGAAAAAATAAATAATTTAAATTATGTACTTTTGCAAGTTTTAAATATAAGGTTATGATGCGCCATTTATATTAAAGAAATTACACTTTGAGCGAAGCCTTCCCACTATGTTTCATTGAACTAAGGACAGAAGGAAACCTTTTTATTTGAATAAGGAATACACATACACATACAGCTTTATTAAGACCATCGGTCTTATACAGATTTACAACAGGAAGAAATCAAAGATGGAGCTCCTATACTCCATGTAGCGCAGAGCCCAACAGCCCCCAGGTCCGACGCATGTTTAGTTTCCACAGAATCCACCGTGCATAGGTTAGCGTATTTTTACTTTTTAATATTGATAATCGACGTATTAATTTATTCCTTGTTTTAACATGTTCTGAACGGTCTAAATCGTTGTTCGATTTAGTATATTTTTCCAGAGTTTCTTGCTTATATTTTATTATTCATCAATGTTCCAGGATTAAAACATTTGGGATATAAATTTTATTCTATTCATGATAAAATTGTGAAAAAAGTTTTAAAATTATAAAATATTTTCGCTGCTCGCGTTTGTTTTTGTAAATATCCCTGGTAGGATAAAGTCTATATTTTATTAAGCCCGTTGAAGAGCGATTATCGCTTGAAAGCTAGCGTTTTTTAATAAAAAGAAACTCATTGTGAGAAAATATTTTGTAATTATATAACTTTTAATATATTGTTCTCTAAATAACGTATATTAAAACGATCACTAATACTTATGGACCGTATACACATCATCAACCCAATGTATTTATGTGACAGAAGCTATCGGGAACATTAACTAATTGGTTAATCATCAAAACAAGGTTGTAATTCGGTAAAGTGCGAGCGGAATCTCTAAAAATACCGATTTTATTGGTAGGATCGTGTAAACAGCGTCACACAGCGGTGTTAACGGTTTAAAAACAAGTCAATTTGCTGATTGAAGACATTGGGGCTTCCCGTAATCCTTCTAATGGAGAAAGATCCTTTAGCAATTCAATTGATTAAGTGAATATAATCAAAATAAATCTATAGATATATAATGCTATATTGTGTTTATTATTATAAATTATTTCCCCTTTGAAGATAACTATTTTAAAATTTATATAACAACACACACATTATCAATTGTAATTGATTTGTTTTGGTTTTATTTGAGGAACATCATGTCCTTAATCATGGACCTTAATGTCAATTTAACGATTTAAAATTTATTTTAAAACGAGCAATTGTTATATGATACCTGGCAACAAAGACGTGATACCAGATAATCCTATCTTATATAAGACTGGCGCAAAAAAATAAATATTATTTCAATTGCATAGTAGTTATTGAGGAAAATCAAGAATAATATTCTTCTCTTCAATGCCCCTCTCTATTTTTGTTTCGCTCCCTCTGTGATTTCAAATACTTTATACAGATTCTGTTCAAAATTATGAAACTATTTCACTTTAATTTTCACTGTTACTTGCCCTTTGCTTTTAAATCAGGAGAGGCTTAATACATTCCAGCTTGATATTATATATCTGATTAGAACTAGAAATGTAGATATTTAGTAAAAGATAAAATTTAAATAACTTTCAACGTAAAACGGGCGTTTTATACTGAAGTGATACAAATGAGACAATATTTTTCTTCTAGCTTTAAATTTCTTGTCAAAGAGATTTTATTGGCTCGAAGCCTTCTCTTTTTTACCTTTCAATAATGATATACAATGCTAGTCTATAAGTTTTAATAATAAAAAATATTTTCTTCGATATTCTATTAATATTTCTATTATTTGCGTATAAATGAACATAAAAATAGTTGATACGCATTGTTTTTTATATCTCTTATACATGTGGAACAAACCTTTACAGGATTCTATCTTCCAGACTTCGGCTTCCTTCATCTTCTAATGTATCAGATGGCATAGCAATAATAGGATAATCAAAAATCAATTTGCAAAGCTAAAATTTACTTAGAACTTATCTAAAGATGAATAAATTAGTTTTAAATTAAAAAATAAAAAATTATGGTGTTTAGAAATGGTGGAAGACCAGCAAAAAATGAAAACTGGTTCTGGGGAGGCACTCCGTTGACTCACCTCTAGAATAACATATCTGGGATTTCCCTATAAAACACACACTGTACCAGACAAGCTGCGCTAGTTTTCAAAGCAAAGGCATATACCATACTAAACTCAACCATTGGTTTTCTAAAAAAAGAAAAAATCGATTTGATAGATGTTGCATTCAAACTATTTGAATCTTCCATAAAATCAATTCTTTTTTACGCGGCCCCAGTGTGGGCCTGCGATAATGGGTAAATTATAGAGCAACTTCAAACCTCATTTATAAAAAACTTGCTTGATTTACCTAGATATATCCCGGGGCACATACTAAGATTGGAAACTGGAAGAATCTCACCTACTGCTACCGCCACAAAATTAACATTGAAATACTACATTAGAATATTGGAAATGGACGAGTACAGACTACCAAAATCATGCTGGAACAGACTGAAAGAAGTACAGATTAAAAAAATTCGGCTCACCTAGCCAGGGACGATATAGGCAGCAATGCCCTTGCGTCCCCTCTAGCGTCACACAGCCCGAAGGAATGATGCATTCTCCATGCATCGAGCGGCCTTTGGTAGGCCCCTCGCGCCCGCCAGTATGGTCCGGCTACAATGGGGTTGACCATTCACCCACAGGCGTCTCCGAGAGTTCATTGGCTAGGTTGCTGACCGAGCCCTCTCGTTCGGACTTAGATCGACCCGTCCTACGCTCCTATAGGACTCCCCCCCCCTTTAGCCCTCGCACCCTTACCCAGTCCTCCCTGAATCTGCCGTCGAATCAGGTACCTCTGAGGTGCCGAGGTTGACGCGGGGACACCACGCGGAGGCGGGGGGGTGGTACTACTGTGTGCACCCCTTGGTTTCTCATGGTGCGCACGGCAAGGACGCTCCCAATGGCGCACACACAGAGCGAAGACCCAAGAGTTTCAAGACACGTGAAAGAAGTACATAAAATGTCAAAAAAACTCTATAGGATTATACAAAACCGTTAATGATATATTCAACTGTTGTGGTCAGTCATGGCTGAACCTCCCGCCGAATTATGATTCAATTAAAAAAGAACTTCCTAAAATTATGAAAACAAAAATTGAACAGATTATTCAACAAGACTTCGCTAGACTCGACAATTCGAAATTTTTTCAAACTATAAACTTCTCTGTGATTCATTTATGCCAGAACGATACTTGTCATGGAATCTGTCATCGAAGATAATAGCCTTCATTGCACGGACTAGAATTACTTCAACTCTAGATAGAGAAAGTCATATTCTCATCATCAAAAAGGAAAATATTCACTGCAGGATTTGTGGAAATATGATATCTGATGAAATCTCCCAACATATCTTAGAATGCAAATATTTAGGTGAAGAAAGAGAAAAAACTATTTAAAACACCTTCTGGAGATTTAGCAACCCACTGCAGACGCTGAGAACTATTTCAGAAAAGAAAAATATAGTAATAGTAGTAATAGAACTCTATAATTTCTACAGATCAATTGTAAATAGATTCATACGCAAAAGAGATAATGAGGAAAGTTTTAGAACAGATGTGTAAATAAATCCCTTTTCAAACAAAGGCTCGCGTTCACATGGGCAAAGGAAGGAAAATTACTGTATTATTTTGTTGTTGTATGGCGAATCCATACAGGGCAATGGGCCTTAATAAAAGCCTTTTTGATATATATGGTATATACAGGTTAAAGTATTTTAACCAATTTTCCAAATGTGGTTATGCATCTATGTGTATGCAAATATGAATGCTATCCCCTCGCACTTTTTCAATATAGAAAAATAGCATTAAACGATTTAAAATGGCTCTATGAGACCTGATACTAATATTTGTTATAAGTATATTTCGAAATATTTATTTCCATATTTAATATATATATTGAGTATATGAAAAATATATTGATATTATTAATATTAAAAAATAAAAGAAATATATTTACCAATTTGACGCATGCTCTTATGTTCATAGCTGAGAAGGATTTGATATGAAAATTTGTTTCATTATTATTTTTTTCAATATTTTGAATTATTCGTTGACTACTCAATAACTTAAATTTGAAAAGGGTTTCTAGGTAATCTTGAGTTAATATGAAAAAATAATTTGTAGAAATATCATATATATATATGATGTAATTCTAGGTGTGAAAAAGAATTAGCAGTCGTTTGTGGCTGTCTCCAGCTCAATCATCATCTCTTTATTTTTTCAAATCTTTTTAAACAAAACAAAAATTTACATTATATCATTCAAAATGTATCACTACCCCCCACAAAAAAAAATTGTATTAATTTTTCTTTCTCAACGGAGGTTAGGAGGGGATGGAAGGTAAAGGATAAGATACATTGCAAAAAATTATATTACACAAGTAACCATATTGTTAGAGGTAAAAGGCGACCAAAGCCTGTTAGTTGGGGAAAATCACAGGAAAAGGTGGCCATACAAAACCTAACTAACAATAGGCAGGAAAAAAAAAGATATTTTAAAATTTGGACATTACATATCTATGGAGACACTCTCCATGTAGAATCCCATTCCAGGGCAACTTTCTTATTATTTTCCCGAAACCGGCAGTAGTTTCTCCAGGGGCTCTGTGGGGTGATCTGGATTTTTTTTTCTTTAATGGAAGAGAATAAAACCTGAGGACTATCGGTGGAAGCTTGCTTGTTAGGTTCGACACCCAAGCATCCTTCCAAATCCTCTTCTTCCTGAAATGGGAATGGTGGTTCAGTATTATCTTCAGTTACCGGATCCCAGAGCTTTACTTTAGAAATATTAACTATTGTTGCATGCTTTTTTTCGGGTTGGCAAGGCTTATCTATTTCTATGGTTTGTGGTGAGGGTATGGAAATTATGGTGTATGGTTCTGGATAAAAGGCTGGCATGAGCTTACCTTGACCTGATTGGTAAGGGATCTTATAAAGGACCTCATCCCCTATTTTTAGATTAGGCGTTTTATGGGATTCATTATATCTTTTTACCAATTTAAGATGTAATTTTCCTGTATTTTCATTTGCAATTCTCCTAGCCTCTTCTATGGGTGGATATGCTCTTGTTAAATTATTGATATATGATGGCGTTATGCCAAAAAGCAAATAAACGGGAGGCATTTTAGTTATGGAATGAGGAATACTCCGATATTCTTCTAAGGCCTTTTGTAATAATTTGGGCCATGGTATTCTGGGATTTTGTTGATGGTGAAGTCTAAGTTTTGAGATAAGTGTCGCATTCGCCCTTTCTACAAGCCCATTACACTGTGGGTGCGAAGGGGATGTCATCACGTGTTTTATGCCCTTTTCTTGTATAAATTTGTTAAACCTTTTGGACACAAATGAGGGGTGCCTATCAGTAACGATAATTTTTGGTTTACCTACATTTAATAACTGATTTATTATATTGATGTACGTTGCTATAGACGTACTCTTAGACAGATAAGCCCAGATGTATCTTGAGTGATGATCAACTATCACATGAAGACAATTCTTTGTACTGTTATAATCCCCTAATCCTAAAATACTGTCACGGGCAACTACATCAAATGGTTTCTCAGCTAGTGGTAAATTATCCATGAGTCCATACGAAGGTGTAGTTGGCTTCTTTACAGACTGACATATTTTACATTTCAGAATATATTTTTTTATTTGTCCTATCATTCCTTTGAAATAATATTGTGTTGAGATAACTCTAGCCATTGAACTTATGCCGGGGTGTCCTAAACTTTCGTGAGCCCCACATATCAATTGTTGTTGTAAGGAGGGTGGTACTATAATCCTATCTCTATTTTTTAGCCTAATATAAGTAATACCGTTTTTAATGAAATATAGTTTAGATGAAGGCTTAAGTAATGATTTTTGTTCTTATTCTATATTTTGAACAGTTAAGAAGCAGGTATATGGCAGTCGAGACAACATGTCGGCTTCATGATTTTCACATCCCTTATTATATTTAAATTCCAAATCATATTCTGATAATTTTAGCGCCCATCGGAATAATCTACCGTTAGTATGTTTGAAATTATTTAACCAAATTAATGCCTTATGGTCGGTATGAACTATCACATGTTGACCTGAAATATAGGGATGGTATCTTTTACATGTTTCTATTATCGCGAATAATTCAAGTTCTGTTATTGTATACTTGGATTCTGCTCCCCTTAAAGCCCTACTATAAAACGCTATGGGTCTTAAGGTGCCATCAGGATACTCCTGTTTAAGTACGCCTCCTAAACCTGCAATACTAGCGACGCAAAAGATATGTGTAGCTAAAAATGGATTATAAATTTGGAGTATTGGTTTCGAAACTAATGCTTCTTTAAGGGCTTCAAAACTCCTCTGACACTCTTCACTCCACGTGAATTTTACATCTTTTTTCAATAGATCATTTAAAGGCGCTCTCAATTTATTAAAATTATTTATAAATTTTGCATAATGCGTAACGCTTCCCAAAAATGACCTTAAGCATCTAACATCACGAGGAGGGAGCAAAGATTTAATTATACCAACATTAGTACTTGAAGGAGAGATTTGATCTCCAAAAATTTCGTAGCCCAAATAATTTATCTTTTGCATAAAAAACAAACATTTATCTTTCCTAAGTTGGATACCTTCCTCTTGTAGGATTGCAAATATTTCCCCAAGGTGTTCTAAATGGGATTCGGTATCTTTTGAAAAACCAATATATATATATCTTCAAAGTAAGATATTATATTTTTAAGTTCATATTTCTGCAATATGGAAGTGAGGATCCTGTTAAAAATAGCAGGAGCTGTCCGCAATCCAAATGGTAATCTGCATCATTGGTAAGAACCTTCTGTGGTGGTAAAGCAAGTAATAGGTTGATCTTTTTCATGTGAACCAATAGTCCAGTATGCACTTAGAATATCAAGGCACGAGAATACTTTTGAGCCTTGCACCTTTTGGATGATATTTTCAACTAAAGGAATTGGGAAACTATCTCCTATCAGTTTTGAATTCAATTTCCTAAAGTCGATACATAGTCTAGATTTATCATTTTCTCCCTTTTTATGTGCTAAAGTTACTGGCGAACTATATGGAGAAGAAGCATGCCTAATAATCCCATATTTTAATAATTGCCTAATTTGTTCCTTAATTATTTCGGTGTCCCTGGGATTATGTCGATAAGGTCTGAGACAAACAGGTGTTTTATCTTTGAGTCTTAACCTGGGGGGATCTACTTTTAATGGTCTAATATTATATTTGTTTTCACCAAAAATATCATTATAGCGACTTAATAAAATGTAGAAATTATTCTTAAGTTTGTCATCATTATTTAGATAGCTGTCTTCTAGATTTGGCAAGGGTAAGGGTCGAAAGTTTGGTTGGTAAACGAGTTTAGATTTAAAACAAGAGGGGACATTTATGTTATATTGATCAATAGTTTTATCTAAAAGAGGTAACTTTTTTATGTGATTACATTTTCCTGAAAGTTTTAAACAATAATTATGTTTTTTACAATATTTAACATTATTAGAAACACCAAAATATTTTTTTGAGTTATCACAATATTGCAAAGCATTGAGTTCATCTTTAGAAAATGTATATTGAAATTTGGATAAAAACACATTATTTTGCATAATAACATTCTCATCAAAATCAATCTTTAGGTTAAAATATTTCAGGTACTTAGTGGATATTATCAGAAAATTTAAATTTGGATTATCAATAATATAGAACAACATATTGTTAGTTATATCTCCAATTCTGATCGTTAAACAAATTTGTCCAAATATTCCAATACGGTTAGATACAGTGCTAATCATATTAGGTGTGTTCGGGTGTTGCTGGCTAGAGTTATTTATCTTATCTAAAAGGCATTCAGGTAATAGGTGTACGGAAATAATATTAATGTCACTGCCGGAATCAAAAAGCACTAAATAGGTTCCCAAGAGCAATGAATCTACCCCAACGTCACTCATCACTCATGGGCACCATCATTGTTGCCTTACATTACCTCGAAAGTCTTGGTAAAACTGCTTTCGCCGGGTTTCTTGTCGGTCGCCAACCTCTCTGCCGGGGCGGGCACCTGAAGGAAGAGAATCCTGTGAAGGCGTTGCATTCCTCGAGTCGACATTTTGAAAGTCCCGTCGATATCTGGGGCCATTAAATGGTGAAGATGTCTCTTCATGTCGAAATCCTTCTTCCAGGGAAGATGCAATCTTAATCCACATGTCCAGATTAGCTGGATTGGCAGCGATCAAAAATGGTCTCAGCTTCGCGTTTACATTCGAAGAAAGCGCTTTCAGGGTCTGCTCCGAACTTATATTCAATATTTTTGCCAACTTCAGTTTATTAAGATAGTAGTCCATAAGGGGTTGCGATGATAGCTTCTTTTCCGTCCAAAATTGCCTCATCAATCCACTTGTCGATACCGGGAAAAATGTATTCATAGCTTGGTGAAGTTCATCCAACGTAAACACGTCCTGGCACATCGAGGCGTATATCTCTAACACTTTTCCTTTAAAAATGCACGGGATCATTGACAGAGCATCATTTTCTGAAATATTTTGAAGCTTGACTGTTCTTTCAAAAAGATTTCGCCATTCTTGATAGGTAAGGCCTGTATCCGGGTTGAAAATCGGCAAAATTTCTTTAATTGAAATGTCTACTCTCGCTCCGGTAACAACCTCTTCTTTCGGTAAAGTTTTCAAGTCTTTCTTCGATGTCATTTCGAATTTATTCCCGTAGGCAGCGATCCTGTCGACTAGCTGATGTAATTCTATGTGTGAAAAAGAATTAGCAGTCGTTTGTGGCTGTCTCCAGCTCAATCATCATCTCTTTATTTTTTCAAATCTTTTTAAACAAAACAAAAATTTACATACTCCATTTAGTTAAATCTTCGGTAAAAACAAAAAATATTTACATTCTAGCATTCAAAATGTATCATATATATATATCACGATAATTATATTTTTCATAAATATGTATTATTTATATAAAGGTTTTTATAATTTTTCTCAATTATAATAATCAATATATTTGATTTCGAACCTCAGTTTGAGATATTTTCTTCATAAAAGCTCTTCGTTTTAATATAATTCTATCATCTTGAATTTTAGAGAAAATTTAATGATTCGATTATTAGACTATAAATATAATTGTTTAAACTTCTTAGATAACAATGAGAAAAAAATATTACGACGTCAATTTTAAATTATTTATATGGTGAGGTATCCAGTCGACTTAATGTATGGAGTGCGATCCTGTCGACTCTCGCTATACTGTGTTGACTGAGAGAATCAGTCAGGGCGTGGAGAGTTTTCCAGTACCTCTCTGCACCTTGGAAGACCTTTAACAGTTCTCACAGAGTACAGGCAGTCGTGGTCGAGGCAGAGTGGAAAGCTTGGGAATGTCCATACACAAAACACGAAGAGACACAGTTGTACTAGAAAGGTTCCGTGAACAGATAAAAGTCGAGCTAGGAGAGAAAGATGGAGATAGAAGAGTTCTTACTGTTCTACATGGTCGATGAGGTGGACCTTGGACACAACTGTCGAGGGCTCCCGCTGATGATGAAGTGACTATATTTTGGCTAGGGCGGAGGTCTTATATATCTTTGCAGAGAGGAAGTATTGGATTTCAGCGGATGCAACAAGGGCGTGGATCGGAAAAGGCCATTGTATACTCCTGGAAACGCCGTGAGATCTTGCTATCTTCAGGCCTTGTTGGACTACTATTTCAATCACTTGCTTCATCTCAACTCTTAATCTATTACAGAGTTTTATTTATTTATCCTCAGTTTGTACAAAGTATATTAAATATGGTGATGTAATGACATGTCAATCATGCGTATAATTATTTACAGAAGTGTCTATTATACAACATGAAAACCTTGTTATATTATGGGGTTGTTGGTTTAAATTATCATATTTATATATTTTTCAAAAAATATATCATTTGAAATACATTAATTTTCCCAGTTAATATGAAGAGTTTAATATTCAAAGTCGATATTTACGAATTTGTATCTCTCTATCTAGGTGTCTGCGTGTATCTTCCAACTTTTAAAACTTATATTATCTAAATATTAAAAAATATATTTAATGATTTTTAGAGATAAGTAAATCGGGGAGCACCTATTAGACGTTAATTTAGAGAATTCATATACAAATAAAAAGAAAATCATCTAAAAATTTCTCTCACCAATCCAAAACAATATCGAAGTGCGTTAAAATCTGTATTTCAGAGATAAAGATGGGATTTTAGGTTTTATCAAAACATCCAAATCCAGATTAATATTCCCATTAAAAAGATAATAGAGTCTTTTGAACCAATTATCTCTAATATTCATCTAATTAGAATGTTCTGTAGTAATTAGCTAATGAGTCTTGTAGACATTAATGGCGCCACTAGAAGTTGGTTAATGGCTTGGACCATACGGACGAGTCCAGCCATAAAGGTGGTCTTAGCTTAGATTGGTGTAAACAGGGCTTCCTTACAATATACCTGTTTTCAGGGAAGCTTCATGTACAAAATTCTTCTCTCTGTAGGAAGACTATTATCGATTTGAGATAAACCAATTTTGGTATCAGGACGCTTTTAAATGTTATGAACTAGATATTTATATTGCCCTTTCGCTTGTACCACAGACTAGAATATATAAAGTTTCATTTTATAAAACATATATTAGGATCGTATTCCCGCACTATAAGTTGTGTTCATTTATGATATTCTATTTAGGATAATTATAATCAAGCAGCATGCTCACTTTTATCGCAATTCGGAGAATGTTTTCACCCATTACAAAATTATGTTTATAAAGATAAATATTAGTTATCATCTTGTTTGATCTTGATTTTATAGTTTATGGTGACCTATTTTGAAAAATCGCAATTCTACGAAAATCCCTTTTAGCACATTTATGTATTTTAAATAAATAATAATAATAAATAATAATAATATATTATTGATAATTATACATAATTATACACTCCATAATGAAACCTGTATGTTAAAAGTTATTCCTATAAGTTCAATCAATAAATGTTATTATATATGTCATTAGAAGCAAATATATATTAAATACATATAATATTTTTTTTTGTCTTTAACATATATATTGTCTCCTATATCGAATATTTACAAACCTAAATATTACTCTCTTTATATAATTGTTTTTAATAATTTTGAATTCCCTATTTTAAATATTTTATTAGAGTATCAGGCACGTAGGAAAACAATTTGTCAAACCAAATTCATTGAAATTTAACTGAGCAATCAGTGTAATTAAGCTAATTCGATTAAATAAATGATTAGGGATATTCTATATCCCTATAGAGTCGTCATATAAATGTATTTACAAATTTATTATAAAAGTAAAATAATTGCGTTAAAAACACTCGAATAATTGCCACAGAAGAATAATTTCATTGTCATACTTTTATATACCCAGAGTATGTAATGTATGGAAGTAATTGAAATAGAATATAGAATGGAGTGAGTTATTGTTGTTTTTAACTAAAAGAAGCTTTCTCAAGATAGCTTTCACATATAGATAAATTTTACGTAAAAATAGCATAAATAAATGTGAAATGATCATGAAATTAAAGTTAATATAAATAATAAAACACGAAAATTGATGAAAATAAAATTAATATGAATCAATATCAGAGACATAAAAAAAGTAGATAAAATTTAATACAAATAGAATTCATATTATACAATTGTAATGATTTTATGTACTATATTCATGTAGATTCTCCTCTTTTATAATACTATATAATAAATATTTCAATTGCCTTGTAATCTTAATTTGCTAAAGAGTTGCGGGGTTATATGAAAATGCGGCGTTTTTGTAATAATGATTGTCGTTCTGGATACTTTGATTGAAGGAGCATTCTTCTATATAATATAGCGGAGAAATAGAGGTAACTCGGATTCCAGGAATGACAATCGCCAACTACTCGACTATAAAATTGTCGCCTAAGAAGAGAATTGCTTTGTTAATTCATTTACCAATATATAAAATGAAATAATATATAAATCGTGTTAATAAACGCTGGTGATGGCCTTCTGCCATCTATCGGAGAAAGGTTATTGAAACTCTATTTTTATTACGGGTTTTGTAGTCATTCTTTTTCTTGGAATAACAAGAAAGCTAATTTATGCGTTTAATTGCCATATATTCCAATTAATAGATAAAGTAATCAGCCATGTTCATTTTAACAATTGGGAGATGGGTTTTCTTATTGTCATTTATATCTTCGAATTTCTGTTTACTGCTCTTTAATCCGTCGTTGTTATGAATACCTCTTTACAACAAACCTATTTATTTAAAACATTGAAATATCTGGCCCATCTTGTTATCTTACTTTTTAATGTTGGATCAATATGATCATTAAAACCCTTTTTGAAGCTTTATAGTTCCTTTAAAGTTTTTGTCTCCATAATTGAACTAAATTGTGCCATTAATGAATCAATAGTTCATAGGTTGAAACTCCATTGTACTAAATTTATCTTAGGAGTTGCATAGCGTGTCACACAATTAACGACAAATGTTTTCTAAATTTATATTTACATATCCCCGCATATTCTGTGCAATATTTGCAGCCCTAGTGTGTGAAGGAATTCAATAAACGATACACACACCAGTTACTTCCACCGAATGTTAGTTAAGAAAGGACAAGGTGGTATGAATCAGGGGTTAAACTAAATATATCAATATAAAGCAATAACGCATCGTCTATATACATGGTGTGATCAATAATTTCCAGGAATGCTAAATATTTAAAGAAATACAAAAGTATAATAAAGTTTTATTTAAAATTTCTCAAAATAATGACAGTCACTATCTATATACTTGTTCCATATTTTTTTTTTCCAGATATCAAAACACCTCTGAAAATCCTTATCTTTCAGGCTTTTCAAAATATTCTTCGAATTCTCATTTATTTCAGGTATTGAGTCAAATCGAGGTCCTTTTAAGACTCTTTTAATTTTAGGGTAAAAGAAAAGGTCGTTGGGAGCAAGGTCAGGAGAATAGGATGGCTGGGGTAGTAAAGCAATTCCGTGTTTAGCCAAATAGAGTTGTACAGTGACTGCTGTATCTGGCCGTGCGTTGTCATGATGCAAGAGCCAATTTTACTTATGCCATTTTAGGGTCTTTTCTGACGTACAGGCTCTCCTAAACGTCGCAATACATCAAGATAGTAATGTTGATTAATGGTCTGACCCTCGGGCACGAATTCATAGTGTACCAATCACTTTATATCAAATAAAGTGATAAGAAGACACTTAAGCTTCGATTTGCTTATTCGACCAGCTTTTAATCGTGCAAACCATTCAAATGTCCTCGATTGTGATAGGGCATCTTCTTTAAAAGCCTGCTTCAAGAATTTAAATGATTCGGAAGCTGTTTTCCTTAATTTAAAGCAAACCCCTATGCAGACTCGCTGTTTATCAATACAGTCCATACTGTAATTCGAAATTTTCTGATATACTTGAGCTTATAAATTCGATAAAACGTGAGCGCGTGCGTCTATGTGATCAATTTTTATTTCTGCGTGTTGATAAATGTTTTATCTATAAGGTCCTTATAAAATTATTTCATTATTTTGAATATTTTACGTGATCCAGTCTCATTCCTGGAAATTATTTATCACACGTTGTATGTGAAATAACACTTTAATAAACGAGTGTTCATTTTAAACATAAATAAACCTTATACTATTTTAATTGAAATGAAGAATTATATTGGGAGGGCTTGGATCATCAATGGTAAACCCTCCCAGCCGTTTCGCCAATTTAATCTACCAGACCGCTTCTTAGAGCTCTAATACTGTGTTGGATTATTCTGCTTATATATGTTACACTGAAGGGTGTAATCTTAGAAATGGTATTTAGACAAACTATGGGCATGAGCTTTATGTGTAAAATAACACTCGTACCTTAACTGTTTTCATTCCCTATATATAGGCGGCCCGTTATGCATGTCGCGATGCACATTCAAAGAGAGAGGTTTCTCTTTTGGTACATGAATATCATCCCCAAAACTTTATGTTATATATGTGTTATATAAAAAAAATGGGAGATCTGATTTCAAACACGATGCAAATTTCTGAAGATCTTAGGATAGAACAGTGCCGAAGATTGAAAAAAAAATCTAATTCGCCGCTGCTTATTGAGGTGCCTGATTTCAAGCAAAGACTTCTGCTTTTTCGGAACGCTTTCAGACTCAGGGACAAAAATATATTCATAAATAAAGATTACCCTCCAACTATTAGAGACCAAAGGATATTGCTAATTAGCAAACAAAAGGAACTCATGAGTAAGGGAACTGTTTCCAAACTAAGAGATAACAGGCTAATTGTCCTTGGCATAAGCTACTCTGTTTTAAATGGCCGCGTTGTCAGCTTCAACGGGGATGCATTTTAGCAAACTTCGGATAGCATTCATACCACTGTCCAACCTAATCTTTCACAGTTAAAATATCTTTCTCAGGAAGAATTTTTGCGACAACCTAGACAAGAACTATCACATGATTGCTCATTTCTAAAAACGAATAAAAGTCGCCAATCTGCACTTGTAGCTCAGGATTAACATTCTAATATCAAAATAAAATGTTACATCACTAAGGAACAATCCTCATAGAATAATCTCCTGAAATATGCTCTGTAGAATTATTATTTTCTCAATGAGAGTTCACTCACGGTAATAGATGGCAGATCTATCAGTGATAAATATGGAAACTTTTATTCTTCAACTCAAGGATTCTCAGTTATAGATCTTTCTATTGTTTCTCCTGCAGTACTTGAGCTGATTGTTGATCTTACTATTGAATGCATGCCTTATTTGGACCATCTACCACTTGTCCCAAAATTTAATGGTCTAAACAATATAAAGGCAAAAGATAATACGAAGTTTCGTTCTGTTGGCAAGTATTCCTGAACAGCTGACAAGGCTACATCTTACAAGGACAGCTTGAGGGATTCAACGAATTTACTAGTGGAAAACTCCACAATTGACTCACAGGTCGAAATGCTTACAAGTGAAGTCCAACCGGCAATTCCAAGGGCGGGGAAGATGACTAGGAGGAGTTCTACATAGCTAAGAAGTTTCAGAGCTGCTACCAAATAACTCCACAAGACCTAACACGACATGGTAAATCCATGTATAGTAACTTTCTTTGCCTCCAATTTGCCCAGATTAATCTATTAGCTTGATTGTCTTTATATCATTTTATCTGTACATAAATTTTATGTTACCATTAAGTTCTATCATTGTTTTCCCTGCATGTATCCTATATTTCTGCTTGGAGAATCTGTATAAGACTAAAGGGTCTTAATAAAGCTTTTGTTGTGTGTGTTGTTGTTATATAAAAATGAATTTTATTCAATTTTTCAAAATAGATTTACTCGATGAAACTACTCTATGAAGGCGACCGCCAGGTGTCGCGGCTTTCCCTATATAGATTTATTGTTGTTGTTTTTCGTTGCCAGCTCAAATCTTTTTGTAGATATGTAAATATGTTATCTTTTATTTCCTTTATTCTTCTCGCCTTAAGACAGGTATTATTTCATACTAAATTATGTTATCATATGAATTAAAGCAAAATGTGTTTAAAAGTTTATTTTATTGTATTTTCCACGCGCGCGCGATTGCAATACCATAAAAATACTCAATTAATATAATAATTATTATCTCAATAAACTAGTCGCTATCAAATCTGATCTATTAAAAAATCGCGAAAATTTCTACCTCAAAAATATTTAATATAACAAAAGCTAACAAATAAATATCAAAACATATATATAGTGTAAACTCGTATATGTAAATAGTACAAAATTTGTTTTCTATGAGGTCGTCTTGTTGTCAGTGTCGTCTATGTGCTATGAATAAATAGGCATATTCTGACTGATCAAATGAGCATTTTTAGATGTCTGGGCACCATTTATCATAATATATTTCAACTAAACGTTGATTTATCTTTGATCCATTATATTAGCGAGCCAATTTTATATATAAATTAAGAATAAATATTACGCACGCGCGTCGGGCTGTTGGCACTCGTTTTCGTCGTCCACGCTGTACTTCAATGATCAAAAAGCTCCTAGAGTTTTTGTGATAAAGCCAAAATATAATGAGTAATCAAGGCCAAATTTGTTTGAAAACGCTACAAGTGCGGTAATAGAGTAAAAGTTTATCTATAATAATCAATTGAGACCGGGGGTCAGTGTATGACCTTTTATTAATTTAAACTATCTGGCATTATTTACTGGCATTACTAACACATTATTTTTGAATCTTACTCGTCCTTTTTTTCCATATTTTAATAAATTATTTATTTTTGTTGCTTTACTTAATAGATAATTGAATCATTGACTCAATGAGCTTGGTACTGATTTTAAAAGCGTGATTTTGTGTCTGTTTCTCAAACTCCTAAATATCATGCGAACATTGTATGTAGAGTAGAAACATTTTTGAATGACCACCCAAATATATGGATATACCTGGCCTCTCGTGGAGGTTATCGTTCATAGGAATCAATGTTAATTTAAAGTAATCATTTATAATTTAACAACAGAATGGTTGTTCAGAGGGGTAGTCGCCCATCAGAGGTACCCCACATGGGAGGATGTACTATATTCACTATATAATACCAATTGATTACACTACACATTTTAGTTTCAACATATAAGCAACTATTTAGGATATTTCCGCGAACCAAATAATAAACTCTAAATTATCCATCTCTAGTATCCATATATTAAATTTATTCAGAAATATCCTGTGTAATAGAAGTCACCTTCGGCGCATACCATTGGAGTTATTTGACAGGTAGAATTCATTCTGAGAAATTTTCAGAAATTGAATACAGTATCAACAGAAAGGCCAAGCGGGACTTGTGTGTATAAAATAAAATGTAATATGAAGTTCAAGGTATTTCTCTCACGTTGTCGGTCTATTTAAAGAATGCAATTTAAAGAAGAAATGTCTATTCCTTGTCTCTTTTGATCGCGGTCTCTTATTGGAAATTGGAATGTATCTCAAGTCAGGTTATTCATAGATTCCATATATCTCACCGTTTACGTAGGTGTTCAATCTCTGAATTGGTCAATTATATTTTCAGTGTAGAATAAATTAAATGAATATGTTTCATATACAAGATGTATGTGATAGGTGGTGAGAGAACAGAAATTGAAGGACGTTATTGTCCGAAACCTCACCAAGCTTATACATCTTTCCAATAAAGATAGACGTTGCCGTTTGCTTTTATCTATTCTTACAAATAATTTGTTAAGAATGAACATTCAATGGAAATAATATATACTAGACGGGTGACCCGGGCTTCGCCCCGGGATTGACCCGTGTGCATATCTACCCGAGTCATATATATTTAGAAAAGATTTTTTTTTTAATAATTGTTTGTTATTAGCATTATCTATTTGTTTGCATCAGCATAATTTAATCTAATCTTTGATAGAGGGCGCTGTTCGTGAGCTAAGTAGAATTATTTGAATATATAGTTATAATAATTGATTTATATATTTTTTAAAATAGCCTATCGTCTTCCCCGTATTTTATTACCTATGTATGGAAATTTTGGTTCGAATTAGTGAACTACTGCGAATTTGTATACCGGACATACAAACAAACAAACATACAAACATTGATTTATATATATATAGATAGATATATACTTTGTAGCCCGATTAATTCCTTCAAAATAACCGCCATTTTCTGTATCACACTTTTTCCATCTTTTCGCTAGAGATGAAAAACAAGATGCGAGATCACAGGCTGAGCTATATTCAATTTTTTAACTGTGGCTTGCTTTATTTAATCAACTGTTAAATATTTTGATCCTTCTATTTCTTTTTCCAGCCTTCCAAACAAAAACATTCTTAAGGCAGAAGATCCGAGAAATAAAGGGTATGAGGCCTCATACTAACTTCGTTTCGCCCAGAAACAGATTGATTGAAATTGCTGTATGAGGCCTTGCATATACGCTATCTCTATCTTGTAGATGAATATGTTCATTTATGAAACAGACTTTCTAACTATATCAATTCCATAGAATTGGAAAAGTCATTATGCTAGCTAAATACCTATTTGTCACATTCGGAATGTGTAATGGATTATTGAATATTTCAGTGAATCAATGTGTGCTGCCACTGACTTACGAGGCCCATATCTCGAACAAATTTGTCTCTCCAGGAGGGTATCCGAATTTTCCTGAGATGGCTTGTGACTAATCTGATTCTGCTTAAGTACAGAGATGAATAATAAATGTCCTTCTAGTTTGAGAGGCAGATGGATATTACATATTTTTTATCAATATCTCCTTTGAAAATTCACATATAAAATATATAATGTTCTTATCCATATATCCTTGGTTTATTTTGTATTCCCCCCATTAAACAACATATTTATATTTGATATGGATCTTTTTTAGTGCGGAACCAAATATTTAACTAAGAATCTCGGCGTTTTCCGGTGACAGTTCCAGAAATCTATTGTCGCTCCCTACATAGAACATTAACCGAGGAAATTGCCTGGAAAAAGATTATGTGGCAGCTGGGATTAACACCAAGACAATCCCATTAGTGCCAACGCTACAAAGGTGTCGGCAATACTCTAAATTTAGAGATAATATAAAGGAATAACACATCCACTATCAAATATAAGAAATATATAATTTTTTGTCATCCCATTTGTACATATATGATCTTCGATTTAAAAATCCTTTTAAAGTTTTTTCTCAACATAAAAGCATATTTTTTCAGTCCTGACTAGGACGCATTAACCTCTATATCAATGATTAATATTTCCATAATATTTTTAAATATTGTGGCGAATAAATATTCTATTATTTAAATTAATATTATTCAATGAAAATATTCAACAGATTATAAAAATTTATATTATTCTGTATTTGTAAAAGCATCTTTGATTATTTCTTTGCTTGCTTGTTCCCTAGCTTTAGATAGTTTGTTTTGATTTGTAAAAAATTGTCAACTCGTCGCGGTGACGTCATCAATAAATACCTTTACATCTTAGGATATTTCAAGGCTTGATTTCTACGCTACAACTGGTGAAGAATCTGGATCTTTACCCATTCAGAAAAAAACGGGAAATTGATTCGGTTGAGCAAGAAGAAACAACCATGAACATCAAGAAAGAAGCAACAACTCAGGTAGGTTCATTTTTTGTACAACATCTACCTAGAAACCCCTCGATGTTCTCTGGTGAGGGTGTTGAAGATCCCCATAACTGGTTGAAAGAGTACGAACGTGTGGCGAAGTACAACCAATGGGATGAAACCCTTTGTCTCGCCAACGTTCACTTCTATCTGACTGGAACTGCTCTCAAATGGTTTGAGAACAATGAGGAGAGCATCCTGACATGGAAGGAGTTCATGTCCCAGTTAGAATCAGTTTTCGGAAAAAACGAAAACTTGAGGCTACGAACAGAGAAAACCCTAAAAACTCGCGCACAATTAAAAGGTGAAAGCACCGAGTTTTACATTCAAGACGTCCTGCGTCTCTGCGAAGAGGTAGATCCTCATATGAATGAGGAAGATAAAATATCCCATTTGATGAAAGGGATAGCCGAGGAGCTCTACCAGGCACTTCTCCCAAGAGATTCACATAACACTGAACAATTCGTCACCAAGTGTCGCCGCATTGAAGCGCTACCTTGTAAGCGAGTGACCCCAACCAGGTACGAGCGACTACCAAATGTGACGTGTCTCAGTGATCACGATGACAGGGCAGATCTGTCATCTATGATTAGGCAAACTTTTCGTGAGGAGGTACAGCGGGCATTAGTCTCTCCTCGGGAAGAACCAAATATTGCTACTATCGAAGAAATGGCACTGGAGGAGATTGGAAGAACCCTGGCGCTAATCTCAAAGTCTAGGAGAAGTCCCCCTCAGAAGGAAAGACCCCGACAATTCTTTTATGTTAGATACGAGGTCCACAAACGATTTGACCGCACCCTGAACCTCAGTACCCAAAACAAGGAGGAAGACGCTACACAAACGAATGGCGAACCACTGAAGGAGAGCCAATTTGTTTCCACTGCGGACGCCCTGGCCACGTCGTGCGCTACTGCCGTGACAGGAGGAGAGAATATGAAGTAAGGCAAACTTGGAATTACAAACAGAGAGATAGGCAAGAGCCTTGAACATTCTATAATTCTCGGAGCAGCCAAGAGCCCAACGACGACCTGCCAAGAGAAAATATACGCCGCTACCGAAGCCCCTCTCCTTATACTGGCCGAAAAAGACAACATTCGTCTCCTGATAGAAGATCCAGCCAGTCACCTCGCCGTTACCGTCAGGAAAACTAGAAGATGCGTCCTATTTTGGAGGTAAGGCCGCAAAATTTATAAATCCTCCCTTGTCGACTACATTTGAATTAAAAGAGAATTACATAGACATCAAAATAGAAGGAGAATTAAATTCTACAATCATTGTGAGGTAAGTATAAATTCTACAATCGTTGTGAGGTTAGTATGAATTCCATAATCGTTGTGAGGTAAGTATAATTCTACAATCGTTGTGAGGTGAGTATAAATTCTACAATCGTTGTGAGGTAAGTATGAATTCTATAATCATTGTGAGGTAAGTATGAATTCTACAATCGTTATGAGGTAAGTATAAATTCTACAATCGTTGTGAGGTACGTATAAATTCTACAATCACTGAGAAAGGTATATATTCTACAATCGTCGTGAGGTAAGTATAAATTCTACAATTTTCGTGAGGTAAGTATAATTCTACAATCGTTGTGAGGTAAGTATAAACTCTACAATCGTTGTGAAGTAAGTATAAATTCTACAATCGATGTGAGGTAAGTATAAATTCTACAATCGATGTGAGGTAAGTATAAATTCTACAATTTTCGTGAGGTAAGTATAAATTCTACAATCGTTGTGAGGTAAGTATAAACTCTACAATCGTTGTGAAGTAAGTATAAATTCTACAATCGATGTGAGGTAAGTATAAATTCTACAATCGATGTGAGGTAAGTATAAATTTTACAATCGTTGTGAGTTTAGTATACATTCTACAATCGTTGTGAGGTAAGTATAATTCTACAATCGTTGTGAGGTAAGTATAAACTCTACAATCGTTGTGAAATAAGTATAAATTCTACAATCGATGTGAGGTAAGTATAAACTCTACAATCGTTGTGAAGTAAGTATAAATTCTACAATCGATGTGAGGTAAGTATAAATTTTACAATCGATGTGAGGTAAGTATACATTCTACAATCGTTGTGAGGTAAGTATAAATTCTACAATCGTTGTGAGGTAAGTATAAATTCTACAATCGATGTGAGGTAAGTATAAATTCTACAATCGTTGTGAAGTAAGTATAAATTCTACAATCGATGTGAGGTAAGTATAAATTCTACAATCGTTGTGAGGTAAGTATAAATTTTACAATCGTTGTGAGTTTAGTATACATTCTACAATCGTTGTGAGGTAAGTATAATTCTACAATCGTTGTGAGGTAAGTATAAATTCTACAATCGTTGTGAGGTAAGTATAAATTCTACAATCGTTGTGAGGTAAGTATAATTCTACAATCGTTGTGAGGTAAGTATAAACTCTACAATCGTTGTGAAGTAAGTATAAATTCTACAATCGATGTGAGGTAAGTATAAATTTTACAATCGATGTGAGGTAAGTATACATTCTACAATCGTTGTGAGGTAAGTATAAATTCTACAATCGTTGTGAGGTAAGTATAAATTTTACAATCGATTTGAGGTAAGTATACATTCTACAATCGTTGTGAGGTAAGTATAAATTCTACAATCGTTGTGAGGTAAGTATAAATTTTACAATCGATGTGAGGTAAGTATACATTCTACAATCGTTGTGAGGTAAGTATAAATTCTACAATCGTTGTGAGGTAAGTATGAATTCTAAAATCACAGAGAAGGGTATATATTCTACAATCGTCGTGAGGTAAGCATAACTTCTACAATCTCCAAGGTAAGTCTAAATTCTACAATCGTTGAGGTGAATTATGTCTGAAATTCTACACCTGCTGAGGTGAGGTGAAACAAACATTGAGGTAAATATAAATTCTACAATCGCTGAATTCTATAACCGCTGAAGTAAGTTTATATTAAACAATATAGCTGAGGGTAATTAAGTTTTAAATTCTACAATCGCTGAGATTTGTTAAATCGGAGTTCTACATTCGATGAAAAATACAATAATTCTACGATCGACGAGGAAAATTAAGACTGAATGTTTCCATTTATGACGTGAATTTAATAAAAATTATACAATAGAAGTCGTAAATTAAGAACTCCAATACAAAGGCAAGCTGATCTCAGAACGCCCCCTAGCAACAGTCAACTTAATCTCGACCTCCACGTCACGGATTGATCACGCACCTGTCACTCACATCCAGATAATTAATTATTTCAAGGTAATTAAGAGAAAGGTTCTTTGTTGGCGACACGTGTTGAGGCCGGGCGTGATTCCACCGCAGAGATTTGGCAGACATTCTCTAGATGTTCCCTGTGAGCCTTCTCTTTATGTTTCAAGAATATAATACTGTGTTATTATAAGTTTACATATCTGGTTAATATATGATTCTTAAATATGGAAAAACGCCCTACGAAAATTCATTAAATTTGAAATATTAGTAAAACAAAACTCCTGAACATGTATAAAGGTTATAACAATTTTTACATTAACATATAATTGTAATATACTCTTGTTTTCTTTTCATTATTAAAGTTCGTGATTTTACTGAATAATTTGCCTATCTTGTCATTTGCCTGTCATCATGCGCATATTGCGCTACTGTTCTACTTATGTTGATTGAGATTTGAGAGAAAAAAATTACAAATATACCTATATCAGCACCTCTCTGTCTGACAGGTAAAGCATATGATTGTGATGAGCATAAGAAACCTTTAGTAACAGAGAACGTCAGGCCACCGCCAGCAGGAGCAGTTCCAACAGACAGACAATTTCACAAGAGGTTCGGTGGTTGGACTTAGAAGAACCTGTCATAACTCTACGCACAGAAACCTTGACGCGTCCACAGTTCACCTTTAATGGCGAAGATGGTTGGAAAAGAAAATGTGGCATAATTGAGGGGTGATGTTGCGGCCAAAGTGACGTCAGCACGTATGGATCGACGCATTCGCCGGTTGGCGGTCCCACAATCCACTTCTATCACGAATTTTCAAGGTCTTACAGGGCACTCTTGATTCTTCCATATCGACCAGAACCATTATACGCAGATTGGTCGCCGGCGGGCTATTCTCATGACGCCCGTTAAAGAAGACTTCCATTAACCTAACGGGACAGACACCCCTGTTCGCAATATTTAACGAGATAGAGTCATGTGAACAGCATAAATATACAGGATAGTGTTCTCAGATAAATCTCGCTTCTATTTTAACATGACAGTCACTAAGTGAGAGTTTGGAGCCTTCTTGGTGAAAACTCCAATCCGGCCGCATCGATAAAACGCCGCATTTTACGACAAGGCGGCAATATGATTTGAGTAGCCATATTATATCATATCATCTCTGATTCGTATTGAAGACACTATAGATATTCAAAGATATGTAAATGAGGCACTGCGGCCCACGAGACCCTTCCTATCACATATCATGCTCAACCTACATGCCCTGCATGAAACCTCGGTGTCTTCCTGGCCACCAGTCTCTCCTGATCTCTCCTTTTGAACACATCTGGAACCTAATTGGATGTTGTTTAGGTATGCTGCCACAGTCGCGTTCAGAAGATCACATGTGGCTGATGGTTGACAGGAAATGATCAGCCATCTCTCAATACATCATCCGCATGCTCATTGAGTCGGTACTAAGTGTGGTAGATGTTTTGAAGAAATAGCCTTAGCCTTTTTTTAATCAAATTAATTAATTTTTATTTAAATGCAAACTGATAAATTAAAATGGTGGCTAATATTTACATCTACCAGCAACGAACTAACTATGTATATCTATATGACTTCTATATTTTTTAGGTCACAGAGTTATCAAAAATATACAAATTATTATTCATTTAAAATAAAACATCGTGAAGTATTATTATTTTGCATATTCATTATTTAATAAAAATATAGTTTTTAAACATTTTAAAAATATTACAAATAAAAATGAAGAGCACGACTACACTAAGCCCGCGGTGGACCCACAACATATTGAGTGGACGGCGATGTCACTCATTGTATAAATGTATTCTGTTCTAATAAAGTTCATTTATTGTTCGTTACTGGTACTCTCTGTATGTATATTTCACAACTGTTTGCTCACTTATTCTTGGTTTTATAAGTTAAGTTTTTCACGTAATGTATATTTGAGAGACAGTTAATTCCTACACCCGGATAATTCGTATTTTGCGTTAATTAGTATAAATGGCTTGATTCCAATATTTTTTCGTGGAATATTTGTCAATGGACAACTCTGATAATTGGTCTATGTTCGGATAATTGCTATTAAATTGCGCTGCGTTTATTTTTAAAAAATGTTTCACTTAATTATTTATTTTATTTATTTATATAATATATGTAATATGATGATGCAATTGTTGTTACACTACTGCAATATTTGATGTATTACACTGTTGTAGAATCCTGTCGACTTAACCGTTCTGTGGCAATATCGTTGCGGGGTTTCTTGTTGTTGGATGCGAATGGTGAGATTTGGTTGAAGCGCAGTCGTTTGAGTGGAAGTTGCAGCATACAGTTAGGAATAATCAGGACACGTGATTGAGTTGGAAAATAAAAGGCAACTGTGTTGGAGGGAAGAAAGCTTGAGAAGAGTTGAGCGATTTGACTTATTAATTAGTTGATCACATGGCGATGATGAAATGAGCGGAGAGAGATATCTCTAGAGTAGATGTTACCTTGTTGGAAGCGAAGGAGCACTGTCCGAACTCGGCGAGAGCCAGTGAACCCTGTAGGTGTTGTTCCTATGAGAGCTCAAGCGTAACTTCTCATTCTTGTTTTCCGATTTAACACCAAGCCTCAGTTTCTCTCTGATTGGTCGAGAGATGTCACATGATCTTTTCCTATTGGTTGACCTACTTAAGGTACTGTCTTTTGATTGGCCCGCGGTTTCCTTTGATATTAGTTACGCCCGGCTTGGGTCAGGAAGTCTCGTGTTTATTTGACTTTATTTACTTCCGCGGCTATCAAAATACATCCTGCTTTGTCAGGAAGTATTGAATGCTAGCTTTAACATTTATAACTTCTGGTCATTAGAGACGTCCTGTTTTGTCAGGAAGTATTGAGTGTATCTTGGCTAAAATAACTTCTGAGGTCACTAGAGACGTCCGGTCTCTGCCCCTGCAATATTGACACAGGGGTGCCCAGAATAGTCGTGCCAGCCTTAGGTCTACTTCCTATATCTTAATGCTACTTGCTTCCCTCCAGTTACCTTGTTCTTTATTAAGTCTTCGAAAATCATACATGGTACATACATAGTGGGTCGGGGTTGCATTTAATTATATACAAATTATGACAGATGCGCCCCCTACATGTGAAGAATTCAAGAAGGGGTTAGCCTGAGAGAATTCTGTAAAATGGAAAATAATTTTGTGGGAAAATTAGTTGTGGGTATTGAGGGGCTATATACAAGCATTGCTGGTGACATAAAAGTAAGATAGAATGGGGTTGATGATATAGGTTGAGTATAATTAATAGAAATCAAAAAATTTTTTAATTGTAAGAAATCAATGAATGTTATGGTACATAGTGGGCAAAAAGAAAATGCGCCTAAACGAATTCTACTCGAGATAAGAAATGATATCGAGGGAGTTCTATTAAGGCTTTTGAAATCAAATAAAAATAATATAAAAATAGTTGAATGAAATCAAAATTGAATGTGTTTGGTTGAAAAAGAAAAATATTTTGTTGCATGATGACAAAGACAACTGCTTAGTTACTTTTTTGCTCGACTTTTGAGAAAAGAAATCGAGGAAATTTCATAAGGCGCTTTGAAATCAAAACAAAATAAAATAAGAGTAGTTGAATGAAATCAAAATTGAATGTGTTTGGTTGAATGGTGAGAAAAAAAAAAGAAAAATGCCTAACCATATTCTAGCTCGAAATTGGGAATGAAATCGAAGGAATTCTATTAGGTCTTTTGAGAAATCAAAAATAAAAATAAAATAAAAGTTTTTTGAGCGAAATCAAAGTTGAGTGCTTGGTTGAATGGTGAAAAAAAAAAAAAAAGGAAAAATGCCTAATTATTTTTTTGCTTGAATTTTGGAAAGGAATTCGAGGAAATTTCATAAGGTCTTTTGAGAAATCAAAATAAAAATAAAACTAAGAGTTGAACGAAATCAAAGTTGAGCGTTTGAAAAATGAAAAATAAAAAGGTTTCAACAACAAAGGGTGATTTAATGTTTTTAGTTTAATCGAAAACCAGTGGGTTTTCGTTGATAATTGAGTTGTGGCAATATAAGTCAAGTGGTAAATAGAATGATAATTGATAAGTGAAAATGATAATATAAACTAATTGGTAAATAAAATGATAGTTAATGATTAAAATTGATAATAAGTTGAATAAATTGATAAATTGATTAAATATTTAAATTTTAATTGAGAGAAAATAATGGAAATGTTTGATATGAAAAATAAGGTGTATTGGTTTGAACCCTATGGTATCTACATGCCCTGATCTACATGTATTGGTTGCTCCATTTTGCCCTATAAATGTTTTACTTGCTCAATTATGCCCTATAAAATTTTTGTCTCGTCTGTAGCGACACTTAGGTGAAAAACGTGATTCTAGCCCTCAAGTGCGTTTATGCTGTGTGTACAGGAGACATGGAAATCTATATAACCTTTATGTGTAATTTTTTGTCTTTGTGTGTGTGTTGTGAAAAAATGTTAGAAGTCGGTTGTGTAAGAAATGTGTGAGCTAGTTCTATGTGTTGTCTCGTGGATGTGGAATCGGTTGGTAAAAATCGATATGTAGACTCGAACTGGAATCAAAATCGGTGGCATAGCGAGGTTCCCAGTTGACCTCAATAGGGGATCTTCTCATTGTAATTAGAGATACGGAAGTGGGGTGTGTCGGGCAAAAGAGAGGGAATGAAATTGGAGATCGGACGAGGGCGCTTCGCTTTGTTTACAGAGGCCGAATTTATCCGCTGCGGACTACACTTCCGTCGTGGTGTCTCAAATTCTCGTTTCCTGCCGTCTATTTATTTTTGGTGCGGCTCAGATCTTGTTTTTGGAGCGTGATTTCTCCGACACTGGTTGGTTATCTTTCAGTTACTGCTATCTTTTCGGAGTTTATTTAGATTTTCTGCGAAGATGGTTCCTAAAATTATGAGAAGTTTTATAAATACTTGTCCACAATGAAGAATTGCTTGTCCACAATGAAAAACTGTTTGTCCAAAATTAAAAACTACCTCTTGTAGTTCGAAGATTTTCTGATCGGGCATAGCATAGATAAACAAGTACTTAATGAATAAAATTGGGATACAGTTGTACGGTAGAACTAATAAACAAAGGATAAAAATCAGATGAAAGATAGGATATTGCTCCATGTTCGTCCACATTTTTGTAACTGGGGATTCTGAAATATTTGCTTGAACCTTATGAATTGTAGAATTTGAATGATTGGTAGGTTCGCCGTTCTCCTGTTTGATATCTTTAGGGAGTGGTGTGATATGATTGAGCTGGTTGTCAGGTTTGCAGTTTTCAACGTCGGGGAAGAGTGATGTAAATCGTCTTGTTGCAAAATGGCAGGGTCTAAATGCCTGAAAGGTTCGCTGCTGGTGGGTTTGAACCTTAATGACTCTGTTGGGAATAATTCGGGTGTTAAATGTTTGAAAGGGAACGTATAATTGGGGTTGTGCTTTATATGATAGGTGCTAACGGCGGGTGGTGATATATAATGGATTTTTTCTGTATACAGTTTAAGTTTGTTGACGTGGATTGTGTCAGTGTCTCTTTGAAGTGGTTGATTTGGTCGATCTATGCGGACCACATTTGGTGAAATAATTTCTAATTGAATCTTTTACTTTCGGTGTTGGTTGCGTTGTGTGTGTGATATGTTTTGTGTACGAAATTTTGTTTTGTTTGTGGGTTTTACTTGTTTGACGATGTCTTGTGTCATGTGTTATGGTCTGCCAATACATTGTGAAGAGATAAGTTGGTGTAAGTTCGACGTTATTTGTATTTTGAAAAGCCGGATGTTGTATCCATTTATTAAATCGAACGGTCGTCGTGACTTTAGAAAAAAAAGCTATTCAGTGATATTAGAGTGGAATTGAGTGAAAATGAGGCTTACGACGTGAACACGTGTTGGGTGGAGCCGTGTCACAGGTGTGTTGAAAAGGCGTCTGTGGCCTGAAATGAAAAGTTTTGTGGGGTGACCTGTGACACGAATCGAAAAAAAAAAAATTTGTGAATGAAAAGGTGTCACGCGAAATCCTTGTTTGTTCAAAACCTAACCTGTTCTCACTATGAACAACAAATTTATTAAAGTCATATATCGAAATTTCTATTGTTAGTGTATATGGCACCTTTTAAGGCGAACATTTTCTTAGTGTTTTGGGTAGACGAGATGATTGTTACTAACGACGGTGCATGCGTTTGTTGGTGGTTGTCGTCTTTTGGCGCGAGTGTCGCGCTTGTTGGGCGGGTTGTGCGTGTTTGTTAGCATGAAAACCGTCCTTTGGATGGATGTTGTCGGTGTATTGTTGTCGCGAATGTCGTGATTGTTGTTAAATACGTTTGTGGGGTTGTTGTGAGGTACACTTTTATGTTGTGGCGATGTGTGGTCATGCATGGATTTTGTGTGGTAAGTGTGTGGGCTGTACTGACACGTTTTTTTTTTGGCATGGTGAGGGTTGAAGCCTTTGTGGCTTGTATTTGAGGGCATATAGTATTGATAATTGGGTTGAGTGATAAACATGGTGGTGGGGTCAATGAATGCAGGCAAGGGTTGTCCTGTGTGACAAATTTGATTGTAGTGCAAGTCCTTTCGGACAGGTTTGGCCTAGCCCGTGCGTGCATTCATTGAGTACAAAGGTTAGATATGGTTAAAAGGGGTAGGTAGCTAGGTAAAAGTTCAAAGTCAATTCCTTGACGCCATAGGGTGGGTGCCTACCTCAGTTCAACAGGTCTCCTTTGGGACGTCTTGGTTTGGGATGGTTGGCTTGGCTCGGGACTGCTCGCACCGTCCGCGAAATTGAAGTGAAGTCCGGTACTGGAAGATCATTTTGGGATCGTTGGGGCTGTCCCGGATCGCGCGGATTGGTTTCGGGGACTGTGTACGGCATGGCGGTGGTTGAATCCTCGGTGGTCGGTGTCCGGCCTTGGTGACACTCGCCTGGGGTTGGTGGGGGTTGTGTCCGTCGTCCTCCCCGGGGAATGGCGCTCCGGAATTCCGTCTCACTTTGTGGGGCGTTGACACGTCGGATGGCCACGGTCATCTGCCATATGATGGCCGCTAGAAGGCGCCTGGTCGCCTCTCTTCTTGTCCGCTTCTTCGTTGTCAGTTTCTTCTCTCTTGGTTTGTCATTGCCTTTTGTTTTGCTGGCGCCTGGGCTAATTTCCATCTTTATCCTGATTAAGTTCCATAATCTTTATCCTGTCGACTCTGTGTAATATGATGTTGCAATGTTGTTACACTATAATATTTGATGTATTACACTGTTGTAGAATCCTGTCGACTCTGTGTAATATGATGATGCAATTGTTGTTACACTACTGCAATATTTGATGTATTACACTGTTGTAGAATCCTGTCGACTTAACCGTTCTGTGGCAATATCGTTGCGGGGTTTCTTGTTGTTGGATGCGAATGGTGAGATTTGGTTGAAGCGCAGTCGTTTGAGTGGAAGTTGCAGCATACAGTTAGGAATAATCAGGACACGTGATTGAGTTGGAAAATAAAAGGCAACTGTGTTGGAGGGAAGAAAGCTTGAGAAGAGTTGAGCGATTTGACTTATTAATTAGTTGATCACATGGCGATGATGAAATGAGCGGAGAGAGATATCTCTAGAGTAGATGTTACCTTGTTGGAAGCGAAGGAGCACTGTCCGAACTCGGCGAGAGCCAGTGAACCCTGTAGGTGTTGTTCCTATGAGAGCTCAAGCGTAACTTCTCATTCTTGTTTTCCGATTTAACACCAAGCCTCAGTTTCTCTCTGATTGGTCGAGAGATGTCACATGATCTTTTCCTATTGGTTGACCTACTTAAGGTACTGTCTTTTGATTGGCCCGCGGTTTCCTTTGATATTAGTTACGCCCGGCTTGGGTCAGGAAGTCTCGTGTTTATTTGACTTTATTTACTTCCGCGGCTATCAAAATACATCCTGCTTTGTCAGGAAGTATTGAATGCTAGCTTTAACATTTATAACTTCTGGTCATTAGAGACGTCCTGTTTTGTCAGGAAGTATTGAGTGTATCTTGGCTAAAATAACTTCTGCGGTCACTAGAGACGTCCGGTCTCTGCCCCTGCAATATTGACACAGGGGTGCCCAGAATAGTCGTGCCAGCCTTAGGTCTACTTCCTATATCTTAATGCTACTTGCTTCCCTCCAGTTACCTTGTTCTTTATTAAGTCTTCGAAAATCATACATGGTACATACATAGTGGGTCGGGGTTGCATTTAATTATATACAAATTATGACATATACTAATACACACTATTTTCACTTATATTTTGAATCAAATTTCACAATTTTACATTCAAATTTATTTTAACTTAACCTACTTTTCAAACATTTTTAGCGCTTTGTGTTTTCGGTAAAAAATGATGTGTTTAACATTTATTTTATATATAATTTTTTATTTTTTATTTTATTTTTTTATACGAAAAATCTTTTTACACATAATACAAATAATTATAAATATGAAATAGGCGTTATTGTTAATTTTCTAAATATTCACACCCATATTTTACAAATTTTATTTTGTCCATAATATAATTATATACATAAATTTTTCTCACCGTTGAATATAACAAAATATTTTTAAAAACTTAATTCTTTTGACGTTATGTGGCGCTGAGTTTGTTGTTTATATTAATATGTTATAACACCTTGATAAAGGTTGGCGTTCAGCCAACTGAAATATTGGTAAAATAAATGATATTTTGATCCAATATATACCTTTTCAACTAATACACGCTAAATATGTTTATATTAAATTATTATTAACTAAAATGATATCGTATTAATAATTCCTAAATATTGTTCGATATTTTGATATTTATAATTTCGAGATATAAGCAGTTTAAAATAAAACTCAAAAATATATAATTGCAATAGAAAATATTCCTTATATCATAAACAAATTTTTATAAAACAATTATGGCAAAAATATTGAAAATGTTAGATCAGGAGTTAAGTCCGTTGCTTTCGAAAATCTTTTCTCTCGAATATGATAGATAGTTTAAGCATCTATTACAAATATTCTACCCTTTCAGACTCACATCTATAATTCATAATTGTTTAGCGTATTGTATAGGCTATTTATTATATTATAAATAATATACACCAATGAAATTCATACATTAAATATATAGGTAACTTTTGAAAAAAACTATCAGAACGTGAGCTTGACTGAACCCCAAGGATCCACCAAGATGATCATAAAGACTTCTTAACGTATCACACACACACACACACAAAAACCTTTATTGGGGACTTGCCCCATACAGATTCTGCCAATTGGGTAAGGTAATAATCATCTTGTGTTATTTACATAGGTAGTGATATAGATATTGAACTGGCTTTACTCTTCATCTCAAAGTCATTTACTTGTTGACTCGTCCTTATATAATGATGATCTAAACAATCTACAAATTCCTAATGTATCAAGGCAATATGGGAGAGTGTGCTCTAAGATGTGAAATAAATATACTGAAGAGTAAATAATGTAATATATCAGGGAATATAAGATGCTATATCTCTAATAAAATCCATTTCTAACTAATTAGTCGTATTTTATAAAGGGAATGAAAAAAGAATCATATTTTTGGAAGGAGAGAGTTAGAGCAGCGGTGAAAATATCAAGTTTTATATAAATCCTAAATACATCAAATATACATTGTATACATTTTAATATACAGTTAAACTTGTCTATAGAGCTCCTTCTAAATAGCGCCTTCCTCTCTATAGCGCCCGATTTTAAACATTAAAATGTAAACATTTTACAATAAAAGTGACTTGTCTGTAGCACCCTAATTTGGGGAGTCCCATAGACTATAGACAGGTTTAACTGTACATGTATTATTAACCAATACAAATATATCGTCCAATACAGTATTAGAGCTCTGAGAAGCGGTCTGGTGGATTAAATTGGCGAACCCGCTGGGAGGGTTCACTACTGATGAGCCAAGCCCTCCCAATATATTTTCTCATTGCAGTAAGGGCAGTAGAAGTTTTTATTATGTATAAAAGAAACTTTAGTGATTTTAAATCCTTTCACTTTATATGTATAGATGGCGCGTTATTGCTTTGTGTAAATATATCTCTATTCATTGGGATGCCTAGACTATGAGTATTATAGTAGATGTTAAACTAAATCGGTCATCAATATCTCTAGAGTACAGTACTTCATGTTATTTTTTGTTTCAACACAAAAGAAACATCACACAAGGAATATAAGAATTTTTTTTACCATCAGTATTTAAGAATTGACACTGTTTAAACAAAAATATATTTTAACAAATTCAAATATATTTCTTGCTGTCCTCATCGAGAACAAATTATTGGTAAGACCTTTATTTCATCAATGGCGAACCCTTTCAGTGATTTCATTAGTTAAATATACCAGAACGCTCTCTAATAGTGTAATGAAATCTACTCAACTTTTATATATTGATAATGAGTAAATTATTGGTGAAGATATTCAAAGGTATTGGAGACATTTGTATAAATAGATACTCAACTACTGTACTAAAACTATATTCTACTGTCCATAAACTTTATGTCGATAATTTACTAACTAAACTACCTTTTCAAGATTGTTTCTGAATATATAAGCAGAACCTAATCTGGTAGATTAAACAGGCGAAACCAATGGTTAACCTTTATCGAACCAGACCCACTTCCAATATTTTTATCTCAGTAAAGTTATTAAGGATATTTGCTAAATTTGTAAAAATATAAAAATAGTACAAGAGAAGGAATCACCAGACAACATCTTGAAGAAGGAATCAAAGTTTACAGCGACGTGTTTCTTTTATTTGTGCGGTATAATCGGCAGGCTTTCGGTCTATAACGTCCTTCAACATGTAATTATTCAAGAAACTATGAGGTAATATATATAGGATAATATTCACTTTATCTATGATTTCAATTCTCACACTGAAAATAATATCAAGATTGGATTTTTTTGATTCAATGGATGATCACATTTTCCGTCATTTCAAAGTGAACTTTCATTATCAGAATGGAGCTTTGTCGAAAACACAATAACCTATCTGTATCCAAAGAATCCTACCAAAATAGCTACAAAATCGGACGAATCAACTGAATTATCTTCAGTTGTTGAAGTGGCTTCCATAACTGCTCAGTTAAAATACATTTCTAAGGGATGATTTCCTTTAAACTTGGATATATAGTCCTCACCGCGCAATATTTTTAAAATATATATTACTAGCGGATGTACCCGGCTTCGCCCGGGTTTTACCCGAGTAAAGGTTTGTCTAACGAACATTTGTTAAAACAATTCTCTATAAACTTATAAAAAAAAGATATATTTTGATAATTTGAAACTCGTAAATTTGAATCTCTCGATAAAATGAACATTTTTCCCGGTTCTTTGAAAAATACTAATTCACGGCGATTGGATGTATGGTTTTTGAATCTATAGAGTACAGACAGACAGACAGATAGACAGACATTCAATTATGTATATATATATAGATTTAATTCTAGAGAGAGTAAAAATAAATAAAATATTTTTTTTTTACTTCTGACATAAGATAACAGTGAACCTTTTTATGTTGCTATATTTTTATAATTCTATTTATGCAGGGAACACAAATTGTCGTTTGAATTCCCGCATATAACGCTTTCCTATATATGGTTTGTTATTAGCCAAGTCCCCATAATAGCGTTTCTAACAAGGTTTTGCGATATTAGTTCACGCAGCCTAAAACTATAGTAAAATTTACCTTTCCTTCGGATCACCGGAAGGTCGAAATGAAGAAAATATTGATGCGAATTTTTGCCGGGAAGAAATTGGTCTATATGAGCATGAGGCGCTACTCCCGTCAAAATAAACGCCAAACCTATAGAATCCACTATTGACCGTTGCCGCAAACTAGCAGCCTCAGGTCGGTGACAAAGCAACAACACCAGTTTGGCAAACTGAGAAGCCTCTACCTGGAGCCCATGGTTTCGGGATAAAGTCCCTCGTCAGTCTAGGGCGGATTTTTTTCGATAAGATCCACGAGGGACCTAATGGAATCTTTACAATCTGCGAAAGAGATGTTTAGCTGGTAAAGTATCTGGGCCAAATCTATGGCCAAAATATAGATGGAATATTTTTTCGGGAGCATATTGGTCTATAAGAGCATAGGGCGCCTCTTTCGTCAAAATAATAATCAAAACTAGACGTTACTTTATCAGCTAAACACCTGTAGATTTCATGGAATAAAGACCGCTCTGGACAGACGAGGGCCCTTAGCCCGAAACCATGGTCTCCAGGTAGACACAGTTTGCCAAACTGGTGTCAAACCGCTAGTTTGCGGCGACGGTCAATTCAAGAGTCTGATTATATCAATTCATAAAACAAAACAAATACGAGGTAAAATTTTCTATTTTCCTTATTGCATATGCCGAGGATTAAACTGTTTTAGTTATACTTCTTCCTTTTTAAATGTACTTCAATATCGTGTCAAGTGTAAAGGGATTGCGGATAACTATGTCGTATAAATATATATACAATAAAAAAATCACCTTTTTATAATTCATAGGAAAATATTTAAATAGTGTATAGAACAAATTTTACAGAACATTGCTTTATAATAGAATTTGGATTTATTTATTTCATAATCATAAAAACCAAAACATGCATATTAAAACATTTTGATCTTTTAACAAATCTTATCTAACCCCCCTCTCCCTTTTATTTTTTCAAATATTAAGATATACTTACTGTTTCCTTTTTCAGAGAAGATAATAGTGTTTACATGTTGAAGGTGTTTTGACAACCTTGAAGCAAACATGTAGAAAATACCACAAATAATATATTCTCAATAAAGCGACAGTGGTTTGACAAAGCGTCAGGACACAAAGTAATAAGTTTGATGTTATTTGTTTAAAATGTATTCTCACACGAATTCCAACTGACAAATATCACCCTTTCTGTCATCTTGAAGTGACTATGTGTGGTTGAAACACTGTCATAATATATATATATATATTTAAAATATAAATATTTCTTATTTTCGAAATTATACTGTTTGTTATAGAGAGAGAATATATGCAATATATCATACTCCTCTAGTTATTGTTATCCGTGTCGCCGTAGTATGTAAAATATATAGTCGATGTTCTAGGTCTCTATAAAATAAAAGGTGAAGAAGTGAGTTTAAAATAACACCAACATAATAATAGCATATGTATAGGAATTGTATAAGATGATTATAAAAATAATATAAGTGAATATATATCGTAAATAATAGAAATATATGGAGGTGAAGGTGACAGGAATAAAGTTATGATTGACATTCAGAAGGACGTAGGAAAATGAAGGAGAGGTGATTTGAGTTGAAGTACTTTGTCGAACTCTCTATGGGAACATGTAGGCTGTCATGACGTGGATCTAAGACGCTAAAGGGAGAACAGACTGCATTGAAGGGTAAGATGTCCGTCATCCACCCTGCAGGGAAAAGTTTATCCGGGGGCGGCCAATGGGAAGTTGCCACGTCATTTAGGAAGGCGGGGCTAGCGATATAAAAGTGTGGAAAGGCGCGAAGCTCAGTCAGTCTGCTTCAACGATGTCTCCTCTCCTGGCCTCCGTGGTTGTCGCGCTCATCGTCGCCTCCGCCCTCGCAGACACCGCGCCTCCCCGAGCTAAGCGCGGCTTCCGCAACTCCGCGCTGTCCACCGCCCGGGGCTTCGGCAAGCGACGGGCGCTGGCGGAGGAGCTGGGCCTGCCGCTCAGCGGGGAGCTTGGATCGTGAGTACTTCCTCTCTTTTCTGTGGTGGCTTGTGTGTCTGTCTATCTAACAGCCGTTTTGTGATATCATCCTTCTATTTGTCTTTTTTGATGTCTGTGTTGTGCATTGTGAGTTCACCTTACAGCCATTCTGTACTGTCATTAGTCTGTTTGTCTTTTTTGATGTCTGTTTGGTATATTGTGTGCCTTTATTACACCTGTTATGTTCTGTCATCTGTCTTTTTTTTATATCTGTGAGGTTGCTTATGACTTTGTGCTCCTCTCCGTTTATCTGTTTCGCTATTTGGCATGTACATTTTACAGCCGTCATGTACAATATTCTTCCTGATTGCCTTTCTGGTGTATGTGTGGTGGCTTGTAAGTATTGTCCTTCTCTCCGTTTATTTGATTCTCTTTTCTATTCATGCATCTCGTTTTTAAGGTTTTTTCTATAGACGTTATGTACTGTATTTGGGCTTTGTTTAATTTATGAGATCTTTTTAGTGAATGTCATTATCTATTTTATATTTACCTTTCTCTCTTTTGTAAGTATTTTCTACATTCAATATAGACTGTCTCCGTCTTTTTATGTCTGTGTGCTGATTTGTTAGAACTATCTTTTTTTTCCCCTTCATCTCTCTCTCTTGTTTTAAGTTGATTATATAGCCCTCTGTTTGCTTACATTCCTAATGAAACTACATGGTTGGCTTGTGAGATTACTGTCCTTCTGTCTATTTACCTCTGTCTCTCCATTTTAACTGGTTTTTCGTAAGTCTATCTTGCAATTTTCTATACTTCTTATATATATATATTTTTTTAATTTGATTTAAACGTGGTATCTACTGTACAATACGGTTTTCTCCATATATATATATCTCTGTTTTGTCCACCTAATGGGTCGTATAAGTCTATCTTACCGCCCCGCTTTTTTGTAATCTTACAGATTTTGTACTATTGTACAAACTTGTAAGGTTTTTTTTTTCTCTTATTAACACAGGGCGTATAACTGAAAGGTAATATCGTTTTATTGATATATTTATCTCTATATCATTCACCTACGTTCCTACTAGTCTATCTCAAAACAAATTATTTGTTTTTATCTTGACTATCTTGATCCCTCTCTTAATGTATCTTCTTTTATTGGAAAAAAAATATTGTTGGTGTGGCCTTACTTTTTTCTATCCCTCTGTCTATTTTTTCCTTGTCTACCTGCGATTTTAAACTTATATCTACTTTCTTATATATCTACCATTATTATCAACGTATGAGTGTCTGATTATATCTTTCTGTTTTTCTTTCCGTTTGTTTCTATCTTATCTACATGAAAGAACTGTCTATTATATTTTATCCACTTTAAGATTTAATTTTCACTGGTATATGCAAAAAGGGTTTTGAGTTCACCTTGGTGTTTTTAAATCCATTTTTTTCCTTCTATTTGTTGTCCTCATAGTTTTCTGCGAATTTATTTCAGAGCTGATCTATATATTGGTTTAAATATGTTTTTCTCAATCTGTTTATTAGCATTTAAACATTCTCGCCTCAATAACCTGTTGATCTATGATAAAGTTGGTCTATATTTTTATCTTATTTAATTTTCACATTGTCTATCTATTTTTATGTCTTATATCGTATTCATGGTGTCTAAAAAGTCTTCATTTCGATCTATCTGATTTTCTCATATCTTTATTCAATTTATTTTTCCTATTTTATTTTTAGGTGGTGACTTGAGATTTCCAGATTAATTTTCTCCAAGATAAAAAAGTTTACCTTATATATAACAAACCATGCAGGAGTAAATTATATATTTGGTATTTAAAACTAACACCGTAGCGTGAGGTTTATGTAGCTAAACCTTGTGGAGGTCGACTTCATAATATTAGGTGGTAGACAAATGTGACCCGAGTTCTACTTCATAAATACTTTCAAAAATTATTATTATTATTCTTAGCATGAGTAGTATAAATGATATTATTTAATATATTATTTGCATAATCATTTTGGCACACCGTTAAATATATATAGCCTGTTTTATCGCACAACTTTGATAATAAGGTGTTGAAACTATAAGAGTAATTTCCTTTCCAACAACTTCCCATGTAGTGTCAATTTTAATTAAGACATATCGTGGAAATGTATGCGGAAGATGGAATATGCTAATAAGACCTTGATCGTAATAATTGGCATATTCCGAATTCAAACTATGAGTGACTACATCCAGAATTTCTCTTTTTATCTTACCAACTTGTCACTGGATAGGTCAAAAATTGCGGATATCTATGAGTGACTAAATCCAGAACTTACTCTATATCGTATCAACTTGTCACTAGAAATTTCAAATATTGAAATCAACTATGAGAGACTACATCAATAACTAACTCTATATCGTATCAACTTGTCACTAGAAAGGTCAAATATTGCGGTCGACTATGTGTGACTACATCCATAACTAACATTATATCGTATCAACTTGTCACTGGATAGGTCAAATATCGCGGTCACCTATGAAGACTATATCCATAACTAACTTTATATCGTATCAACTTGTCACTGGATAGGTCAAATATTGCGGTCACCTATGAGTGACTAAATCCAGAACCTACTCTATATCGTATCAACTTTTCACTAGAAATTTCAAATATTGAAATCAACTATGAGTGACTACATCAATAACTAACTCTATATCGTATCAACTTGTCACTAGAAAGGTCAAATATTGCGGTCAACTATGAGTGACTACATCCATATCTAACTCTATATCGTATCAACTTGTCACTAGAAAGGTCAAATATTGCGGTCAACTATGAGTGACTACATCCATAACTAACTTTATATCGTATCAACGTTTCACCTGGATAGGTCAAATATTGCGGTCAACTATGAGAGACTAAATCCAGAACTAACTTTATATCGTATCAACTTGTCACTAGATAGAACAAATATCGCGATCAACTATGAGTGACTACATCCAGAACTAACTTTATATCGTTTCAATGTTTCACCTGGATAGGTCAAATATCGCGATTAACTATGAGTGACTACATCCAGAACTAACTTTATATCGTATCAACATGTCACTAGAAAGGTAAAATATTGCGGTCAACTATGAGTGACTACATCAATAACTAACTTTATATCGTATCAACGCTTCACCTGGATAGGTAAAATAAAGTGGTCAACTATGAGTGACTACATCCAGAACTAACTTTATATCGTATCAACGTTTCAATTGGATAGGTCAACTATTGCGGTCAACTATGAGTGATTACATCCAGAACAAACTTTATATCGTATCAGTTTATCACTGTATAGGTCGAATATTAGGTCAACTATGAGTGACTACATCCAGAACTAACTTTATATCGTATCAATTTATCACTGGATAGGTCGAATATTAGCTCAACTATGAGTGACTACATCCAGAACTAACTTTATATCGTATCAACGTTTCACCTGGATAGGTCAAATATTGCGGTCAACTATGAGTGACTACATCCAGACCTAACTTTATATCCTATCAACGTTTCACCTGGATAGGTCAAATATTGCGGTCAACTATGAGTGACTACATCCATAACTAACATTATATCGTATCAACTTGTCACTGGATAGGTCATATATCGCGGTCAACTATGAGAAACTACATCCAGAACTAACTTTATATCGTATCAACGCTTCACCTGGATAGGTCAAATATTAGGTCAACTATGAGAACCTATATCCAGAACTAACTCTATATCGTATCAATTTGTCACTAGATAGGTCGAATATTAGGTCAACTATGGGTGACTACATCCAGAACTAACTCTATATCGTATCAACTTGTCACTAGATAGGTCGAATATTAGGTCAACTATGAGTGACTACATTCAGAACTAACTCTATATCGATAACAACTTGTCACTAGATAGGTGGAATATTGCGGTCAACTATGAGTGACTACATCCAGAACTAACTTTATATCGTAACAACCTGTCACTAGATAGGTCGAATATTAGGTCAACTATGAGTGACTACATCCAGAACTAACTCTATATCGTATCAACTTGTCACTAGATAGGTCGAATATTAGGTCAACTATGAGTGACTACATCCAGAACTAACTCTATATCGTAACAACTTGTCACTAGATAGGTCGAATAATGCGGTCACCTATGAGTGACTACATCCGGAACTAACTCTATATCGTATCAACGTTTCAATTGGATGGGCAATTATTGCGGTCAAATATAAGTGACTACATCCAGAACTAACTTTATATCGTATCAACGTTTCACATGGATAGATCAAATATTGCGATCAACTATGAGTGACTACATCCAGAACTAACTTTATATCGTAACAACTTGTCACTGGATAGGTCAAATATTGGGTCAACTATGAGAACCTATATCCAGAACTAACTCTATATCGTAACAACTTGTCACTAGATAGGTCGAATATTAGGTCAACTATGAGTGACTACATCCAGAACTAACTTTATATCGTTACAACTTGTCACTAGATAGGTCGTATATTAGGTCAACTTTGAGTGACTACATCCAGAACTAACTCTATATCGTAACAACTTGTCACTAGATAGGTCGAATATTGCGGTCAACTATGAGACACTACATCCGGAACTAACTCTATATCGTATCAACTTGTCACTAGATAGGTCGTATATTAGGTCAACTATGAGTGACTACATCCAGAACTAACTCTATATCGTAACAACTTGTCACTAGATAGGTCGAATATTAGGTCAACTATAAGTGACTACATTCAGAACTAACTCTATATCGATAACAACTTGTCACTAGATAGGTGGAATATTGCGGTCAACTATGAGTGACTACATCCAGAACTAACTTTATATCGTAACAACCTGTCACTAGATAGGTCGAATATTAGGTCAATTATGAGTGACTACATCCAGAACTAACTCTATATCGTATCAACTTGTCACTAGATAGGTCGAATATTAGGTCAACTATGAGTGACTACATCCGGAACTAACTCTATATCGTATCAACGTTTCAATTGGATAGGTCAATTATTGCGGTCAAATATAAGTGACTACATCCAGAACTAACTTTATATCGTATCAACGTTTCACATGGATAGATCAAATATTGCGATCAACTATGAGTGACTACATCCAGAACTAACTTTATATCGTAACAACTTGTCACTAGATAGGTCAAATATTGGGTCAACTATGAGAACCTATATCCAGAACTAACTCTATATTGTAACAACTTGTCACTAGATAGGTCGAATATTAGGTCAACTATGAGTGACTACATCCAGAACTAACTCTATATCGTATCAACTTGTCACTAGATAGGTCGTATATTAGGTCAACTTTGAGTGACTACATCCAGAACAAACTCTATATCGTAACAACTTGTCACTAGATAGGTCGAATATTAGGTCAACTATGAGTGACTACATCCAGAACTAACTCTATATCGTAACAACCTGTCACTAGATAGGTCGAATATTGCGGTCAACTATGAGACACTACATCCGGAACTAACTCTATATCGTATCAACTTGTCACTAGATAGGTCAAATATCGCAGTCAAATATGAGAGACTACATCCAGAGCTAACTTTATATCCTATCAACGTTTCACCTGGATAGGTCAAATATTGCGGTCAACTATGTGTGACTACATCCATAACTAACTTTATATCGTTTCAACGTTTCACCTGGATAGATCAAATATTGCGATCAACTATGAGTGACTACATCCAGAACTAACTTTATATCGTATCAACGTTTCACCTGGATAGGTCAAATATTGCGGTCAACTATGTGTGACTACATCCATAACTAACTTTATATCGTTTCAACGTTTCACGTGGATAGATCAAATATTGCGATCAACTATGAGTGACTACATCCAGAACTAACTTTATATCGTATCAACGTTTCACCTGGATAGGTCAAATATTGCGGTCAACTATGTGTGACTACATCCATAACTAACTTTATATCGATTCAACGTTTCACCTGTATAGGTTAAATATTGTTGTCAACTATGAGTGTGACTACATCCAGAGCTAACTTTATATCGTATCAACGTTTCACCTTGATATGTCAAATATTGCGGTCAACTACGAGTGACTACATCCATAACTAACTTTATATCGATTCAACGTTTCACCTGGATAGGTCAAATATTGCGGTCAACTATGAGTGACTACATCCATAACTAACTTTATATCGTATCAACTTGTCACTGGATACGTCAAATATTGCGGTCAACTATAAGTGACTACATCCATAACTAACTTTATATTGTATCAACTTGTCACTGGATAGGTTAAATATCGCGGTCAAATATGAGAGACTACATCCAGAGCTAACTTTATATCGTATCAACGTTTCACCTGGATAGGTCAAATATTGCGATCAACTATGAGTGACCTCATCCATAACTAACTTTATATCCTTTCAACGTTTCACGTGGATAGGTCAAATATTGCGGTCAACTATGAGTGACTACATCCAGAACTAACTTTATATCGTATCAACGTTTCACCTGGATAGGTCAATTATTGCGGTCAACTATGAGTGACTACATCCAGAACTAACTTTATATCGTATCAACGTTTCACCTGGATAGGTCAAATATTGCGGTCAACTATGAGTGACTACATCCATAACTAACTTTATATCGTTTCAACGTTTCACCTGGATTGGTCAAATATGGCGATCAACTATGAGTGACTTCATCCAGAAATAATTCTATATTATAACAACCTGTCACTTGATAGGTCAAATATTACGGACATCTATGATTGAATCCAGAACTAATTCTATTTTTTTTTTTTCGTATCGGCCCTTAACCTGGTCAAATATTGAGGAAACCTAAAAGTGATTACATCTATAACTAAAGCTATACCGTATCGACGTTTCACCTGGATAGGTCAATTATTACGCAAGCATATAAGGAACAAGCACATAAGCATTTATTTTTAATGCATAAGATGTTAACAACCAAGACACCTTTTAACGATAAAAATTGGGATTGAATAAAATATATTAGGATAGCCAATTGAAAATGCGACAGGATATTTCAATAATATCTTCATAAAAGAAAGTCCACCTTTCCAATCAAAATAGAAGTTAAAATTAAGCGCGATCAATTGAGTGTATCCGCAAACTAGCGGACTCAGGACACCTCTGGGAAAACCGCTTTGATAAACTTAGAAAGTCGACCAGGAGACCATGGATACATGCCTATGGCCTTATTCAGTTAAGGGTTGGCCTTAATTTAATGAGAACCGCGAGTTATTCATGGATTCTTCAGAATATTTTTGAAGAGGTATTTACTTAGTAATGTGTGAATGCCAATTCAATGAATCTGAATATAGATATAAATATATATTTCAACGTAAGGATATTGATTTATTAAAACAAACCTTTGTGTTTTACCAAAGCTGATGTTTTCGCCCTGATACCTTCTCGAGTCCAATATTTTAAGGAAACAGTCAATTGGTGTCGCATAAATCCACCGTCTATTTTGACGGGAGAGGCCACCTTTATATTTATAGATCGATATGCTCTCGTAAAAACATCTATCTATATTCCGTTCATAGAATTGGCTAACCTACGTTGCCAGGTAAACAACTTTTGGAAAATTTGAAGTTTCAGTTATTCTTCGTGAATCTCATCAAGTTAAAGCTCACTATGGACTGGCGAGGGCCATTGTTTGAAACAATGGTCTTCATATCGGCCTTCTGAGTTTGCCAAAACTGGTATTGTGGACCTTTTCACTTTCCCGAGTCCACATTTTTACAGCAGGCCGTCAATAGAAGTCACTTAGTTTTAACCTTTATTTTGTGGGAAGAGGTGACCTTTCATTTTACGAGTATAGCTTAACATTCTCCCAGCAAAATTACAATCTCTATTTCAACTATATTTTACACCTAAAATGTGTCGCTGTAATCAGAATGAGCAATTTTTACGTCGCCTAAATTTACCATTGCAGAATAACGAGCCTCACAGATCCTTAAAATAACAAATAATAATAAGCCTAATATCAAAATAATTCATAAATACAACTTGTTTTACGAAGCACAGATGAAATGTCTAAAAATGAAAATATGTTTAACTTTACCAAAATATAAAGATAACTTCTAACAATCAAATCCACGATCTTATATTTAATTCCGTTGTTTAATCCCTCTGAGCTAAGGAATCACTGCACGCTGAATGGCTAATTAGTATCAACGCTGATTGACTTATTGAGAACACTTGAAAGCAAACAGCTGTTCAAGTACGAATAAAAAGGTTTATATATATAAGAATTAAGGCGTTTTTATTAATATAAATACAGTTAAATCTGTCTATAGCGCCCCCTTTTGGGACTCATCAAAATAGGGTGCTGTAGAGAGAGGATACTATAGACAGGTCACTTTTAATGTAAAATGTTTACATTTTAATGTTTAAAATCGAGCGCTATTTAGAGGGGGCGCTATAGACAGGTTTAACTGTGGTTAAAATAAATTATATTTTATATATCAACTTGTTTGGCAAACAATGTAAGAATAAAAATAAAATTTAAAAACACAACAACGAGTTTAAACAATAGACATTTTAATTCCAAAGTTTAGTTTCTAGCGTAAAAAAGCAAAATGCGTTATAAACTTTAGTTCTTTTGAAATGTCTGGAAGTTATCTTTCCAGATTTTTACAGGTTGAATTTTAAATTTTCCGTAAACAAGTTTGTTCCAACATTTGTTATCTGAATTTTAAATGGCGTTTTAGGTGTGAAATATATTGTACTCTCTTTATATTTCATCTTTTAAAGGAAAATATAATATAAATATAATATACATAGGTTTCTTCTTTACGGATTACACTGCTTGTTTCGAAATTAATTGGCTAAATCCTGTTGATATATGTAGCTCTATTTATATCTTTGAGTTGAAGCATTGAGTTTTTATATGAGAAATAAATTATAATGAAATGTGAGACTGTGCATTTCCAATTAATTGGCCCCATATCATTAACAATAATTAAGTTATTATAAAATAAATAAAGCTTCCAGGGTTAGGTTTCTTGTTCAAATTTTTATTTTCAAGCTTTCGGACTTGTCAGTCCTTCAACAGGAGTATCACGATAATAAATTGTTTATATATAATAATATAAATAATCAATTTATTCCATAAAGAATTCTCCGCAGTGTATAACTAGCTCTGGAAGTTGTCAATGCGATATTCAATCTCTAGTCGTGTTTGCAAAGAATCAGAAGTGTCTATCAACAACAACATTGGAATGGTAGTATCCCACTATATCGTAAGTTCCAGAGAATAGAGAAATCTCGACACAGATACCTGATAAGATGTGGTAACCTGCGATATCAAGGGCCGATCCTACTAGCAATAATCTTTTGAACTATCTATGGAATTATTTCAATAGAAAGTAACATTAGAGAGAAAAGAGCAAGTCATTATTAATTTCACAAATTTTGGACGTTTTTCAGATAGAGGTCGCTCATATAGCGCTAAAAACGTTATAAATTACCTTTTTCTTTTAAAAATTCAAATGACTAGATGACAATAAAGATCTTTATTTCTTTTTAAAATTTTAATCTAATAAATACAACTAAGAATCAATAATAAAAGCGAACTAAGGAATTTGACACCAACCTCCTTGGGTCAAACTAAATTCGCACATCACTACACAACCACCCTGCTTTTAACAGAATGATAGCTAGACTTAATAAGCACAACTGATGAATGTTCTCAAATGTCTCGTCAAATTATTTTGCATAGATACTTTATTTATGGTTCTTCTTTGACTACAGGCTGATATCAGGTTGACATTGGAGTGTCCTCTGCTGAAATGTTGTTTGGTAGGCATCTACCTCTTCAAGAAGCATATTTTAAGAAAAGTGTCGTCGAACGGCCATTTGAGTCAGGGTTGGATAATTTCCAGTTGACAATGGCCGAACTACGTCCCGTTGTGCCAGCCACACAGGGTTCTATTCTCTCTCCTCTTCCAAATTGATTACCGCAGATCATGTGGTTGTTCATCGTGATCAGCCCTGTGCACCGCAAACTCCTTTTATATTAGGGAGATTAACTGTTGTTCTCCACACTCAATAAATTATAAAACTAAAACCAGTTTCGGAATAACTGAAGAATATTGATATGGTATCTTTTAAATGCAATATCCGTGATTGAATAATTAATAGAGTCGATTCTCCTATGAGAGATAGCCTAAAACGTGGCTAAATAATGTCCCTCCTGGATGTTGTATCTTATGTGGTCTCATATTACGGCTGGAAGAATCCTCGTGACCTGGCTTGACAAGACCATCTCAGCTAAGAGATCACTTCCAGGAGAAACCAGCCAGGTTTTTAAGGTTCAGCCAGGTGTTTTTAGCTGATCCTTTATGGGAATCTGTGTAATATAATTATAATTTTTTACTAGTGAGCTGGCTATTTAACGTTTATCATATATTAATGAATACCGAAAATACGTAATAAATAAATTTTTAACGCATTAATAAAAGATAGATAAATATAACTTTATTAACAATAGAATAACTACAAGATTATATAAAAGAGTATTCTACAATAGAGTAATCTTTATGACACCTTCAATATCATATATTTACAAGCTGCTCATAAAATTCTATACATATCTACCTATTATTTTACATATACAAATGTGAATATGCAAATTTCAATTTGTTTAATAAAGCAGTTACCATAACCTTGTTCAGAAAATATTTTACAAGTTTTCCATTTGCTTCTTTTCCTCAATAGAAACTGAAAAGTAAATTAAATTATTTCGTACAATGTTTTTCAAACATTTAAATAACAAAGAAAAGAACAAAACACCTAATTTTGAATAGAAAATACACCTTTAGCTTTTTTTGTATACCAGTGAGAGAAGTTAAAAGCGTTAGATATTTAATCAACTGATTAAAGTGGCTATTTTAGTTAATGTAGATCAGACAAACCTTTATCTGAGATCACACATCGACAGAAAGTGATGTCAAAATGTCAGCTAAGTTTGAAATGAATCCTTGATAATATAATGCGATAAAAACAGGAGATAATCTGATATTATCAATATAATATAATATATTGATAACTACAACACCTTATTTTTCAAATATCACTATTCGATCATATTTTTTCTCGAATACTTAAGCTTATATTACATATTAAGATGTACTCACGTCTGAAGATTTGGACTCTAAAATACATTTTTCACTCTAAAAATAAATTCTTTAAACTCTGGTGGCTCTTAATGTACAGATTTTAAAACGCTACGAAGGCCAATATCCCGATTTATTCAGGTATTGAAACTTTCTTTATTTGTCAAGGAAAGGTTGTAAAGATATTCTTTTATGAATTTTTTTTTTTTTAGAAAATTTTTGAATAATTAAAATATTCTATACACGTTATTTTCATCAAATGTTGAAATCGTGTATATTGTATGTATCAATGTTTTATATGATAAAATATATTTTTAGTTGATGTCAATTCTGTTGTCGGTTACGATATTCAGTTGTACATATATAATATATTTTTTATCATATACTTTATTTACTATATCTGTAGACAATACTAAATAACGCAGGAAATACACTCATTACTTACCCAATTGGAACCATTAGAAAGAACTGAATTCTACAATGGATTTCTGCCCATGTTGGGATCGGGGGTAATGAGATGGTAGATGAATTAGCAAAGGAAACCAGAAAGTTGAGCCAAAGGAAAGAACAATTGTCATTATTTGACGCTGATGCTTTGCTAAAATACAAGATAATTATACAAAAAATAAGAAAAGATCAAATAAGCGAAATAAACTCTGAGAGAATAATTACAAAACTATAACAAGACTTAGAACAAAACACTATAAAGGAATGGCAATACATCCAGATGGCACAAGAACCTATAGGACATGTAACAACTGTCCTGGTGTGGAACTAACACCTACCCACGTATTCTCATACCCAGCAATGGCCGTAGCCTTTCAGAAAACTTAGATGGACCCAGAACAGCAGCTTTACACACCCAAGATAGTGGACATTGCTGCTGCTGTGATAGAGATGCATGGAGACATCTGAGGCACTTCATTGGACACGACAACAACAACAACTATATTTGTAGAAATATGCATCAGTAATATATGGATATATAGAGTATACCCGGCTTCGCCCGGGTTTTACCCGAGTAAAGGTTTGTCTAACGAACATTTGTTAAAACAACTCTCTATAAACTTATTTTAAAAAAATAGATATATTTTGATAATTTGAAACTCGTAAATTTGAATCTCTTGATAAAGCGAACATTTTTTCCCGGTCCCTGTGTGCCGTGTTATCCTGAATTTTGTCTTTCCTAATTTTCTATATTACAAAATCATCGTTTTATCTAGTGAACATTTTTTCCCGGTCCCTTGAAAATTACTCGATAAGTTAAATAAAATCAATAATAATTGGAAGTTAAAGGAATAGTATCTTTGCCTTGGAATTGTATCATTATTCTTGTCTCAAATAAATTGCCGTTCAATCCTGAGATAATCTTACTTTTGATAAATAATCTTTAATATAATAAACTTAGTGATAATAAAACTTATAGATAAAAAAACTTGTTATCATCGTCGCAATGGGGGCGCAGCTTGCGAGTTAAATCTACAAATCTGCAAATAACTCTAAGGATATTCAAAATATTCAAGAAATTATTTTCAGAAACCTTCCCAGTACTATACTAAATAACTTACCAAAGTTTCATGGCGTTCCAATGAGTGGTTTGGTCAGGCATAAAGGACAGACACACATACACACATACATTCATTTTTATATATATAGATAAAATCGGAGTTAACGGGCAACAATCAGAAAATCTGTGTTAACAGAGCAACAATCATAATATCGGTGTTGACGCAGCAACAAACAGAATATCGGTGTTAACGGGGCAACAATCAGAATATCGGTGCTAACGGGGCAACAATAAGAATATCGGTGTTAACGGAGCAACAATCAGAATATCGGTGTTAACGGAGCAACAATCAGAAAATCGGTGTTAACAGAGCAACAATCATAATATCGGTGTTGACGCAGCTAAAATCAGAATCTCGGTGTTAACGGAGCAACAATCAGAAAATCGTTGTTAACGGAGCAACAATCAGAATATCGGTGTTAACGGGGCAACAATAAGAATATCGGTGTTAACGGAGCAACAATCAGAATATCGGTGTTAACGGAGCAACAATAAGAATATCGGTGTTAACGGGGGCAACAATCAAAATATCGGTGTTAACGGGGCAACAATCAGAATATCGGTGTTAACGGAGCAACAATCAGAATATCGGTGTTAACGGAGCAACAATCTGAATATCGGTGTTAACGGATCAACAATCAGAATATCGGTGTTAACGGGGGCAACAATCAGAATATCGGTGTTAACGGAGCAACAATCAGAATATCGGTGTTAACGGGGCAACAATAAGAATATCGGTGTTAACGGAGCAACAATCAGAATATCGGTGTTAACGGGGCAACAATCAGAATATCGGTGTTAACGGAGCAACAATCAGAATATCGGTGTTAACGGAGCAACAATCAGAATATCGGTGTTAACGGAGCAACAATCAGAATATCGGAGTTAACGGAGCAACAATAAGAATATCGGTGTTAACGGAGCAACAATCAGAATATCGGTGTTAAAGGAGCAACAATCAGAATATCGGTGTTAAAGGAGCAACAATCAGAATATCGGAGTTAACGAAGCAACAATAAGAATATCGGTGTTAACGGAGCAACAATCAGAATATCGGTGTTAACGGGGCAACAATAAGAATATCGGTGTTAACGGGGCAACAATCAGAATATCGATGTTAAGGGAGCAACAATCAGAATATCGGAGTTAACGGAGCAACAATAAAAATATCGGTGTTAACGGAGCAACAATCAGAAAATCGGTGTTAACGGGGCAACAATAAGAATATCGGTGTTAACGGAGAATTCATCAGAATATCGATGATAACGGAGCAACAATCAGAATATCTGTTATAACGGAACAACAATCTGAATCACGGTATTAACAGAGTAACAATTATAATATCGGAGTTAACGGAGCAACAATCAGAATATCTGTGTTAACCGAGAATTTATTAACAAAAGTAGAAGTTTTTATTGTTTTACATTAATTATCATATTATTTATAGAGTATAATAAAATAATAAATAAATAAACAATTTATGAAATATATTTTACTACTTTATATTTCCTATAAGCAAATTTAAAATACAAATCACAAATCTTTATCCTACAATCAAGGATGGAGGCAGTTGTCAAAGATAATTACCGTATTTAAACAGAATATTGCGCGTTCTGTAGCAGAGAAATATCTAATTTTTCACCTCAAATATATTTATACATTTTTAAAAATAAGATTTGTAACTAATGAATAAGCACATTTCAACCTTCATTCTGCGGTAGGTTGGAATGGCTTTAGTGGGGAATTTTCCCAGTAGTGTCGTCAGCTACTAAAAACCATTACCGCCTAACTCTATTTTGTTTTAAATATAGTAATTCATAGTAGATAAACTCCGTTTTAGTCTCTCCAAGTCCGGATGAAGAAGGAAGAGGGGAATGGAAAAAAGCTCGCAAAAAAATATATATAGAGAAAGCATCTGCGTTCAGCTCACCTGGCTGATAGCACCTTTTAAAGGGTTCTGGTCTAGGGCCACACCATGAGCAGAGTCTGTATTTCAAGGCAAAACAACTGGACTTGACATCTGCTCATGTCAGAAGCGGTCTATTACACGAGGGAAGGGTGAAAAGCTCTCGGTCTGACACAATGATAGACTCTGATTTTTACTTTTAAAAAAATATTTTATTTTTCTATATAATCGCCCTTGAATTCAGCACACTTGATCTAGTGTTTCTCAAATATCAGTATTTATTCTCCAAAATGAGAGCCTGGGGAGCTGTTAAAATATTCATCTACAATTCTCTCAACTTCTTCATTGGACGCGAAGCTCTTTCCAAATTTTTCTTCACGTCTGAGAATATATGGAGTCAAAGCGTGTCAAATCATAAGAATAGAGGGGATGGGCGAGAAAAATCCTACATCAAATCCCATTGCCAAACCATTATTGTAAGCAGTTGCGTTGCCCTGATGAATTATGTTTTATTTTTTATTCCTCAAGCTAAGCCTTCTCTCGCGAATTTTGACATATAGGTGGGCAAGAAGGTTAGAGTAATATTCACCTGCAATATCTCTGCCTTTTTTGTTGGAATCAATTAACAAGATCCCTTTGGCATCCCAAAACACACTGGCCATGACCTTTCCAGCAGATGCGATCAACTTCTCTTTCTTTAGCGTTGACCACCGGCTTTTTCCCACTGCTTCGGCTGCTATTTGGTTTCTGACGTGTAGTGGTGGATCCATGTCTCATTCATGATGACATATTGCCGCACAAAATCGTTCAGATCCCTCTTGAATCGCTCCAAACATTGCAAATAATGTCTCTTGAGCATTTTTTTTAATCTGCAATTAGCAAATGCGGCACCCCCACCTTGCACAGCTATCTCACACATTTTTACTCGCCTATCGTTCAACATGATATTGTGCACCTTTTTGATAGTTTCCGATGTGGTTGCAGTTTTTGGCCGTCCTTCACGTGGGTCATCTTCGAACGACGTGCGACCACGTTTAAATTCAGCTGCCCACTTTTAAATAGTTGAAATTGAAAAAGTAGAGTTCTTGTACACTTTGTCAACTTTGGATTAATTTCTTTAGGGGTTATTCCATCCAAAACGAGGAATTTAATAACGGTACGATATTCATATTTATCCATTTTAACAAAACACGCGCAAGACGTGTACTGGAAATAGTCGTTTACAAAATTATTTTAACAAAAAGGTTTAAACTTGTCCTACTAACTAATGACATGCGATCGCAGGAAAAAATTGTAATATTCAGCCGATTGGAATGCCATCTCTAGGGCACAGACCAAGAACTTTTCACCTTAACTTCGTATTTGAGTTGAGTCGGCCTGCTACTGAGTATTGCTCTAGCAATGGCAAAGGCAGACGCATTTTACTTCAGATTTAAGAAATTTTTATCAGCTCAAGACGTATTTAGAATTTTCGTAAAATATTTTTATTTACCTCAATATTTCTAAAAGGTATCCCAGGACTACAACCGGAATAAACTTGATGTTTTAACGACCTTGTTTAAGACGTTTTCCCGAGCGGGTTTCCATCATTAATAACAATTAAATCATTAATTACCTTTTAAGATAGGTAATATACTATTTGTGTTTGTTTTTAAGTTTTGGGATTTTTTTTTGATCCCCTCGTCTAAAAAATGATACCTTTTCGCGCCAAAAAAAAACCCTCTTCAAAATGATGCGACAATTATAATTTACTCTGTCTAAATATATTTACAGTGGGTAGAATATTTTATAATATTATTTACAAAAATGAACAATATTTATTTAAAATTAGGGAGTAAAATTAAGCGCATCAAACATGATTCAGCATTATAAATTATTACATAAATGGATCACAAATATAATGCATTAACGCGCCATCTGTTATGAAAATTCGAAAATATTATAGACGTGTATATATTTTTAAAAAATTAAACAATATATACTGCCCTTACTGCAATGAAAAAATTAATGAGAGGGCCTGATTCATCAGTGGTGAATCCTCCCAGTAGTGTTTCGACAGTTTAATATATATTTGAGATTTTTATATTGAAGATATATACTGTTTAATCATAATATGTATGAACCTATAGAAATATTTTTCCCTTCAAATATGTATCAGAACGATGAACTATGTTGGAAACTCTAGTAAAAATCTTTAATGGTCATTATCTTTACTAGTAATAATGAAGAATGAGCCTCAACACCAGTTTTGACAAATTCAGACAAAATGCCAACAACCTGTATACCATGGTTTCAGGCTATGGCTCCCATCAATATAGGGGCGTCTTCGATTTCATAGAATCCTTCTAAGGAGTTATGAAATCGGTCGAATTTACCAAAAAGGCATTCAAGCTTGCCAAAACTGGCGCTGTGTCATATTCATTATCAACACCAGTAAAGGTTTTTACTAGGGTGATGAACACAATGCTTCGTTCTCATGCATATTTAAATAGAAATGCCTCTCTAGTTACATGAATAAAATCCTACCGGAATTTTATGCTATAATAATACGCATTATATGATAGATTTAGTAATTACCAAAAATAATAATAAAATACTCTCAATTTTCATTTTTTTATTCCAATTTAAAGCTCTATGTCCCCCTAGGGACACTTGCGCTGTCATACATGTATGTCTTTACATTTGTCTATACATATATACAATAATTTTAAGCCGTGAATAGAATATTCATATGATATGAACAATGAGAAAAAGAGAGAAAAACGAGAAAAAAATAAATGTGTACAAAAGAAAGAAGTGTCTGGCAATATGTACAATCAGCATATTATAAATTATTAGTTTCTTAAAAGATATTTGTTGCTATATACTTCCAATGTGTTTAAAACTTGCAGCAAAATTCTACTCAGAAAGTCTATATGTCAGCGACTATAAAATCTCTGTAAATTAGCACATTTTATAAATTTTATCTTTTAACAAGGTTTGAAGAATATTTGTTTTTAAAACTCAAAATTTGTTTATTCGTCTTTTTATCTGAAGAAATTATTTGAACCTACCATCATTATATAAATAATTATATAAGTATAAAATAATTATAAGTATAAAATAATTATATAAATAATTTTCCACGTTTTTTATTAGAGAGGTAAAATAATATGATTACTAAAATAATATATATCTTTCAGAATAATATCTTTTTTAAATAAGATAATTTTTCAATCTGTGAAAACAAATATTTTCTCTAATAATTATATCACCATTTTTTTATAACACAATGTCATGTTATTGACTTTTACTGCTGCTCTTTTGCGCCTAAATAGTAAAAAATAATATTAATTAATTTAAACAATTAACTAAGCTAATCTTCTTAACTAGAATTCTGATAAAAAGTTTTATTTTAGGTAATAGACTTTTGTAACGAGCTTGTGATTTTTATGTCTTTCTTATTCATTTAGGAATACTTTTTCTGTAATAAATTCACCATCTCATTATAAATTATTTCAGTTAATTAGGGCATATTTAGATTGTGCAATTGTACGCTTCTGATGGCTTACACGCCATCTATCTCAAATAATATATCAACTGAACATTGGATATTTTTTATTACAGAAATGATGGCCAAAATTCATTTTCTTAATAAATCAAGAAATGCAAACCACGTAGGCATTTATGTTTTAGTTACCTTTTAATCTAGGTACGTATGGTACATGATTCACGATTAAATTGCGAAATTCGTTTAAAAACTACAAATATGTCTCATAATGTGTGAACTTCTTTTTCATTTTAAAATGCTAGCTTTCAAGCAATAATCGCCTTTACGGGCTTAATTAGAAACATCGACTACTTCTTATGAGAGGAGTTTTATATTAAACAAATTAGAAATTCAACTCCAAGTTCAGAATATAAAATCTGTTCCTTTGATGATACTTCCCTTTTCCTCTTCCTACCACATTATCTGATCAGAGACAATTTAAAGAATCACTCACCAATTGCTTCTTGTTCGGAGAACAACAGATTATTTAAAATGGTTCAGGAATGTTTAAACATTTTAAAAAACTCTCAATTATTCATCTGTCATATTCCAACAATCCAAGAAGCATGTAGAAATACCTTGACATATTTCTATTAGTAAATTAAATTTTATTGCCATCTATCGTTATATTTTTACACAAATAAATTTACTGGCAATGTGTTTCTTTTAAATATCATCAAATATTATCTCTACAGACCTTACTGCAATGGTATGAGTTATTGAATGAGAGGGCTTGGCTCATCAGTAGTGAACCCTCTCAGCGGTTTCGCCAAATTAATCTCTAGACCGCTCTACTATTGTATTGGACTGATTTTGTTATATACCCTGCATTTTCTATTGAAGGCAGCTTAGGGGTGTTTAAGGAACTATGGACATAAGCTTATAGGTCTGTAGAGGTACATACATATAATTTCAAGGTATTGCATCGAGCAAAGCTCTTCCGCAAAATATGTTTTCATAACCAATATATATTAGTAAATTAAATTTTATTGCCATCTATCGTTATATTTATATTTATTGATGATATTTAAAAGAAACACATTGCCAGTAAATTTATTTGTGTAAAAATATAAAATATTTCTATAAATTAAAGACACTTCGGCCAGTAAATCCTTTTTATTGTCTCGACTTTTCGACATAATTTTTAACGCTTTGCCAAATGTATTCATTTTTGTTCGCTCCTGACGAGGACAAAAGATTTTTGTCGAAACGTCGAGACATTAAACAATATTTTCTGGCCGAATTATCTTTAATTTGAAGAACTATGAATGCTGGCCAGGCAGCCTCTATCTTTACGATATTTCTATGAATGTAAAATTACTTGAAAGCTTTCTCCATAGATTGTATAAACGATAAGGAAGAGTAAGGAGAAAATATTTTTATTCAAATAAACTTGTGACAAGCTTTCGGGCAGTCACGCCCTTCAACAGGTAACTAATATAAAAAATAATTGACTATCAAATAGGAAAACAAACTGAGCTTTAAACAAAAATGATACAACTGCAGCCTGGCCACGAGAAAACGTGAACTCAGGAAAGTAATGTGAGGTGGGGGGGGGGGGGGGGGGGGGGGCAAGGGGTTTTATCCGGTTTTTAAGTTAATACATATATCATGATATTGTTTAGGTAAATCTATATGTCGATTAATACTGTCATTAGATATGGATAAAATGGCCTCTATGATTAATCTCTGGTGTTTACTGGTAATGTTATTGTACAAGGTGGTGGGAGAATCTAAATTGAAAGAATGGCCAGTATTAAGCGTGTGGTTGTATATGAAGGATCTGACGTCTTTATTATTGATGCATCTACCATGTTCGATCATCCTGATGGCTACGGACCTACCAGTCTCACTTATGTAGGTTGCACTACAATCTTTACATGAGACCGAATAGACCGAGCCACCAGAAGATCGAACAGTGGTAGGTCTCTGAATGCGGGTAATGGGATGTCTAAGAATGGTGGCTAGATTTCTATTATTTTTTTAAAATAAGTATTGATGCCGTGTGATTTAAGCATGCGGGATATGGTAGTGGATTGTGATGAAAAGGCAAAATACAGGTATTTCTATGGGCTGTGAGGGTTTCAACTTAGCAGAGTCGTATTGGTATTTGTGTATGAAATTCTATACCAATTTCAATTCTTCTTGTCCCTTATACCATAAAATTAATACAGTCAGAACACTTACCAAAAGATTGGTCACACATTGCTCCCTGCCCATATTTAGGTCAATAGAATTCTCCAACATCAAAAAACAGCTTGCCCTCCCACAATACCCTCTCCATTTCATACACAAATACCAATACGACTCTGCTAAGTTGAAACCCCTCACAGCCCATAGAAATACCTGTATTTTGCCTTTTTCATCACAATCCACTACCATATCCCGCATACTTAAATCACACGGCATCATACTTATTTTTAAAAAAATAATAGAAATCTAGCCACCATTCTTAGACATCCCATTACCCGCATTCAGAGACCTACCACTGTTCGATCTTCTGGTGGCTCGGTCTATTCGGTCTCATGTAAAGATTGTAGTGCAACCTACATAGGTGAGACTGGTAGGTCCGTAGCCATCAGGATGATCGAACATGGTAGATGCATCAATAATAAAGACGTCAGATCCTTCATATACAACCACACGCTTAATACTGGCCATTCTTTCAATTTAGATTCTTCCACCACCTTGTACAATAACATTACCAGTAAACACCAGAGATTAATCATAGAGGCCATTTTATCCATATCTAATAACAGTATTAATCGACATATAAAACCGGATAAAACCCCTTCCCCCCCTCCCCCCCACCTCACATTACTTTCCTGAGTTCACGTTTTCTCGTGGCCAGGCTGCAGTTGTATCATTTTGTTTAAAGCTCAGTTTGTTTTCCTATTTGATAGTCAATTATTTTTTATATTAGCTACCTGTTGAAGGGCGTGACTGCCCGAAAGCTTGTCACAAGTTTATTTGAATAAAAATCTTTTCTCCTTACTCTTCCTTATCGTTTATATTTCTATGAATGTATTTTCAATTTATACCCATACAGATCAAGAGATATCATCTTTTACCTATTTTTCGATTTAAAGAAATTCGATTCAAATAAATAGTGTTTTAAGATATAAAAATTAAAATATACCATATCAAAACCCATTATATACTAATGGAAGTAGAAAGTGCTACTTCAGAATAAATTGGTAGAAGATAACCTAACTTCTCAAAAATGTACAGGCTATTACACAGAAAAAATTATATAAATAAAAAAAAAATAAGTAGATTAAACTGACGAAACCGCTGGGAGGGTTCACGACTGATGAGCCAGTCCCTCCCATTAATTTATCATTGCAATAAGGACAGTAGAAATTGTTTTATTTCAAAAAGAATATTACGTGTCTAAAATAGTTTTGTAATTTGATAACAGATGGCGCGCTAGTGCATCATAAACCCAAATAATTCAAACATAACTATATTTAGATGCTTAAAATAGTTTAAGTACATATTATTTCGCTGAACGGGTATTAAAGGCTATAAGTACTCAAACTATGTGGTTGTATGTTGAAGGCCCAACACGGGGAGCGCCGTAGCTTCTTATTATTTCACGAAACGGGCATTAAAGGTTATAAGAAGCGATGGCGCTCCCCGTGTTAGCCCTCAAACATACAACCACGCTGATGATGCTTACAGCCCGAAACGTCTACGTTGTTAGTTTTCTTGATATTTAAAGAAAATAGTATAGGTTGACTCTGAGAAGTAAATAATAAACAGATACTTGATATTTTTCAATAGGTGGCAGTGAGCCATAAGCAACATTCAATTGCACAAGCAGGTGGTGTCCCGTTATGCTTTATGTTGGCATTTTACACACGCTTTTGAATTGTTTATCCTTCATTAAACGCGCAGCAAAAAAAAATATTTTATCCAAATACCATATTTTGTTCAAATTCCTTCTCAGCTAATCACTTTCTTATACTAGAAATAGAGCTGTAAATTTATATTTTATTTAAAGATGACACGGTGGTGAGACTCACGGTGACATATGCTATCGATGTTGGATTACCACGACCCTGATTCGAATCTGAAAATAGACACGTTTTAAATACGCTTCAATAGCCCCTGTTACTCTTCCACAAGTTAAACCAAATTTATTGGCAAATACCCAAATAGGATTCTGACCCCTTGTAATTATTAAAGTTGAACTATATCTAGGTACATGTGTAGACTTGTGGTATACACTCGAGTACAAAACTTAAGACAGTGGAAATATTTTTATGTCGCCGGTCATCTTTTTTTTTTTTAAGAGACATAGGAAATTTTGCTTACATTTGGTTATCTCGTGTGTCTTCAAAATAGACCCCTGTTTATCAAATATCTTTCAGAGTTTTTTTTTTTTTTTTTAATCCCGATAAACATGCTAAATTGTACAGCTTTCTTAAGTTCTGTCCATGAGTATACTTACATTAAAATGTAGTCGTGAAATCCACCATTATTTTCATGGCCTATGTTATGCGTAATTAGTATAAGTAAAAAATACATAAATGGCTCACTAATATCAGAGGGAGAGAGAGAGAAGTGAGAGAGAAATTCTTAAAAATATATAACTTGATATTAATGCTTTTTATTTGAAGTTAATTTGTTTTCTTTAAAAAATAATAATAAAAATAAAAATATATATATATATATATAAAATCACATTTTAGCCTTATAATGATGGTACACCAACGTTTAATTATTTTTCCCTACTACTATATCAAAAATGAATTAATATATGTGAAATAGTTCTTGAAATAAAAGACACTTCGGCTAGTAAATCTTTTTATTGTCTCGACGTTTCGACAAAAATCTTTTGTCCTCGTCAGGAGCGAACAAAAATTAAAACATTTGGCAAAGCGTTAGAGGTGAAATGTTATAAAATATACTAACTAGCTAACTATATTATCATCGTTCTGGAGTTTAAAAAATCGAATTCAAATATTCGACTTAATATTCGACAGAAGTACATTAGTATAAATTCAGTACGTCTTCAAATGCGGAATGAATTTCTAACTCTCCATCTTATTATCTCTCAATTCATTATATTACTATTACAATAGCCGTTGTACTGAAAGAAGAAAACTTGATTATCACTTTATTACAGGGAAGTGATAATATTACATCTGGAGTGTGGGATTTAAACCGATTCAAACATTTTGATTCTCAATTAGAATGAATCGTGATTACCTTAATTCTACTCCATAATTAAGTTTGAGCTCAAATCTTAAACGATTCCTCTTAATTACTCCAAGGAATATGTAAATGTGGTGACGAATTAATCATCGATAATAACGTTTAATAGACTTCTTATATAATAACAAAATGCATTCTAATCACTCTACTGTTCTCAAAACTTATGTTCATAGTTTTCTCGAAAACCATAGTTTGTATTCCACCTTACAGTGTCGGATATTGCAGATTAATCACCAAATACAGTATTTGAGTTCTAAAAAGAGGTTTAGCGGATTTTAAATTGTCGAAACATCTGGGAAGATAATTGTTCATTCATTTCAATGTTTTCCTTCAGGGTAAAGACGATAGAAAATGTTTTTTTTTTTCAAAATAAAAATCGTGCTTAATGGTTTTATGCTTATATATGAATTTAAGCAATCAATATAAATATATGAATCCATTAAGTGATTTATAATTTAAAATTTTGAAAATAATTGAATCTCCTATGAGAGATCACTCAAAAGGCATTGATGTTTCTACTCTCTTCTGAAGGCTGCCTCTCATTGGAAGTTGTGTTATGTCAGTTTAGGATATATTTTTAATTTACTAGTTATCATTTCTGGAATGTTCGACTGTAATGCGTCAAAAAGGCACACACAAGTATGTCTGGGTTTCTTGATTTATCATTTTAACGCATTTGACCAAACTGTTTATCTGAATAAATTGAACTATTAAATTGTATCTATATCGAAATATATCTCAAGAGCTATCTGTGTAAATTAAGAAAAAAGGCATCTTCTGATTTTGCAAATGAAAGTTGTAGATGGCTTGTGCAATCTATTGGAATGAATATCAACTGATTTTGTAATAACTCATATTTGAGATAAAACCGTAGGAAATCGGCTGTTATCGAAAGTTTGCTTATTTGTTTTAATATATTTGAACTTATTGTAAATTTCCTATTATAGGTTTTATCGAAACATTCAGTTGAAAATGTTAAAATATTATCTATAATATAATAATAATTAAAATCAAGAGAAGCGACCACGTCAGCGTGGTTCAGAATGTATCTCTACGACCAACATTTTTTTGGTCTCAGAGTCTTCTTGAAAATAATCAAGAAATTAGCATTGATTTCTGTTCCACCAGATGGCACTTTGCCATCGAAAAAGCTCATGTGAGCGGTGAGGATATGGCTATTTTGTTTTTAATATCAACATCTGAACTTTTTTCTATTTTTATTCAAATTATTCTTATATATATATTATATATTAAATATAAATTTTAGCGTTGTATTGTTTTTAGTTCGATTTTATATATTAATAACTCAATATATGATATATATTCAAATTTACCTCAATATTTCAGTAATTTTAAAATAAAATCATCACTTTACTGTTTGTTTCTTAAATTCTGCAGACACCAATGCATAGAAAAATTTATCATATGTTAACAGTTATCCAGAAACGATGCACATGTTTTATATTAAATTGAAATGTTTATTTAGAGCCAAGATATAAATGAGAAATTTTCAACACTATCACCAAATATAATTTATTTTCGTGATACCTTCAGCATATCACAATAGAAAACGGTGTTTTTCTATATTTGATCCATTGTTAAGATGAACATGACAATCCTTTTCATACAAGAATCAAATTGCAAAATAAATATATTCTTCTAAGCTCAGCTTTATTTCCTACAATAGAATTAGGATTTAGTTGGCGGGTGCCAAGTCTAAGCCTTGAACACATTCGTATAACTACAAGGTGTGAAAATAATTTTAAATTGTAATATATATATAGAGTTATAGAGATATATTTTTATTAGAGAAATACATATATTTGATAGTATTAGAGAGATTGGTATATGTTATATGTACCTGACAGAATAAAGGCGACTATTCTTTTTCTTTCATATAATAAATTTAATAAACGTCTCAAATATATAAATAGAATATATTTTACATATTTATGCTTAAGAAACATATAAGGTAGTTAAATATTTCTACTTCCAAGGTGTCATTGAAGTTTAATTCTTGCACTCACCAGCAGGTAAAGAGTTATTATTCGGAAACTGAATCAATTCGGATTTAAAAACCAAGAACTAGGTGCTGATTAAACATGAAATAGTTCAGATCACTATCTTTTTCATCACGCCTTCACTTAGTTTGATTCTTACTAATGCTTTTCCTAGAATTTCCTATTTAAAATAGAGAAATTCATGTAGAATATTTATTAAATAATAAAGGCTTGGATCAATATCGTTTATTCTAAAAGTAGGATATTTCGAGCCAGTTTTGCCATCTTTTCTTCTGGGTTTTAAAATATTGTAAAGATATCAACCGGATGTATTTGAAACATCATGCCTAGCGTAAGTGATAGGTTTACAAGGTCTGAATCTAAGATATGTTATATAAGTATAAAATGCTTCATATAAAATGTGTTTTTAAGGAAAATATTAAGAGTATTTTTAAACTGCTCTTTAATTTATATACTATTTTTGTTATAACGATGAATATTTTTATAACTCTAAATACCACAAATTATTTTAAAAGAAAATAGTAAAGTTCGAAAAATATTCAGAATTTCAATCTAATTACAGTTGTTATGTAATTTATTTAGTGCTATTACAGTTTGCTATATGAATTTCTAGATATAATGAACCTTGAGAGGATTTACAATTAGAATTCCAATAATATTATTAAGTTTACCCAATTATATACATTTTTTCATGAAATAAAAATTCCTCAAGCGATTTTCAATCAATTCTTACACAAAAAAAAAAAGAAAATAAAAGAAGGCGAAATGTTTAAAACGCTATAATATTTATCTAAGAAAGAATACAAAAACTTACATAAGCTTTTCTAAAATTGAGTTAATTCATAAAAATAATCGTTCTTAATTTATGATCCAATTAGATAACGAAAAAAAAAGAAGTTGAAGAAAAAAAGTTGAAATTATCTCTTTGAAATTAGGTTTAAAACTAGGCTCAGTTCATTTGTCAGGAATTTAGTATGAATTCAATTAAGTTTTTTTTTCACAATAACTTTTGTAATAAAATATTAACCTAGTCTAGCTTTTATTCATTCTAATTTTAAATATTAAGTCTAATTTGAATAACTATTTATAATCCTTTTTCATTTCGAAATAAACAAATTTATATGTTAATTGAGTAGGATAAAATTTCCTTGCTTTTAAAAGTGATGCTACGAATACATTTATTGCAAGAAAATGTGTTCATCGTGTCCATGTGACAAAGATTCGAGCATTATTTTAAACGAAATAAATATTCGAAAGAAATTTGATAAATTTGAGTATATTTTAATACTAGCCGAATGACCCGGGTAACGCCCGTGTTTTACCCGATTGTGTGAATGTTTTGATTCAAATACTATTTGTTACAATTATAATTTGGCGCCTTGAATAAATGAATATGTTAGTTAATAACTATAGCCTATGTGCTTTATCTGTCTATGTACTGTTGGCTTCCGTAGGCGTCTCTTAGTGGGAAAAAGAAAGAGATATTTTATAATCCCTTCAGTAAAATTATTCAGTAATTCCTTTGAAGGAAGAGTTTCTTCTGTATCACAACCTTTCAAGTTTTCGGACGTAACAGCACTTCGACAAGTACAATTACGATACTAACATTTTAAAATTAATTAAATCCACACATATACATATACAGAAGTAGGAAATATGAGAGAGATGGATATTCATATACTAATTAAAATAATACAGTTAAATAATGAATCTATGGATTACTAGTTAATGCGCTATTGAAACTATGTGTGATTGAAAGGCTATCATATTAATATCAAAGAAGTCAAATGCCTGAATATGAATGACTTACTTAGGAGATTCCGGGATTATACTCTTATAAATAATAGGAGGATCTTCCCGAAGGGCTACTTTCGGACTGTTAGCCCTCGTCAGCGTGGTGCAAGCTGCACCTCAACGACCAGAAAACGTGGTTAGATTTTCTTGATCAATCAATAATAAATATTTTGCCAATTCTGGAATAATTAAAAATTGATATAGGTGATATTTATTCCGATAGACGGAGTAAGCCGTCAGCAACTTTCAGTTGCTTGATAAAGAGATGCCCTTTATTATTTTCTTAATCTAGAGAAAGTGTTACACACTGAGAAGTAACTAGTGAAATATCTTGAAATTTGCATAAATTTACAATTTATTACAGAAACCAATTGTTTAAAAAATGAGAAAAAAAAGTAACCGCCTTTAACTATTTTTACATGCTTTGCATTCACAGTATTTAATCATTCAATACACGCAACAAGAGAAGTTAATTTAAACCAAATTTCATTTAAAGATTTAATTTCTTCTGGTTGTAATACTTTCTATTCAAACTAGTATATTTTGCCAGTTTGATAACCATTCATTTCAAACTGGTTTTGGATATAGAATGCTATAGATTTAGAAACAACATTTATTTGTGAATATTCAGGAATTTCTACATAACATTGTGAGATATTTAGATATTAAGAGTTATTTTAATTTATTTTATATATGGAAAGGCACCGATATATCAGTTACCGACTGTAAGATCAATCTGAGGACACTACAAGGTCATGAACCTAGCCTAGATTGTGGGATGTATATATGATACTGTAAATTGAAAGAGTTGCACGACCTGACGCTGAAATATCTCTGTAAATGTAGCGGATATATATAAAAGTCACAAATGCATGGTCAGGATATGTTTTCATTATTTTTAATATATATAAGGTAAATACCAAAATAATGATTTCAGCTTTAGGAGTTCGTAAATTTTGATGGCATGTTTGTGATTATCTAGGAAAACGATATATTATTATTTAAAATCACCTATTCTAATTTCCTTTTCAGTGACACCTCTATAATCTACGATTCTGACCTTTGACTACCTTCTTAAGCGATCATCGTTGTAACATAAAAACGTGTCTTAAACTGAAATCCAGTTAGAAATAACCTAGTGTAGAAGCCAACCATTTATTTTAAAATTATACTGAGCTCCAGTATGGCTCCAGTCTTTTAATCAAAATAATTTCGAAGAATATTTTCAATATTTTCATATTCAGCGCTATTTTATTATTAAGCATAGAGTAAACTATATTGAAGAAGTTTACACCTCATTAATTTTCAGTCAATATTAATACTAAATTAATTTTCTAATGCAGTGATATGCAAAGAAGATTCTGCTTGAACTACATATTACAAGTTTTTATTTAGTCCGGTCCTTGATTAGTGTACTTCCTCGTTATACAGGTGTGTATATAGGGTTTTCTCGAGGTACACAAATCAACCTTCAGAATTCGGAAAAAATCCAGAATTTATAAATTACGAATATATTCGTTATACATCTTTCCTTATTTTGTGAATATATTTGATGAAATATATTTTTAAAATTAATATATAGAGAATATTTCTTAAGTTTTATCTTTAAAAAACTCTCATTTATTGTGAAACCTTTAATGAGAAAATATTCTATTTGGCTTTATAATTATAAGACTGTCATTTATTCAATAAAGTTATAAATTATCTTTCGTGAAAAAATGGGTTTGGTTGTAACATTTGAGAGAACAGATAAACAAACAAATGTAGAATTTGTAATAAACGTCTTTTTATTTTATTTTAAAACTATTAGCGCTAAAATTTATTTCATCAAATTGACTGGAAATTAATGGAAATATTATAAGGAGGATATTCTTAATTTTCCAAAACTGGTATTGTGGCTTTGTCACCGACCCGTGGCAGCTAGTTTACGGAGATGGTCCATAGATAAGGCTTAGTTTTAGCGTTTATTTTAATTAGAGAAGCGCCCTTTATTTAAAATAAATAAATAAATGAATAAATTGAATGTCTAATGTATTTTCTACGAAGGGAAACTTTGAGAGGGCTTGGTTTTTCATCGCAGAGCGTCCAGTAGGCATTTTATTTTTTGGATAAAACCAAATTTCGCTCATATAGTTTCAAATTCAATATGAAATGGCACGCTAAATTGTGTATTGTTCAATATAGTTTGTTTTAAAATAGAATTGCATATAGTATGTAAATGACAACTATATGCAACTTTCTTCTAAATATAATTCATCCTAGTTTCAAACGATTTTTACGGTCAATAAGAATTAGACATTATTGCTTTTTGTGCTGTTTGTTATTGCTAATTATATAGAACGTTGGTGTTATCTCCAAATATTATTATATTTTTAATTCTTTGTATGGTCCCAAAGATAAAATGTTTCGTGGCCAACAATCGAGAATATACTGAACACTGTTTTTTTAATCGTTTTGAACTTGAATCATGTTAGAAATGTCTTAAATAGCCTTGAAGATTCCCATTATTTTCTTTGAAAATGTAGATATTGTTCATTTCTTCTGTTTAATTAGGATTTTATATCAAATAACTTCGTATTTTGTTAATCCTGCACGTGTGTTAAGTCTCTTGCAGCCCATCTCCAGCGTGGCTGTACGTTCAAG
>CP092866.1:54644451-54792824 GCA_030710605.1 Cordylochernes scorpioides
ACGTAGATTTATTTTATTTCATCATACATGATTTAATGATATTTGGACCTACTAGATTAATACGTGTACAGGACTAAATATCTCAATAAAGGCTTTGAGTGAATATATGAGATGTATTCTAAATTATTCCCATCACAACAATATATGGCCTCTCCCACTAACTAGATCGATCACAAACTCACCGAGCGCAAAATTACCTATTCCCTCATTCACTTCAGTTATTTACCTCGTGGCCACTCCACCTCTCGAATAAACTGGCTTCTCACCCAGAACCTGATTTATTAGCCCATATTCCAGTAAAATCCACACTATAGCCCATGTTATTGATAGCCTTAATATACTCTTGATTTATAACCTATATAAAAATATCTTCACCATATCTACTATAAGAGTTGCTTAATTGGTCCATATCTGAATATATAGTTTGAGTAAATCGACGATCCGTACAGTCTAATAAACGAAATAGTGTATGTGTGTTTGTGTTATTGTGTGTCTGAAAGAATATAAATTCTTAAGGGTTTCTCATTTTTTGCCTGTTTGCGATATTAATAATTTGCAAATTCAGCGCATAGTGTTACATGAAAAGGGAATTTAATCAAATATCCATATATATGTACATTGTGCATCATAAAGTAGAATACTATGTGAATATGTAGGAAAAATCAAATATGTAAATAATCTTAGTTTGTTGCGAATGGGCATGTGATTGAACACTCGGGATTGGCGCCGCTAGTTTTATCCATTATAGAGGCTGCTCATATATCAGATGATATATTGGAATAAACAGAAACTAATTATAGTGTGAGATATACGGAGTAGCAAGAATGCCAAGTAAAAACAGCAGAAGACTCAACTAACAGCTGACGGAGTTTCAGAGAGACATCGTTATCGGACTTAAAAAGGCAGAGTGGTCAAATATCGCGTCCTGTCCATCGTTTTAACTTCACCAACCGGCAGTTCAATTGGGCGCACTGAAGAGGTCAAGACGAGTAGAGAGGATCGTGTACCGCAGATCCCTTATTGACATGGTCCACCATACATGTTGGGGCTCCAAAGTGTTCAAAAACCAAATAAAGACGCCTTGCGAAAGCAAATATGCAATTCCAGTGCCCTTTCCGCGTTCTACACTTAGCGCCCTAACAAACGTCTTCACTTACAGGGGAATGAAAGGCCTGATTAGCTTGGAATTCCACTGAATGGCGATCAGTGGTGTTTAGTGACGATGCCTCTCTGTTCTGGGTATCTTATCCGGAATTGGAGACCCCAGATATTGAGCACAATTCCACCCTCGCTGTCGAACGCCACGCTTCACGAACTGCAAGCATCGTGGTCTGAATTGTCATCACCTATGATAGCACATTCTCCCTTGTTGTCTTACGAGGAACATTTATGGGACAGAGATATATGGATGGCGTGGCTACGTGTTCTCTCCTTTCTTTCTGGGGCTCCTGGGGCGATTTTCCCGCAGGATAATGCCCGGCCTCATATCGCAAATATTTAACTAGACGTTTATGCGATGTTTAGACTGTTCTAAAGTCTTCCCGTTCACCGGAACTGTCCCCCATTGAACATATGTGGGAAACCTCAGTTGCCGCAATGTTAGAATGTTCTGGATTGGGAAGCTTCAAGAATGTGAACCAGTCTTCCACGTGACAAAAAAGACCTTTGATTAGCTGCCTGACTTGGTTGCTGCATGTAACGCAGCAAAAGACGATCCGACACACTACTGATGATGAACGTAAGGGATACCCATGTATATAAATTTAATATAAATGTTTTTATTTGAAAATATATTTTTTAACTTTTAAAAATATAGGAGATTCTTGTAAAAGTCCAAATGTCTTAATAAAGTTTGCGGGTGGCAATATTCCATTCTCGTGTTCGAGGTAAGCAGTGGGCTACTGGACCTTGCCTTTTTACTCTTTCATACATTCTCAATATACAGTGTAAATGAAAAGCTTATATTATTTACATATATTTTTCTAATATACATTTTGAAAAGTATATAAATGACTTGCCGGAATTTATACCAAATCAGAGTCGGTGGACGAGTGGGTAACACCCTCGATTCCCGACAGCCATGAACCGGTATCGAATCCCGCGTTAACATTTTGCTTAATATGTGAATAACCTTCACACATTATTTGTTGTTGCAAATATCATAAACTAGGTTGGTCTTTTTGAGCGGTACCTAATAAAGTGATTTTGGATCAAGAACAAGATTTATATCGATTTTTGTCGACATAATATATCACGTGCGCAATGGCCGAAAATTTAATTATAAGAGATATGCCAAAAACTTAAATGTTTATGAGATGGAATATTGTGTGTGTGATATCTTTCAACATACTTTAGCAAGCCTTACTTGAGGTTTTTTAAAATAAAATATTTCTCTGCCTTTAAAGATTCAGCAAATTGTGTTGAGGGTATAAATTGTCAAGAGTCCGTTGTCTCTATAGAATTGATGTTAAAAAAGTGATGAACTAAATTTTTTCAGAAAATATTAGAAATATATTCGAACCAATCACAAAATTATTTCCCAATAGGCTCCCTAGTTTTAAAAATACGTCTGTCATACAGTACCTAGGGATTTCTGCCAAACATTGAGTTTTGTGCGGGTCCCACAGCGGGTTGTCCACGGCGCATTTCAATTGGTCAGTTCTTTATTCTTTACATTACTGTGGATTAGATCTATTATCATCTACGTTCACTTCATAGGACTACTTTAATTAAATTGGTTCGACATTTTTAATTGAGGTTTCTATAAAATAGGAATTTTCATTTTCATATGACCCTTTTTCTTTACATTGAAAACTATTTTAAATTATTCGGTAGAAGCTAATCAGTTCGTATTGGATCAAAGACCTAAAAATAATAAACTAATTAACAGAAAATATGTGACTTAATAGACAAAAATAATATAAAATGTGATACTTAGGACAAAAATATACCAATACTAATTATCCTGAAGTGCGAATCACCCAGTGTGTTATTATCCAGATTATACAAAAATACTGCGTATGCTATAAGTTTTTTAATTTCTAAGAATAAAATCAAACAATTACTTTGTGTGTGTGTTGAAATTATAATTTGAGGGTTCACCACTGATGAGACATGCCCCCTCATTCAATAACTTTTATCATTGCAGTAAGGTCTGTAGAGATAATATTTGATGCTATTTTAAAAATAAAAACATTGCCAGTAAATTTATTTGTTACGAATTTTGAGTGTGTGTTGCGTAGGTGTATTACTTATCCCAAGTAGACATGGTACTGTCAATAATAATCATGGGGTGGACAGGATTTTGCCTCGACTGTAAGTACACCCCATGTATACATATGTAAGAAGCAGTTATACTTTTCTACTCACAAAGTCTCAATGCCCTTTTTGGTTACTTGCACTCACTAGTGAGTTGGACTTTTCCGAAGTCGGAGAGTATTGAAGCAAATTTCTTTTTCAGAAACAAATCCCGGATTGTGGATATTGAAAATCAACAATATACAAGGGTCACTCCAAAAGTTTTTGCAATCAATATTAAATAATTAAAATATTAAAAAAATAAATTCTATTATTAAAATCTACGTGCATTTTTTTACCCAACATAAACATTTTCATAAAATAGAAACAACAATGACTCATAGAGAGTGCGACTTTGTTTACAGCGGCAGCGGTAATTTCTAAACATTGCATCGGACACAATGGATTTGAGTAGAGAAAGTTTACGCGCCATGATCTTTTATAATTATAAAAGTAATTTAACTTCTAAAAATCCCATGAAAGATTGATGAAAGTTTTAGGAGATAAATCTCCTTCTATTAGAACAGTTTCTAAATGGTTTAATGAATTTAAATTTGGAAAAACCAACCTTGAAGATGAACCTCGTTTAGGTCGGTCACCAACAGCAGTGACTCAAGAAAAAATTAAACTGGTAAGATTTTTACTTAGAGAAGATCAAAAAATTACGTATCAGCAGTTAGAGAAACGTCTGGGCATTGAATCGGCAGCAATCAACACCATTATTAATGATCATTTAAAATACAGAAAACTTGTTAGTAGATGGGTACCTCACAAATTGACTGAAAACCAAAAACTCGGTCGCGTTTAATGGTGTAATTTCATGTTTAGAAAAATATTAGCGCGATGGTAAAAATTTGATGAATTTCGCTGTCCCAAGAATTATAAAATTTATTGGCTTTAAATGCGATTGCTAAAATGATATAGAATATTGGTCGTCAGAGAGATGGCAATATTGAATGGACTATTAGTCGTCAAAGCGATGGCAAAAATTTTATAAATTTAAAGATCGCATTCATTATATATATTAATGATTAATTTCGCCTATAAACTGACCAATCAGGGACGAAACTAAAGCCTTTTCGATACCTATAGTAAAATTACCGTATCTGACAAAGATTTAATGTAATGACATGTAGTGACGAAATCAATATAACTTAATAGAGAGAATATTAATTGATTCTTGAGAGATAGAGGAAGGACTGAAGAACTGAAAACACGTCCAGAGGATGGTTTAGGGATGGAGATTGGAAGGTACTTGGGAATACAGAAGGTAGTTCAAACAGAAATTCTCCAATATTTAGGAAGATTTTCCAATAGGCGCTCTGAGAGAGATTTGCGTCCTCCAATTACAAGAGCAGTGACAGAGAGAGTGGATACACATCTAACTTCGATTGCCCCATTCAATATTTGGTCCCCAATTTAAGAAGCATCAATATTTAGGAAGGGGATAGGGTAGCGGGGCAATATTTCCTAAATTTGGCCAATTGAGGGTCTATTGATTCTATAGCACGTGATTGGAAGATATCTAGGTCACTTTTGGGGATGTTTGAGCCAATCATCTAGCTTCCTACAGCTTTAAAATGATTATGTCCATCGTTCCACTAAATGCCTTCATCAAGAATTGCCAACATTCGATTGATATAAACCAAACAGTCAAATACAGTAGTAGAATAATCTATAGATTCAACTGGTGAGAACGCTAGGTAAGTTGACCACTGAATAGCCAGACCGTTGCAATATATTTTTCGTTATATTAGGCTCTCTGTGTGAGAAATTGTTTTAAAATTTTGAAATGTAGCTTTAAAAACCTATTTTTATCCATATATATATAGGACTATGAAACTGTTATGCTGATATATTAAAATAAACTTTTTGGAATTTTCCGAAGATCATTTGTTGATTGGAAATTGATTCAGAAAAAACACAACCACATCAGCCAATGATGTATTTCAGCTCCCGACAATTCAGTGATCTGCTGTCACTGTAGAGTGAGGAGAATGACAGCAGGTTACTGAAACGTCAGGAGTTAAATAAATCATTGGTTGATGGGACTGTGTTTTTGGAATTTTGTTATTGAAGATGACGTTATAGTTGCTAGATGCTGATGTCTAACACAATTTTGCGGTCTCCATTTGGCTCAGCAACTTTCCTAAGAAAGTCAAAGTCGATTATTATTATTATTAAAGCCTTGGTACTCACGGCACATTGATGCTGTTTCTACGGTATTAGATGTCCGAATGCCTTTGCCTGTCATACCATAACCAGACACTTGCTGAAAAATGATATTTTCTTATAAAAAAGGTTTACACGCTTTTGTTGAAATGGATCGGTACAAATTACGAGTGGTAGTGAACCATTTAATAGCAAATCATCAACCGCCCACTTATTCACCAGAACTAGCTACAAGCGGCTATTACTTACTTGGGGACATCTTGAAATATTTGAAAAGAAAGAAATTTTATAGCGTTGATAATAAGGTGATTGTTTGATATAAGACAACAAAGTAATTTCTGCTGTTATGGACTTTTTGGAGGATCAAGATGACACCTTCTTTAAAATTGCTTAGCGGGTCGGTGGAAAATGCTTGGAAAATAAATACTAAATTTTACATTGTGTAAATATTTGTATTCTCTACGGCTGGATTTCATGGAATAACTCTGGTGTATAGTGTAATATTATATTGGCAACAACACATATTCTCTTATTCTAGTAGAACGAAGAAAAAACGCTCCACATTCACAAATACACTCATGGACAAAACTTAAGGAAGGGAAAGTTTTTGGGTAGTCTGGTTTTTTGAAGGAGACAGAGGCAATTTTGTTCACACTTGGTTATCTGATGTGTCTTCAATAAAGGTCACTGTGTATCAAATATCTTTCAGAGTTATTGTCTGAATAACGATATACATGCTAAAAGGTACAACTTCCTAAGTTTTGTCTTTGAGTGTATTGTTTTGAAAAAAGAAAAGCATCTAAAATTTTGAAATAACCTTAAATATAAATACCAATAAAATATATATTCGGGGAGGGGAGTAATTCAGATTTAATCAGAGAGAAAGAAAAATCCTTCTACTCGTTACTATCTCTCTCTCTTCATTTTTTCTATTTATATACAGATATGAAAATTCGAAACTATTATAGACGCGTATGATTATTTTAAAAATAAAACAATTTCTACTGTCCTTACTGCAATGGAAAACTTAATGAAAGGGCCTGTCTCATCAATGGTGAACCCTCCCAACGATTTCGCCGGTGATGAGTCAGGCCCTCCATTAATTATTTTATTTTTAAATCATAATATACAGGTATATATATATAGATAGATATACATTCTATTTAGCTGAAGAAGGGCTTTCCCGAAAGCTTCCTTTGATCAGGTGAAGAAAAAGAGCTGCGGCGTTTTATGATTTTTTTTTTTTGGTAATATGACACACAAAATCCGCCATCAGTAATAATGAATATAGATATATACAAATAATACTCTGGCAATTAAAAGACTTATTGCGCAACTCAGACTCCTATGGGTGTTATTCCCAGGAAATCGATCAAAGCGCTGGAAGACTGACTGTCCTTTAACTTGTGATCTATGTAATATCAGAATACAAGACGAAAACATGCATTCAACATTTGGTTGCTGTTACTTGGAGAAATAAAGAGGGGAACTCTCGGGTGATTTATACTTGTCTCAATCCGATAGTCAACGAATTTATAACTGGATGAATATACAATGATGTTTGATCAAGGGTTTCTCTTTGGTTTATATAAATTCTAAAAGGCCGCAGTCACCGTTCGGAGGAGATTAATAGAATCACCGAATGTCATGGTCCATTTGGACGAGGAAAGCGAAGACTCGAACGCGGTTGATTCCACACTAGCCTGTTCAGTGATACGCTAACCATGACGTATGCACGAAGGAACGTGTGGCCATTGGACATGCGTCGGAACTGGAGGCTGTTGTTGGGTACTGCGCTGCCTGGAGTACAGGAGCTCCATCTATGATTCCTTTCTTCCTGTGGTGAATCTGTATAAGACCGGTGGTCTTGATAAAGCTTTGTGTGTGAATATATATATTAACACATAGCAATAACGCGCCATCTATACATATAAAATAAAAGGATTTAAAAGCACGAATGTTTCTTTTTTACACAATACAAACTTCTACTGTCCTTACTGTGATGAAAAAATATATTGGGAGGGTTTGGCTCATCAGTGGTGAACCCTCCCAGCGGTTTCGCCAATTTAATCCACCAGACCGCTTCTCAGAGCTCTAATACTGCATTAGATCATTCTGCTTTTATATGCTACACTGAAGGATGGAATCTTAGAAATGGTTTTCAAGTAAACTATGGACATAAGCTTATAGGACAGTAGAATTACATTCAAATATTTGCTTCGAGCAATGCTCTTCGGCAATATATAGATATTGATCCTGAAATACCTACTATATATATACGTGTTATGAATATATTTTTGAAGCTGCAGTCGTGTAAAAAGAAAAATAGAAAATAATTATTTACTATCAAGTAGTTTGATTTTTTCAATTACTAGTGTATGTGAAGAAAATTACAAATTAAATATTCTCACAATTATATAGAATTTATAAAATTAATTCCATATTAGTGAATTTTAAAAAGAGGTTTATGAAAAAGGCATCTCCTTATCGTGAAACTAAAAGTTGCTGATGGCTTGCGCCATCTATCGGAATAAATATAAACTATTCTCGTTGATTTCTAATTATTCCATAATTGGCCAATTACCCATTCTTGATTAATCAAGAAAAGCTAACCACGTACGCGTTTCGGGCTGTTGGCCCTCATCATTTAACTATACATAGTAGTAACATAAAGGTAACCAAGGCACCTGGAGCAAAACTATACATATTTACAGCAATATTAAAATAACAATATTCTAAAACTATGGTCAAAAATGTGAAATATTCAATGAATGAAAATAAAATATTAAAAATAAATAAAATATTTATATTTTTCAGATTATATAATATATAGGCCTATTTTTTGGAAAAAAAAACATTTATGAAATGCTCTTAATATATCCTCCATTGGAAAACTTTCACCATAGTAACAACATAGTGAGAGTTAGGTGGCGAGAATAGAAAGTTTAAAGAGGGTATAAGAAGCTTCAAGAGAGTAAAACCCGATTTATAAAAAACAAGAAGGATAAGATGGAAGATAAGAAAATCTTAAATCCGGATAAGTTGCTAATAGTTAGCGATATGGCCAGTAGGCGGCGCTGTCTTAAACTTCACAATCCGCTTATGTCGGCTCAGGAGTCAAAGTAATGAGGTAGTTGGCTTCGACAGATTCCATCGGATGGTTTCATACCCATATGACTGTTTTTTTTTTTTTTAAATGTTAACACATTATTGTTATTGATGTAATCGGATGTGTAGATACAAACGGGGAGGGGTGTATATATAGGTTTTCTCGATATGCTCAGGTTAATGTGACTTGTTCCCTCGAATGTTTTTACATCAATGTGACTTGTTCCCTCGAATGTTTTTACATCAATGTGACTTGTTCCCTCGAATGTTTTTACATCAATGTGACTTAATAACGAGTTTACAAAGTAGGAAGAGGAGCTTCTTTTTATTAGCATGAACATAAGCTTTCGGACACATCGTCCTTCATCAGATAAGAGTAATAAACGCGCTGAGGATCCATATATACACAAAGCTGAAAAGAAAATTTACATAACTGCAAAAGATAAAAGCATTTAAAGATAAAAATAAAAATAAGAACCAAATATGCTAAAAAAGAGATTATAGGGATTAAATGCTAATAAATCTGGACTAAGTACATATGCACTATGAATGGTGTTAATCAAGGGCAGGCAAATGCAACCTAAGGCTATTCACATAACATATGGTATTGTTCTGGTATATCTATATGCCTGTTGATGCTGTTTGTTTTTATTGACACAAATGCCTCTAGTAAAAGTCTTTGGTACTTATTATTGATATTGCTGTATAGAATGGATGGCTTTGATAGATTGAATGTATGACCGGTTTGTATAGAATGACTGTAAATAGGGGAATTTAGGTTTTTATTAGAGACGTTTCTGGAATGCTCAACCATTCTGATGGCGACGGATCTACCCGTCTCCCCGACATAAGTGGCATTACATTGGTCGCAAGAGACGGAATAGACAGCACCACCAGAACGGAGAGCACTCGCATGAAGGGAAGATCTGGTAATGGGGTGTCGGATTAGTGTGGCGATGTTAGGTGGGTTCTGGAAGTATGTTGTAATGCCATGGTGCCTTAAAAACCTGGCTATGGTGATAGACTGGGGGCAAAAAGGAAGGGAGCAAATATTTCTGTGTATAGCTGGAGCACTGTTGTGGTGAGGGTCATGCATGTGTTTAAGAATGAAGGGGGTCGGGTAGCCGGATTTGGATAAATATGAAAATATTTTAGCCTTTTCTATTGTTTGGAATAACGGGAGGGAACAATGAGTAAAGATACGTTTAGTGAGAGCTCTAACTGTATTGATTTTGTGTGATGTTGGGCAATGTGATCGGAAGTTTGTGTGGTGTGGGGGTGTGTTGTTTTTATAGTATACTGTGGTATGGAAACTGCTGGGGGTGCGTATGACTAGTGTATCTAGGAATGGTAGGACTGAGTGATTTTCTGTTTCATGGGTGAAGGCTATGTCTGGGTGGAAGGAGTTGAGGTCAGATAGGATGTGAGAGGCAGATACCTCACTTACCAAGCAAAAGGTATCATCGATGTACCGCCTCCATAGAAAGATGTCTGAAGAATGGCGTGAAGTGATCCATTGGTCTAGTGACCTCATGACAACCTCAGCCACCACGGTTGAGAGGGGGCTACCCATGGGGGAGCCCTTGGTCTGCTTGAAAAACTGGGTATCAAATGTGAAGGTGGACATGCCTAGGCATATGGAAGTGAGCTCGACAACCGTCTCCGCGGTGAGGGTGTCTAACAGGGGGGCATTTTCGAGGAAAGTGCGTAAACTATTAATGATCAAGGGGTGGGCAAGTGAGAGATATAGAGACGTTACATCGAAAGAAACCATTATGGACCTGGGGGGAGGTGTGAGGCTGGTGATATAGGACACAAACGAGGGGGAGTTTGCAATGGTATATTCCCATGGGGGAGACTGTAGAAGGGGGGTCAAGAAGTTGGACAAAAATTTTGACAGGGTATATGCCGGAGAGAGATGGTAAGATATGATTGGTCGGAGGGGAACATCGGGCTTGTGGATCTTTGGAAGGCCGTAAATGTAGGCTATTTGGGCGAGGTTAGCTGTGAAGTCGTTATATTGCTCTTTAGTGATCTGCTGAGACCTTTTTAATCTTAACAATAGCAAACGGAAATTTTTAACGGATGTTTTATGATCCTGTTCAGTGATGGCAGAAAAAATGGAGTGTTGGTCGAGAACGTTTTGCATTTTTTGCTTGTAAACTGTGGTGTTGAGAATTACGGTTTGTGAGCCTTTATCGGATTTTGTTATGACTATGTCTCTATTGCGTTTAAGACGGGAGATAACCCTGTTCATGGCTAGGGACGGTTTAGGGATATTGTAGGGTCGTTGAAGGGTGGAGGTGACAAAATGTCTGATCCTATGGGTGTCTTGGTGGTTAAGGCCTCTGAGAGCGGGTTCCACACCAGCTAAGATGCGAGGAATATCAGAAGGCCCAGGCAGTCTGTATTTTAGGCCCAATGCCAGAATCTCAGCATCAGCAGATGGCAAGACATAGTCCGAGAGGTTGACCACTCCTTGGGGTGACTGGGGAAGATGGGCTTCTACTAGATAGGCAGGGAAGTTGTACTTCTTGATCCAGTGATGAAGCTTGGAGTTGTGACGTTGCGTTATATCGTTCTTCTGGAGCCGAATGTCCCTTGTGATGGATTGCAACAGATCGGCCATTTCTGGATTGGTTAGTAGCTGAGAGACCAGAAAGATCATAACGACTTCACAGCTAACCTCGCCCAAATAGCCTACATTTACGGCCTTCCAAAGATCCACAAGCCCGATGTTCCCCTCCGACCAATCATATCTTACCATCTCTCTCCGGCATATACCCTGTCAAAATTTTTGTCCAACTTCTTGACCCCCCTTCTACAGTCTCCCCCATGGGAATATACCATTGCAAACTCCCCCTCGTTTGTGTCCTATATCACCAGCCTCACACCTCCCCCCAGGTCCATAATGGTTTCTTTCGATGTAACGTCTCTATATCTCTCACTTGCCCACCCCTTGATCATTAATAGTTTACGCACTTTCCTCGAAAATGCCCCCCTGTTAGACACCCTCACCGCGGAGACGGTTGTCGAGCTCACTTCCATATGCCTAGGCATGTCCACCTTCACATTTGATACCCAGTTTTTCAAGCAGACCAAGGGCTCCCCCATGGGTAGCCCCCTCTCAACCGTGGTGGCTGAGGTTGTCATGAGGTCACTAGACCAATGGATCACTTCACGCCATTCTTCAGACATCTTTCTATGGAGGCGGTACATCGATGATACCTTTTGCTTGGTAAGTGAGGTATCTGCCTCTCACATCCTATCTGACCTCAACTCCTTCCACCCAGACATAGCCTTCACCCATGAAACAGAAAATCACTCAGTCCTACCATTCCTAGATACACTAGTCATACGCACCCCCAGCAGTTTCCATACCACAGTATACTATAAAAACAACACACCCCCACACCACACAAACTTCCGATCACATTGCCCAACATCACACAAAATCAATACAGTTAGAGCTCTCACTAAACGTATCTTTACTCATTGTTCCCTCCCGTTATTCCAAACAATAGAAAAGGCTAAAATATTTTCATATTTATCCAAATCCGGCTACCCGACCCCCTTCATTCTTAAACACATGCATGACCCTCACCACAACAGTGCTCCAGCTATACACAGAAATATTTGCTCCCTTCCTTTTTGCCCCCAGTCTATCACCATAGCCAGGTTTTTAAGGCACCATGGCATTACAACATACTTCCAGAACCCACCTAACATCGCCACACTAATCCGACACCCCATTACCAGATCTTCCCTTCATGCGAGTGCTCTCCGTTCTGGTGGTGCTGTCTATTCCGTCTCTTGCGACCAATGTAATGCCACTTATGTCGGGGAGACGGGTAGATCCGTCGCCATCAGAATGGTTGAGCATTCCAGAAACGTCTCTAATAAAAACCTAAATTCCCCTATTTACAGTCATTCTATACAAACCGGTCATACATTCAATCTATCAAAGCCATCCATTCTATACAGCAATATCAATAATAAGTACCAAAGACTTTTACTAGAGGCATTTGTGTCAATAAAAACAAACAGCATCAACAGGCATATAGATATACCAGAACAATACCATATGTTATGTGAATAGCCTTAGGTTGCATTTGCCTGCCCTTGATTAACACCATTCATAGTGCATATGTACTTAGTCCAGATTTATTAGCATTTAATCCCTATAATCTCTTTTTTAGCATATTTGGTTCTTATTTTTATTTTTATCTTTAAATGCTTTTATCTTTTGCAGTTATGTAAATTTTCTTTTCAGCTTTGTGTATATATGGATCCTCAGCGCGTTTATTACTCTTATCTGATGAAGGACGATGTGTCCGAAAGCTTATGTTCATGCTAATAAAAAGAAGCTCCTCTTCCTACTTTGTAAACTCGTTATTAACTTTCAGTGAAGAGCAGTTCTACCTAATCAATGTGACTTGTTCCCTCGAATGTTTTTACATCAATGTGACTTGTTCCCTCGAATGTTTTTACATCAATGTGACTTGTTCCCTCGAATGTTTTTACATCAATGTGACTTGTTCCCCCGAATGTTTTGACATCAATGTGACTTGTTCCCCCGAATGTTTTTACATCAATGTGACTTGTTCCCTCGAATGTTTTGACATCAATGTGACTTGTTCCCTCGAATGTTTTTACATCAATTTGACTTGTTCCCTCGAATGTTTTTACATCAATGTGACTTGTTCCCCCGAATGTTTTTACATCAATGTGACTTGTTACCTCGAATGTGTTCGCATCAATGTGACTTGTTCCCTCGAATGTTTTTACATCAATGTGACTTGTTCCCTCGAATGTTTTTACATCAATGTGACTTGTTCCCTCGAATGTGTTCGCATCAATGTGACTTGTTCCCACGAATGTTTTTACATCAATGTAACTTGTTCCCTCGAATGTTTTTACATCAATGTGACTTGTTCCCTCGAATGTGTTCGCATCAATGTGACTTGTTCCCCCGAATGTTTTTACATCAATGTAACTTGTTCCCTCGAATGTTTTTACATCAATGTGACTTGTTCCCTCGAATGTGTTCGCATCAATGTGACTTGTTTCCCCGAATGTTTTTACATCAATGTAACTTGTTCCCTCGAATGTTTTTACATCAATGTGACTTGTTCCCTCGAATGTGTTCACATCAATGTGACTTGTTCCCTTGAATGTTTTAACATCAATGTAACTTGTTCCCTCGAATGTTTTTACATCAATGTGACTTGTTCCCTCGAATGTGTTCGCATCAATGTAACTTGTTCCCTCGAATGTTTTTACATCAATGTGACTTGTTCCCTCGAATGTTTTTACATCAATGTGACTTGTTCCCTCGAAAGTGTTCACATCAATGTGACTTGTTCCCCCGAATGTGTTCGCATCAATGTGACTTGTTCCCCCGAATGTGTTCGCATCAATGTGACTTGTTCCCTCGAATGTGTTCGCATCAATGTGACTTGTTCCCTCGAATGTGTTCGCATCAATGTGACTTGTTCCCTCGAATGTGTTCGCATCAATGTGACTTGTTCCCTCGAATGTGTTCGCATCAATGTGACTTGTTTCCCCGAACGTTCTTCACATGTGCTCCTTCTAATGTGTTCTTTACATGTGTTCGTCCTTTATGGCAAGTGGAAGATTCCCCACTACCCCCTTTTTCAACTTTTTCTTATATGAAAAGGCTTTCAGGAGGATGGTTCCAATGGTGAGGCTCTCCTCAACCAGGCGCTCCACCAGATCGACGCTCGCCAGCCCGACCAATACCTGACCGGACATCTTCATCAGCTGGTACACCGTTGGCTTGCCTAGAATCTCTCATATATTGGACTCTGAATGAAAGTTTGCTCTCCACTCGACGAAGCAGAACCGGTCGAATGTCGCCGCTGTCGATATATCCTTGACTATATCTTGCTGCTGTCTGGTGCTTCTGACCTGTGTAACAGCCTCTCTTTTTTCTTTCCTTAATGTTTGAGGCGACCTTAGTATCAGTCTTAGGGATCTTCGCAGGTTTATCTTTGGAATTATATTTAATTTTAAAGCCCTTATACAAAGCAATAACGCGCCATCTATACATATAAAATGAAAATATTTAAAAGCACGAATGTTTCTTTTATACATAATACAAACTTCTACTGCCCTTACTGCGATTAAAAAATATGTATTGGGAGGGTTTGGCTCATCAGTGGTGAACCCTCCCAGCGGTTTCGCCAATTTAATCCACCAGACCGCTTCTCAGAGCTCTAATACTGTATTGGACGATTCTGCTTATATACGCAGCACTGAAGGGTGGAATCTCAGAAATGGTTTTCAAGAAAACTATGCACATAAGCTTATAGGACAGTAGAATTACATTCAAATATTTGCATCGAGCAATGCTCTTCCGCAAACAATAAAGACAAGGTCAGGTAGACATAAATTAACACAAAGCAATAACGCGCCATCTATACATATAAATTGAAAAAAATTAAAAGCACGAATGTTTCTTTTATACAATTGATACAGTATTAGAGCTCTGAGAAGCGGTCTGGTGGATTAAATTGGCGAAACCGCTGGGAGGGTTCACCACTGATGAGCCAAGCCCTCCCAATACATATTTTTTCATCGCAGTGAGGGCAGTAGAAGTTTGTATTATGTATAAAAGAAACATTCGTGCTTTTAAATTTTTTCATTTTATAAAGCCTTTATAGGATATTTTATTACTAACGGAAGGAAACTCCCAATTTCCGAGCCATCCACTTGGTCGGTCCAATTTATACACTGTTTGTTGTAGCCGGAGAATTTGCCGGAGAATTTGCATCTTTGTGCGCCTGCTTTCTTTTCCTAGTGAATTATTAGTCTCCATACAATTTTCATTATTTTCCGATAAATAGGCCTTTTATTTCTCGTCTTGAATAGGATTTGGCTCATGATAACTATCACGATCTTAGCTTTTCATCAAAATAGAAAATTGGTTATGCAGCTTAATTTTTCTATCTTCATCCCGGAAGAACGCAAAGCTCGCGCGCCCGAGAGAGAGAGTAATGAATTTAAATGACTAAACCCATATTCAAATTTTCCTAGCTTCCTAATTGGGAAATTGAGTGGAAATTTCCAACATGACATGAAATAATGTGTCTCAGGGGAGCTAGTGATACGCACAATAAAAATAAAATCTTTTTATATAGTTGAAAAAAATATGTATTTTAATCGGCGATTTTCAAAATCATGCCCAAATAGTCGACTACCCAGACTGTGGGATGATTAGTATTGATCAACTTGGGCTAGAAAACGGACTACAAGAGGAAAAACAACAAAGAATTAAAAGTGTAAGGGGACGTCAATTGAGGAGTGGACTAACCTAAAAATGGCGGACTTTATGAGTTCGCCTGCGATTTTATTGAGTTCGTGTGGCCTCGTTGATCTAACGAAGTTGTTGCCAGGCTTACTTCCTGGCCTTGGTTGATATCTGCTGACCTGTATTCTTCTTTCTTCGATATTTTCATCTATTGACAGTATCTTTATTCATTTTATTTACTTCTTCTGTAGCGCTAAAAGTGTTTCCATCTTCATTCTTACTTTATAAATTATTTTGAATAAATATTTTACTCAATTTTTCAATCTTTAATATTTATAATTTTACACAAATAAATTTACTGGCAATGTGTTTCTTTTAAATATCATTAAATATTATCTCTACAGACCTTACTGCAATGATATGAGTTATTGAATGAGAGGGCTTGGCTCATCAGTAGTGAACCCTCTCAGCGGTTTCGCCAAATTAATCTCTAGACCGCTCTACTATTGTATTGGACTGGTTTTGTTATATACCCTGCATTTTCTATGGAAGTCAGCTTAGGGGTGTTTAGAGAACTATGGACATCAGCTTATAGGTCTGTAGAGGTACATACATATAATTTCAAGGTATTGCATCGAGCAAAGCTCTTCTTAAAAGAAACACATTGCCAGTAAATTTATTTGTGTAGAATTTAAACGATAGATGGCAATAAAACTTTAATATTTATACTGAAGTTTTAGATTTGTATTCTTCCTTTATATCTTTATTTTCCTTTTATTTTGTAACCGCTATATATTTCTTCTGATTATAATTTTATCTAAACTTTTCTTTCGAAAGTTTAAAAATCTTTTACAAATATATTATTTATAATAATTTTCTAAATAAATAATTATTTTATATATGTAATAATTTCTTTTACCGAAAGATACAACATAGTATTTTTCAATGTTTCCTTTTTTTCTTTTTATCTCCTTGTTAATATCTTATGACTATACTTTAAGGCCTAACATTATTGTAAATATATAAGTATAGACCAATGTAGAAACACATGTATGTCAGTGCAATTGTCCCTAGGGGTATAAATATAGCACTTTAAATTGAAATAAAATAAATAGTATTCTTCCTTTTTAATCTTTACATTTTTTACTAGAAGTTCTCATGTTTATTTTTCTTTTGCAATCTTTACTTTTTATTGATAGTGTCCAACACTGTACTCTTCATCTTTGTAATCTTTACATCTTCTACTGGAATTTACCAATAGTATTTTCTTTTTATATTCCCTACTGATTCTACTGAAAATTTTCGTTATCATTTTTTTTTTCAAACTCTTTCCAAATTGTTTCAATCTTCATTATTTATTTATAAAAATAATTTCATTCTACTCTCTCTTTAAAGACTTCACTCATTTTTTCCTTAAAGTTTATTTATTTTTAAAATCAAAAGAAAAAATTTCGTGACATGTTCATCACAATAAAAAGTTAAGACTTTATGTATTTTCAGTTTGTGAGAGTTTAAAGTAGGATTGCCATCAAAATACACATATCCATAGCCCGAAAACTTATCAGTTAGAAAAATAGGAAGAAATACATTTTATTATTTCATTTAACGTCATTAAATTAGACGAAGACAATTTACCAGTTGAATTGATCAAAATTTTACGTTCTTTTTTGAAAAATAGAAAAACGATTTTCAAGTATAATAATCTGAAAGTTTCAAAGATATTAACAAAGGGCTGTCCTCAGGGTGGACCATTGTCTCCGTTGTTATGGCTGATATATTTAAATGATCTGCTAAATAATTTGCAATCACCAAACTCTGAAATCATTTGCTATGCTGATGATGTAACTATTATATGTTGGAATAATGGGTTAACAAATCTAAAAAAGTCGATTGAGTTTAATTTGGAAAAGATAGATCAATGGTGTAATGATAATAAGCTGAAAATATCAATCTTGATAAAACTAGTATTTTACACTTGCACAATAAAGACAAATTTTCAATTAATTTTAGAGACAATATTATTATGCCCGTAGAAGAAATTAAAATTCTTGGAATTACGATTGCGAATCATAGATGGAAAAACAAATTGAATTTTGGCCCTCACCTTAACATTATACTAAACAAAACCCAAAGATTGAAAAACCTTCTTTTTTCAATATGTGGAAAATCTTGGGGTCTTAGCACCCAAAAAAGGCTTACACTTTATAAATCTATAATAAGACTAACGTTAACTTACGGAACAGAAATATGGTTTCAATTTATTAGCAAAAATATAAGTACAAACTGAACTCAATGCAATATCAAATTCTGCTATGGTGTACCCAAACATATAAAACAACCAGTTATAACTGTGTTCACACCTTAGCCAATATTCCTTTGATCACTGATTATATGGAATCTAGAATTATAAGTTATGAGTTGAATAATTTATCAACAGAAGATAAACAATTTTATGATTTGTATATTCCAGGTATACTCAAAGATTTCATTATATCAAGGATTAATTTACTGAAAAAGAATACTAATCAAACATTTCAAAGTTTCTTTCCTTATGCAATTCCGAAATATTTTCGACCAAACTATTATAATTCACAATTTATAACGAACCATGGAAATTTTAAAGGATTTTTATCAAAAATTGGCGCGAGTGAAGACTCTAGCTGTCATTGTGGCAACGAATGCCAGGACTCGAGACACCTACTGCTGGAATGTCCACTCTTCTTCACCGCTAGACAACAGACAATAAATAATGTTGTAGATCTACATCAATTTGTAAATAGCAGAGAGAATTATCATAAGTTTAATTACACAGGTCTACAAAAAAAACTTTTTTTTTGCACAAGAGAACCTGATGGTGTTTCTAGTGTAACTTTTCATGCTGAACTCAAAAATCTAATCAGAAATTTCCCATCACGTATGGTTTTTGCGTGACGGTCTTTTTTTAGTATTGGGATAAATACATGCATCCAACATGAAAGAGACTTACGAAAACATGAAACTGCTTTTGAAAAAGATAGAATATGAAAGATACGGTTGGAAAATATGCAGCGATTTGAAAGTCGTTGCTCTCTTGCGTGGATTACAGCTTGGATATACAAAATTTTGTTGTTTTCTGTGTGAGTGGGATAGCAGAGATAGGGAAAGGCATTACATTAAAAAAATCTGGCAAAACCGTAAAATCTTTACTCCAGGATATAAAAATATTGCAAATCTACCCCATATCGATTCAGAAAATATTTACTTACCACCATTACATATTAAACTGGGATTAATGAAGAACTTTGACAAGGCAATGGATCGAAATATGCCAGTGGATTTGCCTACCTAAAACAAAAATTTCTAGTATAAGTGAAGCGAAGATTAAAGAAGGCATTTTCGTTGGACCTCAGATTCGAGAATTGCAGCAGGATGGAAATTTTCAAAATAGTTTGAATGAAGTTGAAGCAGCAGCATGGAATTCCTTTAGAAACGTTTGCAAAAACTTCTTAGGAAATGTCAAGGTTGAAAATTACCGAGACATAGTTAATGATCTGTTGCTTTCCTACAAGGCACTGGGATGTAACATGTCCCTCAAGATCCATTTCCTGCATTCACATCTAGATTTCTTTCCAGACAATCTTGGCGCAGTTAGCGATGAGCATGGTGAGAGGTTTCATCAAGCTATATCAAGCATGGAGAAGCGGTACCAAGGTAAATGGAGTCCCGCTATGCTTGCCGACGACTGCTGGGCACTCAAGAGGGATCTACCACAAGCAAAGTATAGAATAAAATCCACTGTCACTGCTTTTCAATAATAAATATGTTTCGTTCATATATGCCTATATATTAACAATATTTCCAAATTCAAGTAGGTGTATCTCAGAAATATTGTGTAATAGAAAAAAACTTATGGTATATTTGGATTCAGGACATGTAGATAAGATGCTATTTCTTTGTGGACAAAGAAAAATATTTTTTGATAAACCAGTTACGTGACATTGTTTGCAATTTTTAGTGTATTTATCCCAATACTAAAAAAAGACCGTCACGCAAAAACCATACGTGATGGGAAATTTCTGATTAGATTTTTGAGTTCAGCATGAAAAGCTACACTAGAAACATAATCAGGTTCTCTTGTGCAAAAATCTTGTTGACCAGTGTTATTTTTGTAAATATATTCATGATTTTCTTTCAAACCTGAAAGGTTCAGGTTCCTAATATATATATATATATTTCTCTTTTTATTTCGATTACTTTTTTTTGTAAAAAAATTTTATAACTGTTTCTGTTTAAAAAATATAAATCTACGCAATTATCCCTAGCCGGGATATCGCGTTTGTGTGTTGAAATAAATAAATGGCATATTATCCGAGGGAAAATAGGACCGAAATCTTTTCATGTAGACATAAATAGATTATCTATAGGTTAATGAAAGTTTTTTTTGTGTGTGTTTTACCTGTATTATATTGTTAAATATCAATATATATATTCTACTTTTTTATTGGATTAAATGTAGAGATCTCCATAGCAAGCTTCTGTATCAACGATGAATTACTCATTTGAATCCAATTAATTTCACCCTAGCCATTTTTTTGGATGTTTGGTAACAAGTAGATAACACAATAAGCCAGGTCGGACAGATAGGATGGATATGAAGTCAATGCATAACACAATTCATAGGAAAAACTCCGGATGAATATGCTGGTACATTGTTATGGTGGAAATTATTATTTTTTAAATTCTCCAAATAGGGCGTGTCTCCTTCGATTTCGAAGCAGTCTAATAACTTCCTATAGTACTGTTCAGTGAGATCATTTCCATCTTTGGTCGATGAGAAAGACGCTCGTTGTATCTCAAAAAATTGTCGCCATAACCTTTCAGACTGATGGGACCATCTTCGCCTTCTTTTGTAGAAAATTCCCATTGTTTTGATTGTTGCTTGGTTTCCTAGGTATAATAATGAATCCAGGTCTTGTCGATTGTCACAAATGACGAATACATCTTTTGGATATTGCTTTAACAGTTTCAAACACTTCTTTGAAGTTGAAAAAAGTATCTGCTTGTTGTCTACCACGATCATTCGTAGAAACCCTTTGGGTCGTTAACTTTTCCATCGCTAACCAAAATATTAAATACCATTGTCGGTGACATGTCTATGGCCTCTGCTACTTCACGTACTTTTGTTTGTTGATATGAAATAATCCTGTCTTATGATTTCCTCTGTAATGATCTTGGAGTCCTGAGCGATCCTAATCAAATACCGAAATTTGATCTTCTTAAATTCGTTTAATCAAAATCTAACTGTAGTCATGGATGGTTCCCAAACATGAACGGCGTCCAAATTTGTTCTTTATTTCTTCGCATATTTCACATTAAAAAAAAAAACAAATCTATGAACGATCTTTCTCTTTCTCCATTTTAGCTTAAACAACGTGGGGTGACTCACTGAAATAGCTTCGAGATCAGAACAATTCCATGAGTCTGTCCGAGATTTGACGTGTGCGCGTTTGACAACTGCCACTACATGGTGGTGATAATAACATGCGTTAGCCATGCCATCTGTCTCTAAAAACAGGTACTTATCGAACTATCCTTGTATATTTATTCAAATAATTCAAAATAAAAATATTTAGATAAAATTTCTTGGGGCTCAAGATTCAAAATGAATATTCTTGGCTACCAATCTGCTTAGCTATAAGGCGATATGTCTTAATAAAAGCTTTTGTGTGCTTAGCTATCTTCACACACACAGACATATGGGATAAACACATAGTGTAAATCTGAAGCTATATACTAGCTTATAACCAGACTACCCTATTTATCATCGGAATGTGTCAATAGGAGAACTGAGGTAAACGAGATAATTATGTAAATAGAAATATGCAACTGAGGTGTAATAATTGGATTTTCATTGTATTCATACCGCGTGCGAATACAATACCAATACAAGAGACTTTTCTAGCCGCATATTATTCTACTGTATTTCTGTCAATGCTTTTACTTTGATGTACCCTTCTCAAGTTGTGAATGCCATCAAGTCGTTAGCAAATATCTTTATCGCACTAATTTGCATTTTTGAAAGTTAAAACTCTATTTTTCTTCGAAATATATAATGTTTGAGGATAGAATTTATAAAAATTGTGAATAAGAAGTTACATATGTAGAAGGATGAAAGTCATGTACAAAAGGTGAACCTCTCCCTTTATAATATTCCTTCGAAACATTTTATAGATTATCTCAATGCAGATTAACCAACTTCGACAAATTAGGATAAAATACTGTTAATATCAGGGCAATAGTCTCAAACCATGGTATGTATATATATATATAGTGTATGTATATATATATATAGTGGAGTGCGTGCTAAACCTTGAGCACCGCGAACAATTTCCAAATAGAATACCATCGTGTACCCACCAGATATATTTGGGGTTGATAAAGCTTAAATTGGGGACCTCTTCCTTTGTTATTATATTATAAATATTTTCATGTCTAAATGCTTCGAGGTCATTTACTTAGGTTTTTATTTCTTTGCCTTTTCATATTCCCATTTGATTAATCGATATTTAGTTAATAATTTTATGATTTATAATTTTCAGGGCGCGCGTTATTTTTTTAATATAAATAATAAAAATTTATATTTTTGAAAAAAATTAAATTAATTTTATTTTCAATCTGTTTCCTTCATTATTAATTGTTCATTATTTTTATATACACTTTACCCTCTATTTTAAGTTTGGCAGAATAAATATACAAAAAAACTCTCTTAAAAAAAACCCTAAAATATATTTCACAATAAAATGGAGAGCCGCCAGACTATGGGACGTGTAGCACGCCGTAGCCACCGAGGAATGAAGTCTGTGAGATATAATTCCTACAAGAATAACAGACGAGTAATTCCCTCAGACCTCAGTCGAGCACTAGGTCACTCCCTGCCCCACTTCCAAGACTTGCTGGAAAGTACTGGAAAATTGAGAACTTACACCTTCAGGGAGATTTTTGGAAGTACCGACATCAGGCATATAGCTGAAGGTTCAGCTGTCGAGAATTTCCGATCTGGAGATTCTGAATATAAAGTTGTCAGAGTCGAGGAGTTCAGTAAATACCATTTCGACCTGATTAAGTCAGAGGTAAAGATCACCAAGTCTTTCTCTTTTGAAAGATGGAGGCAGGAATAAAACGTCCACCTTTGTAGAACTCTTTGGAACGTGGATAGTATGGGACTACGGTCTGAATTCCACTGAACACAAACAGCTCTATGTGGTCTACAAGACCGAGTACGCAGGGATGCCGCTTCAGGAGTTTGTACACAGCATTTCCCTCACGGCTGACCAAGTCGCCAGCATAACGCGACAATTGGCGCTGGCCCTCTCAGCCGCGGAGTGCGAGCTGAACTTTGAGCACCGCGACCTCCACGCCGAGACCGTCCTCATAAGACCAACATCCAGGTCACAGTTGACATTCCGTGTGGACGGCGAGTCCCACTCTGTAAATTCGTGCGGCTACAAGGCGACCATTGTCAATTTCAGCGCCTCCCGCGCCACCATCAACAACAGAGTTTACTGTACTCCCCTTGACACACAGGATTACCGCCAGATGATCATACAGGAAGATTGGGCTGGTTTTCACCATGAGACCAACAGTCATGCCGTTGTACAGCTGATGTCATGGATGTCGTCCTACGTGGAAGAAGCGAAGTTCCCGTTGTACGCCTTCCTAGCCAGATACAAAAACAGCTTCATGTGCTGCTATGACCTGGACTACTATATTTCCGACGGCTTGCTGCCTCAGATAACCAGCTGGAAGATTCGGTGTGAGATGGAAGCCAGATACTTGAACTGCGAATAACTGGCAATTAGTTATTTCCTCTGTGTAGATATATCATCAACACATCATAAAACTCTAATTTAATTGTTTTTTATGACTAGAGAGAATTCTCTGACAAGACCTGTGACCATAATGTTAATAATTACCTTGAAAAATATTTTTTAGAAACATTTCATTTTTATGATTTATTTATGACTTTTTGTGACATATGTATATACATATATATACATTGCAATATAATATTTGGTTAAATTGTATTTAAAATAAAAAATTATAATTCTCATTAAAATATCGTCTTTTAATGTCTCTTTTTTATAAGGTTACAGTGTGACATATATACATCTCTATAGACCTTACTGTAATGATAAATCTCAACTTTTTCCATTGCAGTAAGATCTGTATAGAGAGAGTGATGATATAAGTGAGAAGTAAAACTTTTCCAAGAAAATCATTATTACATATTTTGATGGCCATAATTAAATCCATAAATATACATATTTTAACAAAATAGTTCTGTTCTTATCGCGCATCTTTTAAATCGTTTAAATAGGTCTTTTACTAAACTTAAGTTTTTGACTTTTCCACAGCTGATAATGAAAATCGGTTTTTCTAATTCAGTAAAAATAAGTTAGTTTCAAATATTTAGCCATCAGGATTAAAATAAATTTATTACTATCACCAATATTCTGTGTTTTATTTTCAAATTATATATAGCACTCTTTAGAATGGTATTTATTCATAATGTCACAGCTATTTCTTGTGTTAACAGGTATTCAGATTAGCGCCAACAAAAACAATTAGTCGAGGTGCTGTTTTATCTATAAACTTTATTGACTTTCCACGCCAAATATTTACATAGAATATTATTAAAAGAAATTTACATAAAAACTTGGAAATAGATTTTATAAAAATGAAACTATACATAGTAAGTAAGAGTAGTGAACGAACGGAAAAATATGTCCAGGGTAGCCTAGTGGACATGGCATCTGCTCGGTAAGCGGAACACTGTGGGTTCGATTCCTATCCCTGGACACTTTTATTTTTCCGTTCATCGTTACTCTTCACAATTCATCTTTTCATACTTCATTACTAAGGTTAGAAATAATAGTTATTTCTCCTCGAAATAAATTTCGATTTTTCGTTCAAAAGAAACACATGCAGAATAATTTTCAAACGTCGTTTTACATTTATACTCGTAAAAAATTCATTCGGTTAAAACCTGGGCGTTTCCCTTTTCGTCCAGTTAGTTTTACAGTAGAACCTCCATGTAGAGGACACCTAATTGCAGGGACAAAGTGTCCTTTAGGAAGAGGTTGTCTTCTTACCGGAAAGTTGCTAATTTGTATAAATGGTAATTTTGCAAATGAAAACTGTCCTTTGTAGAGAGGTGTCCTCTAGCGGGGTGTCCGCTAAAGGGAGGTTCCACAGTACTTACTTTAATCAAAGGGTCGTGGTTCTATTATTATAAAATAGGGAACAATTAAATAAATAAATAATGTTATGGCGGCGAGTAAGTTGTAAAAATAATGAAATAATCATATTTATATGAATCCTTTCATATAAGTTGATTAAGAATAAAGGTATATTAGAATTTTATGCCGTCATATATATTGGGAGATTGAAGAATTATGTTCAACATATACCATGTAATATCATTTTCCCAGTAAATTATTTGAATAAAACACCTATTCTTTCATATACTCGCTTTTTTGGTTTATTAAGTCAAAATATCAAAAAGGTATAACATGGTTGTCATTCTAGACCTGTTTGTTGTACAGGGCAATGTTCTAGTATTATTATTAGATACACCCTGTGATAATTCAGCAATACATATTATCATCTTATTTTCTGATCCAAATATATGCATTGTCTGATATTTGGATATTTTCAAATTATAGTGTCTAATTCCTTCAAGACCCTACCCATATTTTTTTATTATAGGTCAGTAGGCTTTCGTATCATTATATTTATCATAACAGCTGCTTCTTTCCAGGTCATTGGATAATAATTTAGTTCAATGCAAGCATTAAATAAATTTGTTAGGATTGGCGATATGTAGTGAGCTGCTGTTTTAATCATCTGATTACTTATATGATCTAATCCTGGAGCCTTTTTATTGTTGAGTTTACTAATTATAGAGAAAGTTTGAGCATTATCAAAATGAATAGTTTCGTCATTGGAAAAAGTATGTTCCTTGTTTCTGATTGATTTATAATTTGTTTCATAAGATTGATTATTGTCTGGAAACAGGGAAGAGAGAAGGTTTTTCATTTCTGATTGAAGCCTATCTCGAGATACATTTAAAACCGGTAAATCAAATGATTTTTGAATAGTCCTTTGTTTCAAAATTTTATAAGTATTTCCAACTCACTCTTCTTGTTTTTTCAATAGTAATCATATATTTATTTCGTGTTTCTTTATATACTTTTCCATCAATTAGCTGTCTATTGATCCGTTTACCTCGGTAATAAAGATTTTAAACGTATTTGAAACGACTTTTTTGAAGTTCCAATTCACCAGTCCACCAATTAAATGAATTAGCATGTAGGTATTTTGGTTTTATTTTTAAAGATGCATATGCAGCCTCATTGAGTATATCGGTTATAAGGGAAACTACACGATTTATATCGTTTTTATTTTCTATATTACTTGATGCCTCAACTGCCTCGTTAACCCTTGAGACCTCAATTGCTTGCTCATAATTTAGCCAGTTTGTTCCTTTCTGTTGAAAATACCACGTTGAAGTATTTCCCCACAAAATCTCTTCTGTTCCCAATCCAATGTCGAAAGAAATTGCAAGGCGGTCTGCTATTTGGGAGAGATTTAATGTTTTCCATTCTTCAACAAGTACATGAGCATGACGATTTGTTATAGTGAGGTCTATTATGTTTGAACCTCGACAAGTTTTGTCCCGATTATTATGAATAAGCATGTTATGAAAATCAATTATGGACTGAGGCTTTTACCATTCTGATTCAAAACATCATCAAACCATAATTGGCTTCAAGCATTAAAATCTCCTGTCAATATCACCGGATTTGTATAAAAAGTTGTAATCAATTTATCGAAGAATTGAACATGATTAGTTTCCAGTTTATTTGGATGTATGTAAATATTTGAAATAATAATTTGAAATTCAGAAGTTTGCACAGAAATGGTAGTTGCAAATGAATTGGAGAAATCCGCAATTAAATTACATACTAGGACAGGATTTGCTACAATAATTGCTGTATATACCACGTGGTCGAAATATTTGCATATAGTATTTTACAATGCCTATTAAAATTACTTCGTTATTTATAGTATATGGCTCTTGAACTAAACCCAGATCACACTTTTCTCTATTAATATATTCCATGATTTCATTATTAACTAGATTACTTTTCCGCATATTTTGTTGTAGAATTTTAAGTTTAAACATTCACCTTTATAATTAAGTTCTATAATTTAATCTGTGATAATATCATGATCTAGTTCTGTATAACATGTTCTCTGTATTTCGTATTTCATTTGTAAGAGGTACAAAGGACAAGATTTGTCATTTGATCTATGATTGTTGTTATTCCTATACTTATAATTCGTAGAACAATTTATCCATTTCGGGACTGATTGGCAATTGCTATGTTGGCCGCTGTCTCCAAAATTATTACATTTTTTAATACTACAAGAATTTTTATTGTGAACGAAACTAAAACAATTTTGACGTTGCCGTACAAGCACCTTATCCTTCATGTATGTAACCTGATTTTCAGTATATATTCGTTGAAGTTTCTTCATTATTTGATATGTTGCCGGTAAAACACGAAGGATAACATCTTGTACATCAGTGTTGAATTTTAAAGCAAAAAGAACTTTCATCTTCTTCTCTCTTCCATCCAACTCTGGGTTCATATTGCACAGAATAGAAGGTAGATCCTTGATATCAGTATATTTAGTGATTGATTTAAGAACTATTGTAGGATCTAGTGGCGTTGGTGCATACATTAATGCCTTTTGGTTTACCTCATCTATCTTTTTAAATTCGTCAATTATTTTATCTAAGTTTTCCATTTAAATCTACTTTAAGTATTACACCAGACTTAGATTAATTTTTATATTTTATGTTTCTCAATATTTTAATACCATTATTTACTTCGTTAAGTACGTCAGCCGGTGAGACATTCGGCTTAGATTTAATATCAACGTTTTGTTCGCTTCATTCTGATTTTGCATAACTAATGTCTCAACTTCTCCAGAATTCTTGCAACTTGATCATATGACCTATTGTAACCTGGATTTAGAGGAAATATTTTCTTGATGGTATCATCCAAATCTATCATTATATAAAATTCGTTAAAAATGATAGCAAACTATAGTAATTCCTTTTCCTAACTTAGGTGTCAAAAATGATGAAAAAAATCGAAAAAAGAAATCGTTGTCAGACTAATTTCCTTATCACCATTTTTATGAAAGGAATTTTGGCGGATGACCAGCACTTGATCGGCTTCTTGCTAATTATAGTTTTCGCCTAGCAACACTGCCTTCTGTGACCGTAATATTATCAATATTTTACTTTCGATTTTAAAATATGCAGTGAGATAGAAATCAAAATAATTTTTGTCATACCTTTTCTCTCTCACACCGAATATGATATTATTTTTAGCAAATTGTATAATATATCATTAATATATAAACTTATTTTACATGAAAAATGTGGAATAAGAGGAATTTTATTTTGATAGAAATATAAAAAATCAAATTACCACAAACAACACGCTAACCCCCCCCCCCCCGCCCAACAATACAGATATTAACATATGAAATTGAGTAATTTATAGTATTATAATACACTCTATAAAAAAATCGAGATATCAAGAAGGAGATTTCCAATTGGAATACAAATTGCTATTTGTCAAGAACATGTATAGGAGAAAAACGAATAAAATTTGTGAACAATCAATTGTTTTATTCCATATTTCAATCATCACAAATTGAGAAAGACAATATGTCGTTGGACTCCCATTGGCCTGGATGCAGGCTGCCACCCGGCGTGTCATGGACTGATAAAAATTCCTGATGGTGTGCTGAGGGATTTCTTGCCAATTTGTCTTCAACTGTCGGGGTAAATAGTCAACATTCCGGGATGGTTGTAATCGCCTTCCTGTCACGTTCTAGATGTGCTCTATAGGTGAGAGATCAGGCGAACTTGCTGGCCTCGGAAGGTTTCAAAAAAAAAAAATTGAAGACAATCCATAGTAACACGTGCCCTGTGTAGCCGGGCATTATCTTGTTGAAAAGTAAGCCCGGGGTGATGTGAGGAAAACGCTGACAAAACAGGCCGTAGAATGTCAAATACGTACAGTTATTCTGTCAGGGTACCAGTAATGGGATCCTGCTATAAAATGAAATGGCGTCCCAGACTGTTGTGGACCTCTGTGGTGTTCGAAATTAAAGGCCAGGATCCACACGCTGCCCAGGACGTCTCCAGACACGTTTGCATGCGAGAGTCGCCAAGACACAGTAAGAAACGGGACTCGACCCTAAAGACTAATAGGTCCCTAGTCAGATCAGTTCCAAGTTGATCGCTCCCGACAACACTGTAGTCGAACTTGTCGGTGTACGGGTATGAAGGGGTAGGCGTCGTAACATTCGACAAGCTCGTAGATTCAGCTCTATCATTCGTCTGTTGATGGTCATTTGGAACACTTGTGTGTCGGTAATACGTTGGATGGTAGATAACGTCGAATCTGATGTTGTGACAGTCGTTCTGACAAACGCTCTGTCCTTGTTGTTTCCCTTGGTCGTCCGCTGCCGTCCTGACGTTGCATTCTTCCGTTGTTGACCCTCTCTTGCCAACATTGTTTAATAGCCGCATCACTTGGACAAGATGTCGTGTGATTAGTAGATTTGACCAAACAGCCCTCTCTCTAGATCGCAACATAATGAAAGATGCCAAGATGTACAATGTTGGATTTAGTTTTCAAGGTAAACAGTTTTTCAGAACCGTCTGTTGATAAGAAATAGAGGAAAATAACAAAGAATCCCTTATACTACCAAACATATCCCCATTTTACCATATACCGCCATAGATGGGATTTACAATTTTAATCGTAAAATGCGTTTATTATCCACCATTATAATATCCGGGGAAGCAAAAGGAGAAAAGCAAATATCAGAAGAGGCCAAGACATTTTGGCACCCAACAACCAACTGATTTACATAAAGCTCAATCGAAAAAAGTTAATTTTAAGCAATATATTTTGTTGTTGTTATTGTGTTTATATGTTTGCATGTTTTTTAAATATTTTATTGTTCTTGCACCCCCCGTGAATAAGTGCACCAATCTCTTCTTTCTCTGTTAGATTACTTAAAGGGGTTGTAACTAAAATCGAACAAAATTTAATATTTGCTCTTCCGATTTCGGAACACTCCTTATTTTATTTCATTGCCATCAGCATTTTAAAGACTCCTATCCGAAGTTTTGAGTCATGGAATTCCATTATCATCGATCTCTTGACATGGTATAAATAGCGATCAAGTTTAAACATCATAATTTCTTAAAGGCCAAGAAGAAAGCAAATGCCCCTAAATGTTAATGCTTATCATGAAACCTAAACCTTATCTTTTTTTTTGTCAATATGTAAAAAGGAATTATATTATTAAATTTATGGGGACCTCGAGTTGATCATGGGGAGTGAAAGTTAATGAAGATATATTCCTTGATTACTAAAGTAATATCTTTAAAAGGGAAGACTTCTCCAATCTTCCAATTAAAGCTCTAATTAATACAAGTTCCACAGCAGGCAATCTGGTAAATGGTCGAAAGGCCATATTGTCTTGGCGCCAGTTGGACTGGCTTTTCTATTGAGACGCCGTTATTAAACTCACATTTGCATAAATTATGACCAGTGGTAATTTGATTGGGTGAGCCGTTTGTGGGCGGAATATTTCAATTAATTAGCGATGTGTTAATTGGAATTAAGAGCACGAGACTTGCTTATTAACTGCGGTAAAAGAGAACAAAGTGATTGGCTATACTTATACCGGTGAATTTCTTAATCAGTTTCAGGCAATCTAGAACTTGGGGATGGGTTCTTCAATTTTATTCTTTTAACTCTAATGATTCTTAGTACTTTCTGCGTGTCAATCATTGCCTCTGGGCGAAACGTGATAATAATACCATCAACTAACCGCTGAACTAATCAATATCAGAAAAAAGAGCTTTTAATAAGGCATTCATGTTGAACTTATACGCCGAGAGCTATGGTTCTTTTGTTTCTTCGTGTTCAGCTTTCAAAACATGGTTCATTAATATAGTATTGACACTAAGAACTATAATTAGCAATGTCTTTATTTATTTAATAAAGATTCGCATCGGGGTAATTATCTATTAATAATAATATTCAAATATAAATTTGTTAATTTAATTTTGATAGCCTCTCTCCTTTTCATAACCCTGATTTACATTTTTCTAACTTTATCTTTTTGCTACACAGTAAATATATCCTTAAAGATGTCTTATAGTTTTGAATTTAGTAATCGACTAAAAAGCTTTGTATAAATCGGAATTATTATAAGGGGCACGGTGAATTAAAGAATACATTCAATAATCTATATATATAAAAATGAATGTATGTGTGTGTGTGTGTGTCTGTTTGTCCTTTATGCCTGACCAAACCACTCATTGGAACGCCATGAAACTTTGGGAAGTTATTTAGTATAGTACTGGGAAGGTTTCTAGCGAATAAAACTTTGAAATAACTTTTCGCTTTAAAATAATCAAGATAAATATTCTAATTTATCTGTTATAATTCAACAATCTGCTCTAAATATTATCATGATGATACGATGATTTTGTAATGTAGAAAATTAGGAAAGACAAAATTCAGGATGACACGGCAATTTATTTGAGACAAGAATAATGATACAATTCCAAGGCAAGATACTATTCCTTTAACTTCCAATTACCGAGGGAACCAATTAATATTGATTTTATTCAAATTATCGAGTTTTTTCAAGGGACCGGGAAATATATGTTCACTTTATCGAGAGATTCGTTAGACAAACCTTTACTCGGGTAAAACCCGGGCGAAGCCGGGTACGTCCGCTAGTATTTTATAAAATATTCTAACATGAAATGAATAATATATATGTAGTAATATATTTATATATATTAGATTTTCATATATGTAACATAATTATAGTGTAACAGCCCCAATATGTAGATACAATTCAACTCACCAGTTTGGCCATCATGTAATACAAAACAGGATAATAAAGTTTGATTGAGAGTCCGCCGGCGCCAAGACAGGACAAATATTTCCGATTACAGACCGACAAACAGTCGGATAACAAAGAGTTCATCTCTGTCTCTCATGTAGATCACACCCTCCTGGACCTTGTTCGCGTATTCGGCGCTGGCCTCTCTTCTAGCTTACATCCAACCTGCCTCGACTTTTTGTGTTACTCATTGACGCCTGAAACCACTGGCCCCAAACATTAAACCTCTCCCAAATATCAGACCACCTCGCAATTTCTTTCGACGTTGGATTGGAAACAGAAGAGATTTTGCGGGGATATACTTCAACGTGGTATTTTCAAGAGAAAGGAACAAACTGGCTAAATTATGAGCAAGCAATTGAGGCCTCAAGAGTTACCGAGGCAGTTGAGGCATCCAGTAATATAGAAAATAAAAACGATATAAATCGTGTAATTTCCCTCATAACCGATATACTCATTGAGGCTGCATATGCATCTTTAAAAATAAAACCAAAATACATGATAATTCATTTAATTTGTAGATGGGTGAATTGGAACTTCTCATATTAATATCATTAATAATTGGTGTAAGAAGGTAAAACTCCCAATAAGTCCAAATAAAACAGGTATACTCTACTTACACAATTATCAAAAATTACCTATAAACCGTTACGGTATAAATATTCAGCCATCAGAAACTATAAAGATTTTGGGAGTTATTTTTCGCAACCACAGACAAAGAAATAAAAGTGATTTTGGACCACACGTTGACAATATAATTAACATGGCTATGAAATTTAAGAATGCGCTATTTTCATTATGTACACGTACTTGGGGAATTGATTCAAGGCGCAGATTGATTTTATACAAGGCGGTGATACGTCCTATGTTAGGCTATGCATCAAATATTTGGTTCCCTTTTAGCAATCCACAAAACGTTCAAAGTTAAATACTATACAGTACAAGATTTTAATTAGGTGCATTCATGCTTACAAAAGTTCATATTCTTACATCACTCATATTCTGGCCAAAACTCCCATGCTGACCGACTACCTTGAATTATCACTAATTAGATACAATATGAAGAATTCTCTGACAGACCAAACACTAAATAAGCCCCTTTCAAATGGGTTGAATAAATTATATATCAATACAAAATTTAGATTTTATCTTTCTCAAACTATTGCAACGTGTTCAAGAATTTTTTTATGAGAGATGTACCAAGTTTCATTACTTCTGATATATACACTACTTTTTCTTCTCAGGCAAAGGACCCTTTTTAAGTTTTCTCTTTGACTTAAGAGTTATAAATGATCCAACATGTGAATGCTGTCTAGATGTTGAAACACCAGAGCATCTTTTGTTGGCTTGCCCTCTGACTAACCAAATTGTACTTGCTTACTTTGACATAATGCCAAATCATTTTTCTGTATATACTCAACCTTATGAAAACTTTGGCAAGTTTAGAGCTATTTGCACACAAATTAATAAATCACTACTAATTCATCGTGTAAATTATTAAAGATTTATACTTAGTATATACTTGTTTCGATTCCAAAATCACTTTATTAGGTACCGCTCAACAAGAGCAACCTAGTTTATGATAATTGAAACAATGAATAATATGTGAAGGTTACGTGGGATTCAATCCCAGTTCATGACTGTCGGGAATCGAGGGTGTTACCCACTCGTCCACTGACTTATTGGTAAGTATATATATATATATACTTGTGTATATGTAAATAATTCTAATATAGCACAATAGTCTGAAAGACCTCGTGCTTCTCTAATAATAAAATATGTCACTGGAACCCTATTTAAAAAAAGAGAGACTTAAAAAGACGATTTTTTAATAAATTATATATATTTTTATTTAATTCAACAAAATATTATATTAAAATGTATATATATATACATATGTCACAAAGAGTCATTGAAAAGTAATAAATAAAATTAAATGTTTCTAAAAAATAATTTTCAAGGTAATTATTAACATTATGGTCATGTCTTGTCAGAGAATTCTCTCTAGTCATAAAAAACAATTAAATTAGAGTTTTAGGATGTGTTGATGATATATCTACACAGAGGAAACAACTAATTGCCAGTTATTCGCAGTTCAAGTATCTGGCTTCCATCTCACACCGAATCTTCCAGCTGGTTATCTGAGGCAGCAAGCAGTCGGAAATATAGTACTCCAGGTCATAGCAGCATATGTTCTTGTATCTGGCTAGAAAGGCGTACAACGGGAACTTTGCTTCTTCCACGTAGGACGACATCCATGACATCAGCTGTACAACAGCATGACTGTTGATCTCATGGTAAAAACCAGCCCAATCTTCCTGTATGATCATCTGGCGGTAATCCTGTGTGTCAAGGGGAGTACAGTAAACTCTATCGTTGATGGTGGCGCGGGAGGCGCTGAAATTGACAATAGTCGCCTTGTAGCCACACGAATTTACAGAGTGGGACTCGCCGTCCACACGGAATGTCAACTGGGACCTGGATGTTGGTCTTATGAGGACGGTCTCGGCGTGGAGGTCGCGGTGCTCAAAGTTCAGCTCGCACTCCGCGGCTGAGAGGGCCAGCGCCAATTGTCGCGTTATGCTGGCGACTTGGTCAGCCGTGAGGGAAAGGCTGTGTACAAACTCCTGCAGCGGCATCCCCGCGTACTCGGTCTTGTAGACCACATAGAGCTGTTTGTATTCAGTGGAATTCAGACCGTAGTCCCATACTATCCACGTTCCAAAGAGTTCTACAAAAGCGGACGTTCTATTCCTGCCTCCATCTTTCAAAAGGGAAAGACTCTTGGTGATCTTCACCTCTGACTTAATCAGGTCGAAATGGTATTTACTGAACTCCTCAACTCTGACAACTTTATATTCAGACTCTCCAGATCGGAAACTCTCGACAGCTGAACCATCAGCTATATGCCTGATGTCGGTACTTCCAAAAATCTCCCTGAAGGTGTAAGTTCTCAATTTTCCAGTACTATCCAGCAAGTCTTGGAAGTGTGGCAGGGAGTGACCTAGTGCTCGACTGAGGTCTGAGGGAATTACTCGTCTGTTATTCTTATAGGGATTATATCTCACAGACTTCATTCCTCGGTGGCTACGGCGTGCTACACGTCCCATAGTCTGGCGGCTCTCCATTTTATTGTGAAATATATTTTAGGGTTTTTTTAAGAGAGTTTTTTTTTTGTATATTTATTCTGTCAAACTTAAAATAGAGGATAAAGTGTATATAAAAATAATGAAGGAAACAGATTGAAAATAAAATTAATTTAATTTTTCAAAAATATAATTTTTTATTATTCATATTAAAAAAATAACGCGCGCCCTGAAAATTAAAAATCATAAAACTATTAACTAAATATCGATTAATCAAATGGGAATATGAAAAGACAAAGAAATAAAAACCTAAGTAAACGACCTCGAAGCATTTAGACATGAAAATATTTATATTATAATGACAAAGGAAGAGGTCCCCAATTTGAACTTTTTCAACCCCAAATATAGGTACACGATGGTATTCTAATCAAAAATTGCTGGAATGTCCTACATTAAACATAAGGAGGATTTTCTAGCAATAAATAAAATATATTGGACTGTCGAAAACCACCTTCGCCGAGTTAATAAATTTAATAGATTTTTATGAAAGAGAAATTACTTTAGAACTTCTTAGAAAATTGTAAAATAGTAGAACCTCCTTAAAGGACCCTCTCGCTAATGGGCACCTCTCTACAAAGGACGGTTTTCATCTGAAAAATTACCAATTCTACTATTTAGCAACTTTCCGGTAAGAGGAGACTTCTCCCTAAAGGACACTTTGGTTCTGAAATTAGGTGTGCTTTGCAAGGAGGTTCTACTGTACTAGGAAAACTCTGTTGAAGCACTAGAAAGAAAAATATACTTGAAGACAGAAAGGAAGCAGCGCGTGCACATATCACCATATTGAACTCTAAATATTAATCACAAAGTCATCTTAACCCCAAACCAATAATAAAGTTTGATTGAGAGTCCACCGGCGCCAAGACAGGACAAAGGGTCTCCGATTACAGACAGACTAACAGTCGGATAACAAAGAGTTCATCTCTGTCTCTCATGTAGATCACACCTTCCTGGACCTTGTTCGCGTATTCGGTGCTGGTCTCTCTTCTAGGCTACATCCAACCTGCCTCGACATTTTGTGTTACCCATTGACGCCTGAAACCACTGGCCCCATGACTGCATAACCTGCCTACCACAACAATCTGTTGACAGTAAACTTTGCAACGACATATATATATATATATATATTATCTCACACCTCTTAATGCACTAAAAGGTGCTAGAATGAAAAAAAGCCCAATTTTTTTCTTCGAAAGGTAAAATTATTCCCTGATCGGAAGGAGAAAGTTAGAGAATTTAGTGGCTATGGAGAGTGAGAATGATAAATATCTTTAAAGAGTATTTTAGAAGATATTGTTCTGTGTGTGTGTGTGTGACAATGACAATTGAAAATAGTTTATTGTCTTCTAGACAATGTTACATCTCAACCAGGAGGGTGAAAAAGAAATATTTACATTTGACAGTTGTCAGGAATCAAGGCATCGCCGCCTAAGACTGGCCAAATCGGAGCTAACATCGGGATGGTTGCCCCGAGCCGGTTCTATGGCCGCGCTGAGGAACTCAGCGAGGACTCCCCTCATCGCAGGTGTCAGTCTCGCCATGAGGGACTCTCTTTCATCGATGAAGAGAATGGCATCCTTGAGGTCATTCGGTTGGATCCCTGATTGATATAAGGGCCTTAGGCAGGTTAAGTGCTTCAGTTTCTTGAGGATTTCAATAACCATGCACTCCTCCCTCATGATCGGCGTCATCTCCTCCTCGTCGGGAGCAGGTGGTATCGGCCCGGCAGGCTGAGGCGCGGGCAGTGGGGGTGTTGGAGGCACTGCGGCTGGCGAGGTCTTGAGCGCCGCCCTAAATGTCGATGTCTCCTCGATGGACATCTCAACGTCCAGTGTAGGGACTGCAGGCCCGTGACTCCCAGGAGCTCGCAGGGACGGAGCAGGGGCGACAGGTGGAGGGGCAGGAGGCGCCATCTCCGTAGGTATGGCCGGGGCCACTGGTGGTGATTGCCGGGGTGCTGCAGGTGGAAGCGCAGCTCGGCTTGTGGAGGGCACTTCGGAGACCTCCATGGCTGGACTGGGGGACGCCGGTGGTGGAGGCTGGGCGGATGGCTGCTGAGGCAGGCCAGGCGCAGACGCTGAAGGGACGCTGGTGGGAGAGGTAGGTGTGGCCGGTCCAGGAGCGTTGGTTCGCCCTGCAAGCAGGGGGCAGTTGGCCCGGCGATGTCCTTGGCCTCGGCACCTGGAGCATCTAATCCCGGAGGATAGGTATGCGGGCCAGGCCTCGCCTTTGATGGTGATGTTGAGACGGGTGGGCAGTCCCTCGATGGTCATTCCTTCGCGGAGGATGATGAACGCCTCTCGGCGGCCGTCGTTATAGGTGTATGGGCCCGCTTTCATCAGCTTGGGGGCGATGGATGTAACTCGCCCAAGAGGTGTAAGGGCGCTGATGACGGCTGCATCCCCCACGAAGAAGGGGAGGTTGCCCACCGTTATTCGCTCCGCCCTCTTGCGGAACGGGAAGACCCTGTGGAGTGTCCCCTCCACCTCGAGGCCTTCGTTGACGAGGCGCTCGGCCATGCCTCTGTTTGCCAGTCCCACCAGGAAGTGGCCGTTCATCTTGGTCACTTGGAAGACCTCCCTGGTGCTCCCAAACATTCGATCCATGGCCCTCATGTAATGGTAGGGCTCCAGTTCAGGGCTGCGCTCTACGTAGACGCAGTGGTCTTCTGTTGAGGACGCCTGCCGCGCCCTGGCCTCCACGATGTGCGCTCGGGTAGTCCTGACTTCCTGGGCGCGCGGCGCCCATCCTGCCGAAGATTGCGGACGGCGGTTAGTTCTGGTACCTCCTAAATTGGAAGAAGGTGCGGCCGCTGGAGACGAATTCGCCGAGCCGCGACGTCTCTTTCTTTTCTGGACAATGGTGAAGTTGCCCTCATATTCGGAGTTGCTATCCTCCGTTACTTCTGCCCAGTTTCTATGGGCTTGGGCAGCAGCCTCAGAGGAAGAAGCAGCGGCAAAGTCGGTCGGCGCGGCCGGATTTGCATCCTTGCCGCTGGTAGCCGGATTTGCATATCTTTGATTCTTCGTCGATTTCATTGAAGAATTGAACTTCAAAGCGTTTCTCGCTGGTAACTCCGCACTGGGCTGTGCTTTTGAGCCGAGCCTTGCAGGCTTTTCCTCGGCTTTTGAAGGGCTTTCAGCCCGTGCCAAACTCGGCGTATTGCCAGAACTCATACATCCGCCAGAGGCAAAATACGCGGAGCTCGCGCGACGCGTGGCCGCACGGCCGAGTGTGTGTGTGTGTGTCAAGGTAAGAATTATACTAGCAATTCTTTTAGCAGAACAAGATGGTTAAAACAGATTTTAAAAATAAAATAATCTTCTATATAAATGAATACATAGACCCAAATATCAAATGAAAACAAATAGCTATATAAACTATTTAGAAATTCATAAAATATTTGTAGTTTTCATTATAAATTTGCGAAAAAATGAAAATTTTGGTTTTTGCTATCTATAGAAAACAATTAATTAAACCTTAGTGAAGTCGAGTAGATTAAACTGGGAAATTGTTAGGAGGGCTATATTGAGCTAAACCCTCCCGATAATTTCTCTACTATTATCAAAGAAAGTATAAATTGTGTTTCTTCAGAAAAAAATATTTAAAATGGTTTTGAATCTTATATACAGATAGTACTCTAATGTATTAAGAGTCTTGCATATACCCATCAAATGTGATGTATTTGCATATACTACATTTACATATACTAATAAATAAATTAATAAAATGATTATAAAATATAATAAATAATTAGAATGGAATAAAAGAAACTTTTCGAGTTAAAATAGAAAAATAAAACGGAGATTGAAAAAGCCTGTAGAAGGACGTCCGAAAGCTTGTTAATAAAATTCGCACAAGATGTCCTCTTCAATCTCCGTTTTATTTTCTATAATAATAAGAATACAGTGGATATTTAATAAGGACTAAATATCTTCTAGTTCACATATTCTTTGTCTTTCCGTTCAATCCTTATTTTGTAGAAGTATTATAAAATTGATTCCTTTTAAGAAAAAAGGTTTTATTGGGCGAAGAAACTAGTGAGGAATTTGAAAAAAGTTACTGCGTATGTAAATGTGAACCGTTGTAAAGGATCAGCTTCTTTCTGATAGCGAGAGAAAGAAAAAACAACAATATGAATCCACTTGAACTGAATATCATCTTTTCACATCGAAAATTTAAGCTGAATTTTTCCTAAAAAATTCTGAGTGGATTTAGATTAACAGAATATTAAATTGTAATACATTAGTAATAAATGAATTCAGAAAAAGTGAACACGTTGAAGACATCATTTCAAATTTAAAAATGATAAGGTTATAGAAAATGATCAGCTTACGTGAATTGGAAGCCATATCTAATGGTAGATAATCTATGGTTTAATCTTTATCATTAATAATTTTATTGTTATTATTATTTTTGATTTAACACAGCCAATCTTCGTAATTTTCGTAATCTGAATTTTACTGAAAAAATCTTTTATTCTTTTGTTTTGAATGATTTTGAGAGAATTTTGATTATAAAGAATAGCCATTGATATGAAAAATGATATATATTTTTAGAAGTTTTATCATCAATTTCGCAGCATGGTTTTATATCTTGTTGAAGGCACTTCATCAATCTTATAACCCAGAGTTTTTCATCTGGGCTCTGGAAAATATATTTAATGAAAGAGAGAGTACTTTTTGGAATGACGTCCTTTTTCAAGATTTGTAAAATTTATAAGCCATCTAACAATGAGGCTATCCAAAACGCTGCCATGGAATTTCTAAATATAAAATCAATCAAGTTTCTTCATGTATAATCATAAAGCATTATTACAGCTGAGATTCTCGGATTATATAAAATAATCATCATTAAAAGATGTTACCGCTCTCATGATAATAAACCAAAGTGGTCTTTTATTATTATATTTTAATTTTATTATATACTAGCGGATGTACCCGGCTTCGCCCGGGTTTTACCCGAGTAAAGGTTTGTCTAACGAACATTTGTTAAAATAATTCTCTACAAACTTATAAAAAAAAAATATATATATATATTTTGATAATTTGAAACTCGTAAATTTGAATCTCTCGATAAAGTGAACATTTTTTCCCGGTCCCTGTGTGCCGTGTCATCCTGAATTTTGTCTTTCCTAATTTTCTACCTTACAAAATCATCGTTTTATCTAGTGAACATTTTTTCCCGGTCCCTTGAAAAATACTCGATAAGTTGAATAAAAATCAATATTAATTGGTTCCCTCGGTAATTTGAAGTTAAAGGAATAGTATCTTTGCCTTGGAATTGTATCATTATTCTTGTCTCAAATAAATTGCCGTGTCATCCTGAGATAATCTTACTTTTGATAAATAACACTGGTCAACAAGAATTTTGCCCAAGAGAACCTGATGATGTTTCTAGTGTAACTTCTCATGCTGAACCCAAAAATCTAATCAGAAATTTTCCATCACCCATGGTTTTTGCGTGACAGCCTTTTTTTTTTGGTATTGGGATAAATACAGCAAAAAATGCAAGAAATATTACGTAAGCATTTTGCATAAACCTTATTACATTACCCTGGTTTATCAATTTCTTTTTCTTTGTACCAAAAGAAACAGCATCTTATCTAAATTTAACTATTTGTGCTGATTCCAAATATACCGTTAGGGTTTTTCTATCACGCAAGATTTTTGAGATACACCTACTTGAAATTTGGAAATGTTTTTAATATATAGGCCTATATGAACAAAATATATTTATTTTATTGAAAAGTAGTGACAATGGATTTTCTTCTATACTTCGCTTGTGGTAAATCCCTCTTGAGTGTCCACCAGTAGTCAGCAAGCATACTGGGACTCCATTTACCTTGGTACAGCTTCTCCATGCTTGATATATCTTGATGAAACCTCGCACCATGCTCATTACTAACTGAACCAAGATTGTCTGGAAAGAAATCCAAATGTGAATGCAGGAAATGGATTTTGAGAGATTTATTACATCCCAGTGCCTTGTAGGAAAGAAACAGATCATTAACTATGTCTCGGTAATTTTCAATCTTGACACTTCCTAAGAAGTTCTTGCAAACGTTTCTAAGGGAATTCCATGCTGCTGCTTCAACTTCATTCAAAATATTTTGAAAATTCCCATCCTGCAGCAATTCTCTAATCTGAGGTCCAACAAAAATGCCTTCTTTAATTTTCGCATTACTTATGCTAGAGCATTTTTGTTTTAGGTAGGCAAATCTACTGGCATTTCGATCCATTGCCTTGACAAAGTTCTTCATTAATCCCAGTTTAATATGTAATGGTGGTGAGTAAATATTTTCTGAATCAATCAGGGGAGGATTTACAATATTTTTATGTACTGGAGTAAAGATTTCACGGTTTGGCCAGCTTTTTTTAATGTAATGCCTTTCCCTATCTCTGCTATCCCACTCGCACAGAAAACTAAAACATTTTGTATATCCAAACTGTAATCCACGCATGAGAGCAATGACTTTCAAATCACTGCATATTTTCCAACCGTATCTTTCATATTCTATCTTTTTAAAAAGCAGTTTCATGTTTTCGTAAGTCTCTTTCATGTTGGATGCATGTGCTATTGGCACTGATGGGGAACTTATTTCTTTTGTGAAGGAGAACAGCTTTCAAACTAATTTTGGAAGAATCAACGAATAAACGCCACTCTTCTGTATCATGGTCATGACCAAGCACTTCCATTAGACTAACAACATCATTGCAATATAATAAATCATTCTCTTGTTAAAATAAGTCTTGAAATTCATCTTGACGCTTGCGAAAAAGGCATACTTTTGTGCCTTTATGCAGCAGATTCCAGCCTTTTAACCTAGAGTCTAAAAGTTCACTCTGTTTTTTGGATAAATCTAAATCACGTACGTGCTCGTTCAAATCTCCTTGGGTTAACAAATGAGGTTCAGATGAAGCACCTGCTTCAAAATTTGTGTCATCCGCCTGTTTCTCTTGTCTATCTGAATCATCGTCACTAAATATTACATTTTCAAGAGGCTGTGGCACAGGTAAAATATCACTATGAGGAACCGGTCTCATAGCAGAAAGCAAATCTGGATATTCAACTGTATGTCTTGATTTGGATGTAATACCTGTAGTCTTTGTTAAACAAAAATAACAGCATGAAGAATGGTCTTTAGGTTCCCTCCATATCATTGGAACCGCAAAAGGCATATGACGTTCACCTTCAATCCACCCTGTAAGACGTCGAGCACAAATTTTACAACAATAATGAGGAGCCCAAGTCTTATCTTGGTCACCGACTTTACAGCCAAAATAAAGTTGATAGAACTTTTTGATGAACGGTGTAAAGTTTCGCCTTTGAACTTTTAATTCGCCACAAATGTAACAGAAAATATCAGGAATATTAATGCAACACCTCGGCATATTGACACATTCTAGTGCACACGATTTATAAAAGCAAATCGATAGAGAAGAATAAACTGATCACTTCAAATTTACCTGTCACTTATGATGCAAATCTATTAAACAAATCGTTAGGTTCAATTTAATTATATATATTAAAACTGTTATTCAGCAAATAGCATTCCAGAGCTTGTCGTTATTTTTGAGTTGAAAGCAAAACAGATTGCATTATAAAATGAACATATTTAATTAAAAATTCAATAATTTGTTATTTAAATTAATATTTATGATTCTTAAAGAGCAAATTTAATTAATAAAAAATAAAATAAAGCTTTTGGCTTCACATATCAACTATTCTTGTCAAAAATAAAGCGCTAGCAAATGAAATGATGTTTACTTAAAAATGCTTACGTAACATTTTCTGCATATACCAATTTATGGAAAAATGGTTATCCTGCAAGAACTATGGCTGATGGAAAACTTCTGATTTCATTTTTGAATTCAGCATGAAAAGTTACATTAGAATCAACATCAGGTTTTCTCCGGCAAAAAAAAAAGTTTTTTTGTATACCTGTGTAATATTTAAGATAATAAACTTATAGATACTTATATAAACTTATGATAATAAAACTTATAGATAAAAAACTTGTTATCATCGTCGCAATGGTGGCGCTGCTTGCGAGTTAAATCTACAAACCTGCAAATAACTCTAAGGATATTCAAGATATTCAAGAAATTATTTTTCAGAAACCTTCCCAGTACTATACTAAATAACTTCCCAAAGTTTCATGGCGTTCCAATGAGTGGTTTGGTCAGGCATAAAGGACACACATACATTCATTTATATATATATAGATTTTTATATATAAATATATATTCAAAATTTTGTTTGAAGGTTGAATTTTATGGTTTCGATATTTTTTTATAAAAAAGGATTCAATTACTTTTATATTATTTAAATTATTATTAATTACAGATCGTCTGGACAGAAATAATATTTCTTGTGAATATTGGACATTTCGGCCAGAAATAAATTTAACTTTGGATCCAAGTATGTAACATTTCTTATATACATATAGAGGGCGATTCTCCGCTAGGGGGCCAAGCAGGGCGGTCGCAGATCACGTCGTCTCCCGTTAAGTACTTTTTTCCCCAAACTGTAATTTTGTTGCTATGATACTTTATTTACTCCTGTCTCCTAAATATCTGAGCTGAATCATATAGCTAGTGTTTCTTGCGGGGAAAATGTACTTTTTTTTACTTCTAGTTCTAATCAATTTAATATTATTCACAAAGGAAACTTGTTCAAGAACTAAGTATGTAAAATCAAACACGTACATTGCTCTACTCTCTGCAACAAAACCTAAACTAGTTACCCATGCCCATGCTAGAAAGTTTACCCCTGGAAGTATTGTACTGATGCTACTAGTTAGTCTACAAGACAGACAACGTTAGATACATGCAAAGAAGCAGATATCGGCGCTGGCGAAAAAAATTGATGACTGGGGAGAAAGACTATTCTAGGTTTTCATCGTTAGAAACAGGGATAAAAAAATAAATAACCGGTTACAACAGATTGAAACCTCGTTGGAAAGTGCAGCGAGAGCTGCCTCGGCCAACTCCGAAAGAATCTGCGATATTGAGCGACGGTTAGAATTTTCCGAATTGAAGAAAAGGGAAAGAAACTTGGTTTTCTACGGAATTGAGGGGACGGAGGATGAAAGTCCGGATGAATGCCGCTCCGTGATAAACAAACTGATTTCGGAAAAAATGCAGATATCGGTAGAAATTAAGATACAACAATGCCGAAGACTTTCGAAAAGAGCTAACTCTCCTCCTCTCATTGAAGTGCCAGATTACAAAGATAGAATTGTTCTCTTTAAAAATTCGTTTCGACTAAGAGATAAAAAAAATTCTTAAAAAAAGATTACCTGGCAAACATTAGGGATAAGAGAAGACTTTTGATTACCAGAAAAAATAACTCCTGACTAGGGGAATTATGGCTAAACTAAGAGACAATAGATTAATTGTCAGCGGCAAAGACTACTACGTCTCAACGGCAGAATCATTAACCCAAGCGGTGACGAATTATTACAAATAACAGACAACAAACAGATTTTACCACAGATCCATCTGTCTACACATACGACCCAAGATATTATTAACCCGCTGCAACGCATAATACCAGTTTAACAAAAAAAAAAAAAAACTCCCGATGCTAATTCTCGATTACCAAAAATTATGTATTGGAACATTAATGGATTCTATAGAATAAACTCCCTCTTCTCGCTTTCTAACTATTTGAAACAATTTGATATCCTTGAATGAGACCTGGTGCTTCTCATATTCGAATTTCACAATTGATACTTTCAAATTATATGAATCACTGGCTTCAAGGTCTTCAAATAAAGGAAAATGCTCCTGTGGAATTATTGCAGGAATTAGTGACAAATTACAAAATACACTGGAAACGGTCGACATCGAAAAACACTGGATTACAATAACTTTTAGACAAAACTGTAATTCACAAACGTGCATCATTTTTACCTACCATCCTCCAAAAATGAACTTCCATTGTCAAACCTAAATAATTTACTTAATCACGTTGAAGACAAATTAGCCAAGGAAACCTTTTGCGGCAGAGCTGCTTATTCACACTTTTCGCTATATTTCTTTCTTACAGACTTGATTGATTATGGGTCAGCTATTTTAATGTTCTTTAATTTTTTCAAGACAGCAAGGAGGAAAAAGACCTAGCAAAGTAACTGAACTGTGTGGAAATATTTTCTTCTTCCTCAAGATGCAACCATTTACTCAATAGTCTAATTCTTCACTGTGTTCTATGCACGAAAAACGATGTATATAGTCTCAACTTTTGTACATAGATATATATTCTTTCCCTGTTTTATTTTTCTATTTGAAATCTCCCTCAGCCTTTTTTTCTTTTCTTTCCTGAGCGAGGATTGAACTTCTTCCCCTGGTTCTCATTTCTTTTTAGATCCATTTCTCACAGGAGAATCGTCTGTAAAAGAAGGAATGTCTTAATAAAGGCTTGTGTGTGTATATATACATATAGAGGAATTAGGTTTATTTAAGTATTTAACATTACATATATATCAAATATTTGAAAAAAAACATTAAATATTACTTTAATATGAATTTTGCAGTTTAATATTCATATTACACAGAAACTTCAAATAAAAAGCTAGGAATACAATTTTGTAATGACAAATAAAGAATGATTATTCCTTTAGCCATTTTGAAATGCTGCGGTGTGTTAAATTGAATTCAGCAAACTCTCTCTGGATATATAACTTAAAATAGTTTGAATATCAGGCGATAGATGGCGTAGATTTTCAATATTTTAAAGTTGGATTTTATTTTTCCAAATTTACCCAGATTCATAATTTCAAGAATCTAACTGTGTTTTTTAAATTAAAATTTCGAATATAGACTAATGGACAAAATTCACGGAAGTTTTACCTATCAACTTGTATATCGGGATTCAGACAATAACTCTGAAGGATATTTGATACACATAACCTTTATTTAAGCCACATGAGATAACCAAGTGTGAACAAGATTGCTTCTGTCTTCTTAAAAAAATAGACGACCGGTGCATCAATGTTCAGGAGTAATTCATTTTACATAAAGAAAAAAATAAATATCAAGATGAGAACAAAATTACCATTTTTTCTGTTCAGATAACAATTTTTCAAATGATTTTCTTATTAAGCAATTTTCTTGAGAATTACAGTTCTTGCAATATATCTTTTCGGCTATATTTCCATTCTCACAAATTAGTGAAAACTTCATTTTTTCTAGAATATTTTAATTAACATAATAAAATATTAAAAATAAAAAATGATAATATTTATTTAAACAAAAGAAATAGAATCACGTTGATAGAATTCAAACTATATTTTCATCGACCCATTCTTAGTTAAATTAATACTGTTGTCTTTGTCTTAAATTTGAAAAAGAAAGACAATACAAGGTCCCGATGGCTTAACCTGAACTAAACGCTCCTAGCTTTACAGTAATGCTGGAAACTGACTTGAAAATTATAAATTGATAAATCAATACCTTTGTTGCAGGGATCAGTAGAAGTTGAGTCACAACGGTGGATGACGAGGCCTAAGTTAGAAAACAGTGATAAATAATTTAATACTTATTGAAAGAAATATTTATTTAAAAATCACACAAATTAATATTAATACGAATATTATTCAAAACAATTATTAAAATTTATGAGAGATAGTTCTTTTTCAGGCCTGTCAAAACCAAACGTTAGCGTCGAAACAGTTTGTTTACCGGAACTTTGCGAGGGTTAATCCTTTTCTGCTCGCTCAGCGGGTGCAGTGTTGCCAGGCTCGGTTGACCCAAAAATACCTATTTTCGCGTCACTCTCCCACCTTGACCTTTTGAACTTTACTATAAGGTCAATATTAATTTAAAAAAACGAAAAAGAAATTATCTCAAATCTAACAGAATGTTTTATGATTAAATTTTCTCTTTCCAAATTGGGTAAAAATAAGGCTACAGGACTTGATGAAATTCCTAACGAAGCGATTAAATACTTGTTAGAAGAACATACAATTTATCTCAGGAACTTATTTAATAAAATCTTAGGGACATCCCAAGTTCCTCAACAATGGACAAAAACGATAATCCACCCAATATTTAAAAATGGAGATCCAGACAACCCGTCAAATTACAGAGGAATATCCCTGATTTCTAACCTATCGAAATTATTTACATCTATCTTGAAGACAAGATTGAATGATTGGATGGAAAGAAAGTCAATTTTGGCAGAAAATCAGGCTGGTTTTAGAAAAGGCTACTCTTGTCAGGACCACATTTTCACGCTCGTATCATTAATTCAAATGACCCTTAGCCGTAGAAGGGGAAAGTTATATGCCTTCTTCATTGACCTGAGGAAGGCCTTTGATACCGTGCCGCACCATCTACTTTGGAAAAAATTAGCATTAAATGGTCTGAGTTGCCGATTTATTAAACTAATTAAGAACTATTATACCCAAATGACGGCAACAGTCAGATGGCGGGGTTCCTTCACGGAGGCTATCAAAATACAAGCGGGAGTATTGCAGGGGGAGCCGTTGTCACCTTATTTATTCATTCTCTTCCTAAACGATCTGGTACACCTGTTCGATGAATCAGAATTGCCAGGCATAAATCTTGAGAATTATGGAACTATACACCTTTTACTGTATGCAGACGACATAGTGATCTTAGGAGAATCGAAAATAAATTTGCAATTGAAGATTAACTTACTTAAAAAGTACTTAGAAGATAACTGCCTAACGTTAAACCAAAATAAATCTAAAATAATGGTGTTTAGAAACGGTGGAAGAACAGCTCGTTCCGAGACATGGTTTTGGGGTCAGCAACCCCTGACAATAGTAGCTAAGTATACATATCTGGGTTACCCTCTGACTACAAAAATCTCGACCCAATATGCTTCCCAATACTTTAGAAACAAAGCACTGAATGCAATTAATGCACTTTGGAGAATCCTTACAAAGGCGCGAATAAAGTCCTTTACCTCAGTGATGAAACTTCTTGACACTATTGTTCTTCCTACTTTACTATATGCGGCACCAATGTGGGCAATCAACCAGCTGAAGACAGTCAATAATACCCAAGATACATTTCTTCGTCGTCTCTTAGACTTACCAAACTTCACACCAGGATATGTCCTCAGAAGAGAATGTGGAAGAATATCAACTGAACTTAATGCTGTAAAACTCACATTAAAGTTTTGGGTCAGGATTTTAAAAATGGAGACGAGCAGATTACCACATGCTTGCTTAAATTATCTCTGGAAAGTCACCGCGAAAAAGGAAATAGAAAACAGCTTTACTCAAAATTTAATAAAAATTCTAGACTCCAAGGGATATTCCTTTCTGAAGGGCTGCGAAGACTACTTAGCTATACTGAAAGAATTGCCAGGCATAATTAGAACTACCACAGACCAACTAATTCAAAACGATCAGATGAAAATCACTGATTCAACCCACTTTGCTCACTACAAATTTTTGAGTGAATCATTCATGACAGAGGAGTACCTACGATTAAATATCTCGCTTCCCAACAAAAGACTAGTTGCACAACATAGAGTTTTATGGCAATTTTTCAGGGAAGAAAGAAAAGACTTCTGGAAAGAAAATGGCCGGAACTGTTTACTTTGTAAGGATCTCATGGATGATAATTTGGTTCACTATTTCTTCCAATGCCCTCTCTTAACAGAAAAACGTACTGAAACTTTCCCAAGCCCTACCTCTGGTCAATTTAGATACCATAGCATATGTCAACTTCTCTCTTCAGATCTGAACGATAAATTACTGATTGATAAATACTTTAAGTTCTGTACAGAAGCTGGGCGCATGAGAAAGAATGCAAGGCAAAGGATACTGGAGGATGATCCATCTGTAAATAGGTAACAAACCTTATTTTTTGTTGTAAATGTTTCCTCTTCCCTCTCCTCTTGTTGACGTGTAAATACGGCGAATCCTGTATGGGGCGGAATGCCCTAAATAAAGGCTTTTGTTGTTGTTGTTGTTGTTGATTAAATTTTCTCTCAAACTTCAATTAAACCTAATCGGTAACTTGACTTTTCTTCCAGAACGCGTGTAAACTTTCCCTACTTTTACTGGAGTAGTTTTCTCTTGCACTGACGCGGACTCCACACCGGATGTTTTCTCCCTGATGATTTCATCCTCCGTTGACTTAAGCTCCCCGTCGCCTTGCTCTACGTCCTCAGATGGTACTTCAAGTGGGAACAATCGTTGTACTGCACGCTTCATGAATCCAGACTTAGTCTTAACTTCCACAAGTCTTCGCACATTGTCAGTTCCAGGAAACACCTTCGTAATCTTTCCCATAGGCCAGTTTATTTGCTTCCTGTTTTCAACCTTCACAAGGACGATATCTCCAACTTTTAACTGTCGTTGTTTCTTGCGATTGTCGTGATGCACCAACAATCCTAGGTACTCGCTTCTGAACCTCTTACGGAATTCCTTCAGGAGTCGTTTGCGTTTCTCATAGCTCTTCCCAAAGTTACACCTGAATTCATTTAGATCAATCTCTCCTTCAGCTCTTGGTTCTCGAAGAAACATCTCTGGGCTTAATGGCACAAGGTCATCATTGTCCTCAGCAATGTAGGTGAGTGGTCGCGCGTTGATAACTCGTTCACAGTTTTCGAGGATCGTCACCATTTCTTCGTAGTTGACAACACGTTTTCCCAGCAATCTTCGAAGCAGCTTTTTGGTGAGTCCAACAATTCTCTCGATCCAACCTCCCCACCACGGTGCTGCCGGAGGATTGAGCTTCCATTTCACTCCAAAATTAACTCGATGAAGCTCGTTCCGGAGTCCAACTAGATTCGTCCCATTATCTGAGTAGATGACTGCAGGGCAACCTCGTCTTGCTACGAACCTCTCTACTGCTCCCACCAATGCTTCCGTCGATAAGGAAGTCACCAGTTCGAGGTGGACCGCACGGTATACGCCACAGGTGAAGATGACGAACCAAACCTTCTGTCCATCTTCCAGATATAAAGGTCCTCCGAGGTCAATTCCTGTCACCTCAAAAACCACAACATCTCGTACGCGATGTTGAGGCAACGATGCTTCTGGTACGTCGACTCGCTTGGTTTCAAATCGTCGACAGCGAGGACATTTATGAATTACATGACGAACTAGTTGTCGAGCTTTTGGAATCCAGAACTTCTCTCTTAGTACTGATCGCAGCGTCTGGGCTCCACAGTTGTACATTTTCTCGTGGACTGATTTCACAATTAGCTCTGTGACCGGATGATTCGTTGGGATCAAAATTGGCAATCGGAACAGTTCATCGTCATTTCGATTCACTATCCTCGTTTTCATTCTCCATAATCCTTCTTTATCTTGGAACGCGTGTAGCTGCTTCATCTTGGGATCTTCCTCACCGATCGATTCACTCTGTATGATCTTAACTAGGGACTATTCAGCACTATATAGCACCTCTTGTGAGATGATATCTCCTTTGTATTCAGAGGGCTTGAAACGTAGCATCCACGCGATTACTCTCAGTATTTGTGTTAGAGTCACTTCACGTTTTCCCTCGTATAGATTCTCTTGTAGGGGTGTAGACAAGGCACTTGGTTACACTTAGGACAAGAGCTTTGCACTAACTAATTTATTAAAGCATAGGTTATATAAAGATTAAAAAGGGAAAGAGAGGAAACAAAGAGGTTACATCCTCCGTAGAAGGTAAACAAACAACAGCGTCGTTAGGCTAAAACTTTACAGTCAGTAGGAGGAGGGGGCGACGTCATCCTTCCGGTCACGTGTTATACTTGAGTGGCGGCGCTGGTGTCCAACATATCCCCTCCCGGAATAACTTCAGCTGGACGTTTATTCCGATAGTCCATCAGCGCTCTACAGTACTTTTCATGCTGGCTTCTAGCAAGAGGCTTGGTAAGGAAGTCAGCAGGGTTCTCAGCACTCGGAGTGTAGAAAAGTTCGATTGCTTCTTCTGAGATCTTTTCTCGAACAAAATGGTACTTTACGGCAAAATGTCTAGTTTTCGATTTGTCGATGTAATTTTCCGCATGGGAAATTGCAGCTTGGTTGTCGCAGAATACTTTTGTTTCTCCACAAATCAAACTTGACATTTTCAGCTGTTCCATCAGATTCCGTACCCATGTGATGTCTTCACAGCTGATGACAGTGCAATGTATTCCGATTCCATAGTACTCAAAGCGGTAACTGTTTGTTTGGTGCTTCTCCAAATTATTGGTGCTCCAGCTAAAATGATGAGATGTCCAGATACTCCTTTTCGGTCTACAATGTCTGAGGCCCAACTTGCATCCGAAAAGGCAATCAAAGGTTTGCCAGTGGATCTGTAAGTTATGCCAAAGTCCTTGGTGCTCTTCAGATAACGCAGCACGCGTTTCCCAGCTTCCCAGTGTTTTCTTGTGTAGTTGTCACAGTATCTGGATAGGATCCCGACTGCGTAGGCGATGTCGGGCCTGGTTCTCTGAGAAAGGTATGACAGTCTTCCGATCAGTTCACGGTATGGAAACCACTCATTGGAATTTCCATTTTTCCTTACACTCAGGTCAAGATTGGTTTCCATTGGAGTCGAGACACCTTTTGCATCCTGTAGTCTGAAACGTTGAAGCAGTTCTTCTATGTAGTTACTTTGAGAAAGAGTCATACTTCCATCTTCTGACTTCTTGAAGGATACTCCAAGCATATGAGAAATTGGTCCTAGATACTTCACTTCAAAACTGGAATTTAAGAGTTCTCTGCATTTGTTTCTCGCTGTTTGATTCTCTGAAATGGCAAAGATGTCATCCACATAGATTGAGAGAATGATCCTTCCTTCTTCAAGTTCAACTTCGTAGATGCTCGCATCAATTGGGTTACGTTGGAATCCTATTTCGTGAAGTTGTTTGTTTAAGAATTTATTCCAGCATCTTCCGCTCTGTTTTAATGCATAGATTGATTTCTTAAGCTTGCAGAACAAGTTTTCTTCTCCTGGTTTCTTGAAGCATTCAGGTTGTTCTATGTAAATAGTCTCATTGGGTGTCCCATGAAGATAAGCACTCTTCACGTCGAATTGGTCAATGAACCAGTTCTTTTCTGTTGCTATCGCCGTTAATAGCCTTATAGTTTCAAAACTGGAAACAGGAGTATAGACTTCGTTGTAGTCAATTCCTCTACGTTGAGTGAAGCCTTTGGCGACTAGACGTGCTTTGTATCTAGTGGTACCATCCACTGCATTGATTTTCTTATTTAGTACCCATCTACATTTTAAAGGTTTGATACCTTTCGGCAATTCCTGCAGTTGCCATACATCATGTCTTTCGAGCGATTCCCTTTCTTCTTTATTGGCTTCTATCCAATTAACTACCTCAGGGCTGTTCATGGCGTCTTCATAAGTGGGGTTATTGTCCTCTGCACTTGTGGCATTTATCTGTCCACCACTATTATCCTCTTCCGGAGATTCTGCCGTCTTTCCATGACTTCGGAGTGTCATTGGATGGCTTCTCAGGTTCTCTGGGAGAGTCTCAGATAGCTGATCTATTACACCTGTAGTTCCAATCAGTTCTTCAGTTTCTCGGTCTACTGGTTGATCTGCATTACTTTCTTCTTGAAAGGAGGCCTCTTTCGAGGAGAAATGGACAGATGGTAGAGTATGCCTTTCTCTTTTGGGCTATTTATAGAGGATTTCTTCTTTGAATACACAATTTCTAGATTCCACCACTTGGCGTTTTTCAGGAATCCAGATTCTCCAACCTCGTCCCTGTAGAGAATAACCCACGAGAATTCCTTTAGTGGCTCTTGGCTGAAGCTTCGAATTCCTTCTTTGTTTTGGAACATGAACAAAGGTTTCGCAGCCGATTGCTCTCAGATGTTGCAGAGCAGGTCTTTTTCCAAACCACAATTCAAAAGGCGTTTTCTCTTCATTGTGTCTGTTTGTAACACGATTTCTTAAGTATGCTGCTGTGTTGGTGAGCTCTGCCCAAGAGGCGGTTGGCAGATTGCAACTGTTCACAGTACTCCTCACTAAGTTCAGCAAAGTCCTATTCATGCGTTCGGCGACACCATTCTGTTCAGGTGTGTAGACCATGGTGCGTTCATGTACTATACCATGGGCCTTCGTGAAAATATCCCAAGGAGATGAACAGAACTCTAGTCCGTTATCTGTACGGATCCTCTTGAGAGAAAATCCCGTCTGATTTTCAGCTTCTTTCATCCATTCCTTGAATTTTTCTAGAGTATCGCCCTTCCTTTTGAGGAAATATACCCTTGTATATCTTGATGCGTCATCAATGATGGTCAAGACAAATCTTGATCCACCCCAGTTCTCAATGTTGAACGGTCCCATTAGATCACAGTGAACAAGGGCTAGTGTCTGAGTTTCCTTGGTAGATCTCAAATTCAGGAAAGGTCTTTTTGTCGATTTTCCAATCATACAACCAGAGCACTTATCAGGTTTTTCAGCCTGACAGTTCAAACCAATGACAACTTCTCTTTTCATCATGTCTACTATGGTGTCATAGTTGATATGCATGAGTCTCTGATGCCATAAATTTAGTGGGAATTTACGAAAATTGTTGGTTTGAGCAATGAAATTTGAACATTCTCCTGATTCTGGAAATCTGGACGGAGCAGTCCTGACGAGATAGAGCCTTCCTCTCTTCTCTGCTCTGATCATCAAGTTATGATCATTGTCGTAGATATGACATCCCTTCTTGTCGAAGATAACCTCATGACCATTTTCCACAATTTGTAGAACAGAGAGTACACCATGTCTGATCCCAGGTACGAACATTGTATTCTGAGCAACTATGCTTCTAAGTTGTCCAGAATTGTTGATCAGATCTACTTGAGCATTACCTCTTCCTATGTTTGAATGTGATGTACCATCAATGGTGGTCACTTGTCCTACATTCTCGTCATTCAACGTGGAAAAATACCTTCTGTTCGGAGTCATATGATGCGTGGCACCTGAGTCAATTACCCACGTATCCTCTTCTGATACAACTGCTGCATTATACACCACATTCAAGTTCTTTGCTTCGTGATGTTGATGTATCGCTCCCTTTTCCTGTTGTTTACCGTTATTCTTTTTCAGTTTGAAACAGTCCCGTGCAATATGCCCTGTTTTCCCACATCCGAAACATTTTCTGACAGTTTTAGAACCTTGATGTTCACGAGGGCATTGTTTCTTGTTAGAGTTCCTGACTGACAGTGCACCCATCCCTTCATTTGTTGTAGCATACCGGCGCTCTGCCTCAGCTAACAATTTACGTCTGATGTTGGCACTGGTGAACTCTGACTCTGGTAAGTTACACATTGTTGATATAACATTATCCCAGTCCTCGGGCATTCCACAAAGAATTAGCATGCTTAGATCACCGTCTTCAATTTTATCCCCTACACCTGTGAGTTCACTCACTATTAGATTCATGCTTCCCAAATAGGCATTCATGTTCGCATGTTGACAGAATTTCTGGGAGTACAACTTTCGACGCAGTTGGAGAATTCTGTGTTTGCTATCCCTGGGTGCATAAAGTCTTTGTAATTCATCCCAAACTTCTTTGGGGGAATTTAGATGTCTGATATGGTTCTGCTGCTCCTCACCAATAGAGAGACATATCTTTGCTAAAGCCTTATTCTGCCTTGTATTAAATTTGTTGATTAGACCAACATCCCCTCCCTCGGGTTTGACTTCGCCTGGGTCAACAATTGACCATAAGTCATTGTCCATCAGAATGAGCTTAATTTGGAAGCTCCATGAGGAATAGTTTAATCTATTTAGCTTGGTAATTTTCGTTAAACTTTCGTTAGCTTCCATTATAAGATGGCGTCCACTGAAGGGGGGAGAGAGAACAAAATAATAGGCTTACCGTTAAATGCTTCAGGCAGCTCCAATCAGTCTCATAATCTTTTCTTGTAGTGGTGTAGACAAGGTACTTGGTTACACTTAGGACAAGAGCCTTGCACTAACTAATTTATTAAAGAATAGGTTATATAAAGATTAAAAAGGGAAAGAGAGGAAACAAAGAGGTTACATCCTCCGTAGAAGGTAAACAAACAACAGCGTCGTTAGGCTAAAACTTTACAGTCAGTAGGAGGGGGGGGGGGGGGGGGGGGGCGACGTCATCCTTCCGGTCACGTGTTATACTTGAGTGGCGGCGCTGGTGTCCAACAGATTCAGATACCATGGATTCTCCTCGGGCTTTATGGCTACAAATCCAACCACCACAGTCTTCCTCCTCTCTTCTTCAATGGCTTCCAGATCATACTGTACTTTTGATACTGGCCAGTCTTCTTTCTTTTCCTGAAGCCATTTTGGTCCCTCCCACCATCCGGATTTTATGAATTTCGATGGGGATTCACCACGGGATGGGAGATCTGCTGGATTGTGTTCCCCTGCGACATGGTTCCAATCTTCACTCTTCGTAAGTGTTGTGATCTCCTTGACACGGTTGGAAACGAACTGAGCCCAATTCTCTTGTTGTTGTATCCAGTATAGGGCAGGACTGGAGTCTGTCCAACATTGAATCTTCTCCGGACTTTCTTCTAAATTTTCCAGAACATGCACCAACAGTCGTGCTCCAATCAAACAGGCTAATAGTTCCAGTCGTGGAATCGTGATCCTCTTAATAGTTGCCAGTCGATTTCTTGCTTCAACGAATCGCACTACTATGACTGACGCATTCTCTATTCGCATGAAGATCACCGTTGCGTACGCTATAGCTGAAGCGTCACAAAACACGTGCAATGCTGTTCTTCCTTTGATAGGTAAGATCCATCGAGGTATCTTGATCTGATCCAATTCTAAAGCTTGCTTCCTCCATTTTATGAACTCGACCCGTCTGTCTTCGTTCAGCGGTTCATCCCATGATTTATTCTCCTTCCAAGCATCTTGAACCATCTTCTTAATCTTGATTGTAGCTGGACAGGTAAATTGAATCGGATCAAAAATGCGATGGCAGGCTGACAAGATACTTCTCTTTGTGATAGATTTTTCTTCATCTATATTTTTCAATGACTGCACATTAATGGCAATAGTGTCAGTCTGAAGGTGCCATTTCATACCCAAAATAGAGGCTGGATCTTGTTCTGTGATTCCAGGTTCATTCCACATCCAGTCTCGTAACTCGAATTTGGCTTGCATCATGATGTCGGAGGATTCCTTGATAATTTCTTTGACATCATATGTAGATGACAAACTAAGAATGCAGTTGTCAACGTAAAAACTTCGGGCAAGAAGTTCTGCGCACTTATTATCTTGAAACTGTGGCGGGCTCAAATGATACTTAATGGTTGCAGCTAGCAGAAAAGGACTTGAGGTAAGGCCAAAGACTACTCGGCAATGCCTGTAAAATTTTAGTGTCTTCTGGTCCTTTTTCCACCAAAGGAACCGAAGGAATTCACGATCTTCTTCTCGAACCTGAATCTGGAGAAAAGCTTTTCGTATGTCTGCAATGATGCCATACTTTCCAAGTCTAAACCGCAAGAGCAAATCAGGAATGAGCTCAATCAGGTTGTCTCCTTTTTCCAGACATTGATTTAATGATGGGAGCCCCTTTTTCTTGCAACTTGCGTCGAATACTGGACGAATAGGAGTGGTGTGACTATCCTTGAGCACTGGGCGATGAGGGAGATAACTGCACTCCTCCCATTTATCCTCAACTTCCTCGATGAATTTCTCTTTTTCCCACTCCTCAAAAATAGTATCATACTTCTCATACAGCATCTTGCCTTGACATTCCTTGTTGTAGTCAGCAATCTATTTTCTGTAGTTCGGCGATTGACTGGAACTGGTGGATGTCCAGCTATCCATGATAGTGACACGATGTACCTTCCGCTTTCGTCTCGTTTCACAGTCTCCTTGAAATAAGTGTTGGAGGCTTCGATTAAATCTTTCCTAGATTTTGTTTCTGCTGCATCCATGATGCCAAGCACATCTAATTTCCATAAATCCTGAACGTCAAAACTATTAACGTGAAGTGAAGTCACGATCAGGCATGAATCTTCCATGTCTTTCCCTATTGCTGGTCCCATTACTGTCCGCCCCAACTTGGTTCTGTTGCCACAACTCCACTTTGCAATATTTGCATTCTGCCTGTCAGAATGCTGCTAAGCAAGTCTGAACCAATCAACATGTGGATTGATATCTCTTCACCTTGGCATATGTCAGTCAAGTTGATACCTCGAGCTTTTAACTCATTGAGTATAGTATGATCCTGTACTTGACTGATGTGTCCGCAAATTACTTCATGATCCAAGAATTTGAGATCATCCATGTATCCGTTGTTGAGGCTGGAAACGTTTACTTTGTACACATTGTGCTTCTTTTGACGAATTTCTCCGCTTCCAAACAGATTGTGGGTAAGTGTAACTTGCTGCACTCTCTTTAGGCCCAGTGCGTCCACCATTCTCTTTGAAATATAGGACCGCTGGGATCCACAGTTAAAGCAACACTCGAACAATATGCTTCCCCTTTGGTCCGCTTATCTTGACTATCAGAGTTTGTAGATAGACTCCTTCCACGGTAGCGTTGTTTAAAGTTGTTGACGTGAATTGATTGGCGGTCTCTTGCTTTGTTGCAGGACTTTCCCCTGAAACCTTTAGTTCCGCTTTTTGGAGATGAGAAGTCTTCCGGGCTTCCAAAGTAGGACACATAATGGGGTAATGCTTCCCTCCGCAGACAGGACAACGTGGCTTAATCCGGTATTTCTTGAATCCGTGGCCAGGAAGCAGGCACCAAAAACAAACATTCTTCCCTTTAGCCTTATCTTTCTTCTCTGGTAGATGCATCCGCTGTCCACTGTAGCATTCTTGACTCGGGTGACCATTCCCACAAAAGATGCAGTTGTTTCGCATCTGAGTGGTGTTGGCGAGGTCAGTAGCCGTCGGCATTTTACTTCCAGTATTCTTCTTAGAAAGAGATTTCCTGTTTGATCGAACATCCTTCGCATCTTGATTGTTGTCGATCTTGAACGCTGCTTTGGCCATATTCACTCGACTCTCGCCCTTCACTTCTGTCTTCAAAAACGTCATGAGTTGTGTCAACTTATCCTGTACTCCTCTTCCGCTCACCGTATATTGACTTCGTTCCCATACTCTCAGGGTGTCCTCTGGTAGCGCTGATTCGACGAGTGGGTACAGCATAGCCGCAAACTTGTCACGAGTGACGCCCAATGTTTCTAATGCTCGCAGTTGTGTCTCCAGTCTATCGTAAAGCTTCACTACAGACATCTTACCTTCGGCTCTCACATTCTGAAGCAGGTCACGTACATAAATCTCAACAAGCATTTCATCCTCTCCAAAACGTGATTTGATATACTCGATGACTTTAGGGTAGTTGTCGGCACTCGGTGGAAAACTTTCGACTGCTTCTCTTGCCTCGGAGTTCTCGGCGGTGGCTTGAAAGAGATACTGAAACTTAGTTTCTGGAGGCATCTGTGGATCCCGGTCAATCGTGCTGAACTGACTCCAGAATGTAATCCATTCTCTTGGTTCTCCCCCAAACTTCTTGAACTCCAGCTTCGGTAGTTGATAGTTCATTGCTGCTGTGCCGCTGATTGTACTAACGTCATCCTTTTCCGCAAGAGCCTCGTAATCAGTCATAATGTTACTGAAATTATCTTCGTACTCACAAACGGATTCGTACTCAGCAGTGAAAATGTCTTCAGACGCTGATTCTCGTAGCAGAGCTTCTTCCATCCTCATGTTCAATATTGAAAGCTTTTCATGGTGGGTCTGGAGTCGGCGGAGGATTTTCTCTACATCTGCTTTCTTGACTTCCTTCTTCTTGATCTCTGTTTCGAGCTCATTGAACGCCTTGGTGAACCTTGCACGCACTGGCGTCCTAAGCTTTTTCAGTTCAGCACTACTAACCGGTTGGTCAGCCATCCTGAGAAGTAATCACTGGTTCACAGTTGCACCTTTGTGTAATCAGTAATTCTTCAATCTGTATCCTGTCGACTGCGCCAAAATGTTGTCTTTGTCTTAAATTTGAAAAAGAAAGACAATACAAGGTCCCGATGGCTTAACCTGAACTAAACGCTCCTAGCTTTACAGTAATGCTGGAAACTGACTTGAAAATTATAAATTGATAAATCAATACCTTTGTTGCAGGGATCAGTAGAAGTTGAGTCACAATGGTGGATGACGAGGCCTAAGTTAGAAAACAGTGATAAATAATTTAATACTTATTGAAAGAAATATTTATTTAAAAATCACACAAATTAATATTAATACAAATATTATTCAAAACAATTATTAAAATTTATGAGAGATAGTTCTTTTTCAGGCCTGTCAAAACCAAACGTTAGCGTCGAAACAGTTTGTTTACCGGAACTTTGCGAGGGTTAATCCTTTTCTGCTCGCTCAGCGGGTGCAGTGTTGCCGGGCTCGGTTGACCCAAAAATTCCTATTTTCGCGTCAAATACAATGCTGGCTACTAAACAGATAGAGTTAAGAATATTCAAGCGATCTTTTACATTTATTCCTTTGACCCCATTTTAATATATAACACTATTCCACTCTGCATTTAAACACAAATTTTAACATCCAAAAATTAAAAAAATTATATTTACTAATTAACACAAATGATTAAAACTTGATATCCTATCAAAATGTTAAGTTTAAAAGAGTTTTACTAAATAAAAAAAATAATAGGAAGGTGTTATTAATATTTAAAATATATTTTATTATTAATAATTTAATAATACATTAAAATTATAATAATAAAATATCCATTTAAAAGGAAAATGTTATTTTTTAACTTCAAACTATTGTTAATCAATGGCAAACTTTTTTTAAAGTATAAAATATTTGTATTTAAGATTATATATATGTAATTTGAAAATATGTAAACTTTATTTTTATACTTTGATATGTCGTTGTTAAACTTAAAATGTTCGCTATTAAACTATAAAGTGTAGATAATATGAGCTAATTTGTCTTATTAGGCTTTTAAACAATTTCAAAAATGTGCTTAAGGAAATAAACAAATGCGCTTTTTAAAATTGAAAATGATCTTAATAAAAAAGCTGTTAAAGTTTCGAATAAAATCGAAAAATATCGCTTAAAATTAAAAATGTTATAAAGTTTAAAATATTGATTTTAAAATGAAAATGTGTCATTTTAAAGTGCAAAAGGTTGTATTAAAATTAAAATATATTTGCAAACATAGTTTTTATATTTTAAAACTGTATTCATATATTTTTAAAAAGTGTGTCTACATTTCTGTAGAAAATGTTACTTTTCAGCAAGGGGTGTTTTTTATTTCTTAAAAATAAATTGGAATGAGAAAAATGAATTTTTCTTATTTATATATTTTTCTTATTATAATTATAAAAGGAATATTAAAGCTGACGACGCTGAACATATCCGCCTGCTTATTTATCAAAACATGTCTCGTAAAATGGCTAAAGGTAAACTAAATGATAAAATAAATATATCTAGAAAACAAAATACAAGTAAACGTAAGAAAAATGTTGAGTTATTTGAAGATAAAGATGATATGAACAATATATCGCCCCTTAAAAAATCCTTTAAAACAAACGAGGATATTTACGAAGAATCAGACGACGAAAATTATGAAAGGCAAGAAAAAACTGAAGACTTTTCTCAATTGCTTCAAGGGTTTGGAGAAACTCTAAATAAAAAGATATCTACGGAAAATCAGAAGTTGGAGAAGATGTTTAAGGTGATTTTTTAAATAAATGGGCTTTTATTTTATATCTAAAGTTTAATAATGCTTATTTAAATAAAGCCTTTTCTTTTTTACTTGAAATTTTACATTATAGCTTTTAAAATTCGTAAATAAAAATAAACTTTTCGAATATATGAGCATTTTGCTTTTCAAAATATAATTTTTAATTAATTTTATTAGGAAGTATCATATTTTATATTGAGTAAATGAAAATATTTATCTTATATTTTTAATAGGATATATTTTATATGTATTACATTTTGAGAAATATCAAATATATATAATTTGTTTTGAATAAATTTTGCCCAGTATACATCATTGATGTATAATGATATCTAATTCCTTTTTTAAACATCACAAAAAAAAACTCCCATAATATAAAAATGCAACAAATATTGAATCAAAATCAAAGAATTTGGTTCTACAAGATATAAAGGTCGCAACACAAATATTTGCTGATTTTTGTATCTATATAATATTATTTATAATATCCTATCAAAATCAATGTATTCATGTTTTTAGAAATACATATATATATATATTATAAAACTATTTTAGAGGCGTAATATTCTTTTTAAAAATAAAACAATTTCTACTGTCCTTACTGCGATGGAAAATTATTAATAATTTTCCATCGCAGTAAGGACAGTAGAAATTGTTTTATTTTTAAAAAGAATATTACGCCTCTAAAATAGTTTTATAATTTGATAACAGATGGCGCTCTAGTACATCGTAAAATATATATATATAATAAATGTAATCTAAATTGTATAAAATATATATTTTTTAATTTAAGAAGTTATATTTTTTATTAGAATTTATTTTATTGTCTTTATATAAATATGAAACTAGATCACACAATATTATATTAGATAATAAAAAGGCATATATTGGATTGAATAAGATATTTATTTGCCAATATTTCGGTTGGCTGAACGCCAACCTTTATCAAAGCATTACATTTCAAAATTTGAAATGAAATATTTTTAAATACACACATTTATAGTTAAACATTTTAAAACATTTCTTACATTTTTTGTTTGAATCATTTTTTTATTTATTTTCAAATGTTTAAATAGATACATATATTTTTACACTTATCTCTTAATGAATTATTTATTAATTATATTTTATGTGCTTAATACAAATATTTTAAAATATAGGATAGACCTCATTATTTTTTCTCCTTTTATATTTTAAGATATTTAACTTGTTAAAATTTTAACTTTATAATAATTTTTGCTTGCACAAATTTCCCCCAACTACTTTGTATTTTAAAAATTATTTCAACTGTGATATTATAACACTAAGCGGCGCTGAGTTTGTTTATACAAAAATGTAATACCTTGATAAAGGTTGGCGTTCAGCCAACCGAAATATTGGAAAATAAAACTCTTATTCAATCCAATATATTCCTTTTTATTATTTAATGATTTAAATATAGATTGCTATATTTTCAAAGCAATATTATATATAAATGTTTTGAAAAAAAAAGAGAAATCCACATTTAAATCATTAGATAAATATATAAATATGCATAAAGAGTGTATTTGAGAATTTCACACTAAAAATTAAAGATATATTCCCAAGGTTGTACCCAGATACAAAACTGAGCTCTTGATTGGTCTAAGCGGGAAAATAGTTTCATTTTAAAAACAACCAACCTATTCTAACCTAAAATAAAAGATAGTTTAAACTACCCTGACCTAAACTTTACCCAATTTAATCTATATGAAACAAACTCAATCTAACCCTGTGCGTATTGATACACTCCGCATCTAGGCACCACCTTGGGAATAAGGCAAATTAGTATAAGCTCTGTCTAAAATGTAAGCATTGATGCAGGAAGCCATAGAAGCGATCACCAAGAAGATTCAAAGCTCGCCCAACTCGGGCAACTTGAGGAAACTCACGGAGGAATTTAAAGATAGAATAAAGGATTTAATGGAATACAGTGATAAGGAGCTGGACAATATCAAAATTTCAAATGACAAAATAGTTGTAAGTATTCATATAACAAAATATAGCGTATCTTCACGCTATATATTTATAAAAAACTACTTATAAACATCTTATTAAAAAAAGAATCTACAGTTCCTACTCTGCGATAGGAAATATTGGGAGGACTTGGATTATCAGCATTGAATCCCTCCGATGGTTTAGCTAGTTTAATCTTCAGACCTGTCTACTATTGTCTTGGGAGTTTCTGCTTATATAGCAAGCAATTCAGTGAAATATACGGTCAACTTATTCATAGAAACTATGGACAAAAAGTTGCTTAATTGTTCCTAACTTACCTATTTTGTGACATTTGTGGAAGAGCATTGCCCGAAGCATTCTTCCCATATATTTCTCACAATAAAAGCCGAGAAGATACATATATAATGGTAGAGCAGTCTGCTAGATTAAACGTGAGAAACCGCTGGGGGAGGGGGTCTACCACTGATGATTCAATGTATTTATCACCGCAGTAAAAATCTAAAAGTATGTTTTAAAATAATTTACTAGCGCAGAAAATTATTTTTATTTAATCAGCTTATTTGTTCTCTTTTATAATCGTAATAATTAATTTAAAACCTTGCATATTTCTACACTGTGCAATAATAATAATACCTTAGATACGTGTTTTTATTTGTAGAAGGAATCTTTTTACTGGTTAAATTGTTTTCAAAAAAATTATAGTTCTACAAATTTAATTTATAATAAGAAAAGAAAAAAATGAAAACCGATTTTTCAAATGAACAAGGCTTATAGGAATTTATATTGTCACCATCATTCAACAACTCTATCTATGGAAAGATTTACATTAAAGATTTACCAATATATTGTGGTTTAACAACTGTTTATATGCACAATAATATTTTTATACCTATTCAATAAACGAATCTTAATAATCTAATATCATGAAACCAAAAATCTGTCTTCGATAAAGGTAGACTGTACCCACATATCATAAGCGTAATGATCAATGCTTAAAATACTTAATTGTCAACTCTTTGATACACAGGGTTCAAACTCTAATTCAAATATTTCGAAATTTTATTCAAATGTGAATAATATCATTGTCTATAGAAAAAATTATAAATATATAGCTGAAACCTTTCCATTGTTCTTTTTCTATTGCTCATAGTTGAAACCTATGTCTTACTATACGATAAATTTATTTCGAGGTATATCGTAGCAGGAGAGTATAGAAATGCTTATATCGACTTTTTAAATATCGGTATATTTAACATATATTTGTATATTTATACACATACATATATGTGATGATTTAAGACCATGGAATTGTTGTAAATAGTCTAGATATCTCCTACCACATGTTCCACCCCATGACTGTATATAACTTCTTATGTACTGCACATAGAAAACCTCAACTAACATCAATCTGTACCGCGTAAGAATCTAATAAAGTATTGCAACTGCACAGATAGAAGGAATAGAGAGAGACAGGAGAAAGTTAAGGTTAAAACTAATCAGGTTTAGGACAGAAGTCGAAGCAAGGCCTAGCAAAAGAGGCTTAAAACCAGCCCAACTATAAATAATTTACAAGTCAATACTTCCTGACAGGACAGGGCGTATCTGATATCGCGGAAACCATAAAAGCTAAGAGTAACGCCCCGAATTTCCGGAACAAGACCGGACGTATTCTTCCGTCAAAGAGATAAGCCAGGCCCAATCAGAAGACAATACCTAAGTAGGTCAACCAATAGCCCACTACCACGTGAAAAAGTCCCACCAATTAGGAAAGAATCACCTAAATAGGTCAGCCAATTAGAAAGCAGCAAGGTCGTGGTGTTAAATCGAGGCCCTAGAATTGTCAGTCTTCGCTTGGATTCCAACGGTAACACTTGCTCTTAAGATCTCCCTCTCTCCTCATCCCATTCCTTCTTGACGTCAGACGCTTCTTAGTGGAATCTCTGTTTGTTTATTTCACCTTTGGCCCAGCTGTGTCGCCTTCCACCACGACTGCACGGTAGAGTTGACATCGAGGTTCGTCTAGCATCAGGTAACACTGGTCCCAGAGGTCCCAAGATATCACAGACTCTCCCGTACCGAAGAGTCGACAGGATAGTGGACGCCAAGGTACAAGTAAGCAAATAGACCACTGTCTGTACAGAAAGATGGAACAGGGAAGAGAGGAGGAGTCAAAGGAACCAATGAAGACCGATCCCGACTACGAAAGTGGCGACAACCCCACTTTTCCGAAGAAAGAAAACACTCTCGGTAGGACGCAGGAAATTGTCTCCAGCCAGGAAGACGTCACACCCCCGCCGCCGGTGTCAGATGTCTTAGGGAGGTTGACGACGACGCTACATCAGCTTTCTGCCGTGACCGGACATCGCGAGAGGTGGAATCGCTACGATGGTTCGTACGAGGCGCAGAGCTTCTTCACCAACTACGACGCCCAAGCAGATCGGGCCCAACTACAATACTCTACAAGACTGAGAAAGCCAGCAAACCTCCTGCAAGCGCCCCTCCGAGTTATCAACACGCGAGCGTATGTTACCTGCTCCCCCGACCATCTCTAAACCACGAGCCCAGCGCAAGCAATGAACTCTGACTGTCCCAAAGATCCTCCAACTATGACAACAGACCAGGCCTGTCCCGACATACAAGACAGCACCACAGTAGGTTCCTCCTTCTATAATTTTTGTTGAACTATTGCTCGTTCGAGCTGAACTGTCCAATAATGTAAACCTACTCTACTACTTGATACAGAAGCATCTATCGCTATAATTAGGCAGAATACTTTTAAAATAGTAGAAACCAGTTTGTAAAAGAAAATACCTGTCCATCCATTTAACTTAACTATTAATGCCATAGCTAACAATATTTTCACCATAGATTATATCTTTGTGATCTTAAAAATAGGTAATATAACGCAGAATCTAAAATTCCATATCATCGATACACCCTTGCCTTTTATCATGTTATTCCTTAATTCCATAAAACGATTTCTACTAATTATAAACTGTTCTCAGCTACTCCTGTATCAATATAATGTACTTCTACCAACTACCTTGTACCAATTCACTTCGTGCAAGCAACACGTGTCCCATGGACAGGTTAATACAACTGTCCCATTTACTAAATTTTTCCCTCCTGGAACAGGTTGCTCACACGTGGTGAACTCCAACACTCTTATTTGGCCTCAATGTAATGTTCCTGATCCTATTTTCAACGCCCCTATGTCCTTTTCTTTCATATCTTTGGACAGAAGTAACTTAAATCACAGCCTTCCAAAACTATTCCAATCGTTAAATTCCCACATAACTACACTCCCTCGTACCTTCCTTTTACACGCATAGTTAAATATCGACAAATCTCTCTCAACAAAATAAACAACACCCTCTCACATCACTTTTTCCAATTGACAACAAATTTTCAATGCGCGACTTCACACCCAAATCAATTTCGAGCCACACAAGCTTCATCACGTCGCCCTACTAAACACATACAATCTTTTTTTTTCTCACATTAAACGTGTCATATCCACTAACAATATAAAAATTATCGATATGTTCGTACTACCAACAACCATGACTTTAGTAAATTTGTTATTCTTCGTGTAACAGGTTAGATTTTGTACAAAACAGAGACTGCACGTGATACCTTTTCATTTACAATTTTTTCGCTTCGTGTCACAGCGCCACACCACTAAACTCTTTCACTTCTCAGGCCAAAGACGCCTTCACCACGCCTGTGACACATTTATTTAACCACACATTGTTCACGTCGATAGTCGCAATTTCACTCAATTCCAACCTGATATCATTGAATAACATTTTTACTAAGTTCGCCAAAAGCCATTCGATTTAATATCAACAGATACAATATCCGAATTTTCGAAATACAAACACAAATCGAACAAATGCTTGAACACACAGGATCATTACAACCTCTGTATCTCCCTATGTCAGTCCCATAACGCTTGTCACCAAACGTGACAAATCAAAACGCTTTTGCGTTTACAATTATAGAATTAATATCTCCGAACGTAGTTCGAATTAACTTCCAATAAGTTGAAAGAAAGCAAGCAGCCTCGCAAAAGGCCTCCCTGACCTACATCCGGAATCGCATTAAAAATAGCTTCGCTCCCCCTCGCCCCCCCGAGCAAACAAACAGCCGACATCTTGTTACATCCGTCGCCACCCCGATGTCACTCTAATGGATTTTCGCTACCTATTAAATCAAACATTAGTGCGCGCCTTTTATTTTTAATCTACGCCGATATCCCGTTTAGCTACTAAAACTTGCTTAACACGTTATTTTACATTTACTAACAAATCTGTTCACTAACATTCTCTCGCCCTCGATTAACTTGTCGACTTAACATCGACACTTAGAACCAAGGACAACATTTTACCTACAAAAATCACACACACCCACATAAGTTTAAAAAATCGACAACATTAGGACTCAGTAAGTTTCACAGTTGGAAACAATGTGATCCACGAGTCACGTCAAACATAAAACAAATTCGATAAGTTAGAAAAACTTAGGCCAACAAGACCAAAGATATCAATCGAGGACAATTTAAAGCTCTCTCTACCCATCCTAAAAAAAAAAAAAAAAAAAAAACAGGAACATTACATTTGGCCTACAACTTTCCATTCTTTCACGATATATAATTTCTATATATAATCTTACTTGCTCTTCCTTCTCGATGAACATTTTTAAAAAATTTTTCATTTTAATATCCTTTATATAATCATTATATAGCTCTTATAATTGTTTTTTTTTACGTCAACCAATTAGTTTAGATTATTGTCTTTTTTTTATTTTTCTTTACCAAAACTTATTTACTTTTGCTTTATGACTCTATTTTATAATCAACTTTATATTTTATCTTTCATATCATATCTAATAATCTCATGTTTATATTTCATGTTTATATCACTAATTTGCATTTATCATTTTATATTTTCTCTCACTTTATAAATTAGATGTTATTTACATTGTTTCATCTTCCGCTACCATGTCAATGCTATCGAGTATATTACTGCTCATTTTTAATTTTCATTTAATATTTTCACTTTCTATTACCCCTTATATACTGCTGTAGTGTGTTAATCTTTGTATCATATCATCACTATTTTTACTTTTTTTTTAAGATTACTTTGCATTTAACTTCGCAATTCTATTTTCGATTTTTCAAATCCTTTAACGCTATATGCAAAGCCTTAATTTCGCAATTTCATATCTCAATGATATATTCTTTTATAATCAAACTAAAAATCATGATCTAAAAACAGGGCAATCTTCAATAACCTCTTAAACAACCACTTTAAAGGTTACTTCTTAAGAATTACTAACATTCCTTTTCCGCAGGAACTTTTGACTCCTTCGCAGGCTAGACTTGACCTACTTTGATTTCGTAATTAACAATCTTGACACATCGTCCCCCAGATTTACCTTATCCCAACTTCTGGCTTGGATACGTGCAAATTGTATTTTTTTTTATTCCAGGGCACTCTCATGCCACACGCTGGCACATTTTTTTTTTATTTTACTCTTTTTCTCGCTAAGCCCCTGACGACTCTAATTAAAACTTTGATTTCTGGTCACTGATCTTCGCCTTCATTTATCCTGCATGCGTACGTCTTAACGACTAATTACTAAAACCCATAACAATCCCCTTATCTTACTTTTCGATTGTGGTACTGTAACTTTATTAGGTCCTTAAATTTACATGTGAAACATGGCCTAGGTTTTCCGCGCCGTGCACATTAAATGGTTTGGGACTTGAGTCAAAGTGACATTGCCTCAACCAAGTAATAACTAACCCCTCAACCCTTTCTAACGCCCATCACGAAGAGATCATGATTTTCCCATCAAATCATTTTTATTTTTTCCTATCATCATTATATGCTCTCTATTAACTCTTTTATTCCTATTTTTATTTTACTTGTATGTTTAATATTAGTTGTTTATGCTTTATTACCTCTTATGGATATACAGAAATCAACCCCATGTTATATACCAACTCACTTTAATTAATTTTTAAAAAATTACTTCCTTAATAACAGTCTTCCTATTCCGCTCTCTTAAATCCCTCCATATGAACCCTCTCACATCCGGGGCCATCTGTGATGATTTAAGACCATGGAATTGTTGTAAATAGTCTAGATATCTCCTACCACATGTTCCACCCCATGACTGTATATAACTTCTTATGTACTGCACATAGAAAACCTCAACTAACATCAATCTGTACCGCGTAAGAATCTAATAAAGTATTGCAACTGCACAGATAGAAGGAATAGAGAGAGACAGGAGAAAGTTAAGGTTAAAACTAATCAGGTTTAGGACAGAAGTCGAAGCAAGGCCTAGCAAAAGAGGCTTAAAACCAGCCCAACTATAAATAATTTACAAGTCAATACTTCCTGACAGGACAGGGCGTATCTGATATCGCGGAAACCATAAAAGCTAAGAGTAACGCCCCGAATTTCCGGAACAAGACCGGACGTATTCTTCCGTCAAAGAGATAAGCCAGGCCCAATCAGAAGACAATACCTAAGTAGGTCAACCAATAGCCCACTACCACGTGAAAAAGTCCCACCAATTAGGAAAGAATCACCTAAATAGGTCAGCCAATTAGAAAGCAGCAAGGTCGTGGTGTTAAATCGAGGCCCTAGAATTGTCAGTCTTCGCTTGGATTCCAACGGTAACACTTGCTCTTAAGATCTCCCTCTCTCCTCATCCCATTCCTTCTTGACGTCAGACGCTTCTTAGTGGAATCTCTGTTTGTTTATTTCACCTTTGGCCCAGCTGTGTCGCCTTCCACCACGACTGCACGGTAGAGTTGACATCGAGGTTCGTCTAGCATCAGGTAACACTGGTCCCAGAGGTCCCAAGATATCACATATACATATATGGAAGCAATCATGTTGTATTAGTGTATATAGGTAGAGAACTGTAGAGCTGATGGTGCTGTAAAATCGACTAAACTCGAAGATATCCTCGCTCGACGAGTGATAATTGATCTCCTACCAGTGGAATGGTGCCATCACAGTTGATAAACGACATATATGACCTGAAACTTCACGGAAACTTTGGAAGGCGACTGGGAGACTAGGCCTTTGTTGTACTCACTCTGTTTACTCCAATATCAGCTTATAATGTCTACAAACGAAGCTCAATCTATTTTTAAATAGGCTTGCTTAATATTATTGTTTAGACCATTTGTGTTTTGAGAGGGGGAACATGAAAAAAGCAGACAGTATACAGTATTTCAATGCGATATTGATAACCGGCATTAGTCTTCGAGGAATTAGTCGTCTAACTATCACAGCCTATGATTTCAAGAAGAAGTATCATTGTTACTATTATTTATATGTAATGCCACTAACACAAAAGAACATACATGTTACAACCTATAGTAATCATGGTTTGAAGGGGGCTGCTAATATATTCACCTAAATACTATACATATCTACATATACAGAAATCAATTCGATTTTGCACTATCAATGGCTCAGTGTGGTTACTGAATAATGCAGTTAGATTTGTGCAAAACTACAGTAGATAATAAGAGCAATTCTCTATTTGAAAGTACTAAATTTGGATTCCGTGTCCATGTCGGAGAACTGAACAGTTTCTATCTCCTGCCACCAACTCTCTGTTACAAGCAATGGTAAACAGACACGCAAATGCTTCAAGATAAATTTGTGAAAAACGTTTAAAACCTACAAATAAAATATAATAACGCTACTAATTAAATTAAGTCCTTGCTGTAGAAATTTTTGACTAAGTCATTTTATGCTGAAGCCAATCCTTTTATGGAGTTTATCTCTTTAGATATAGCTCTGTCACCCTTTGGAATTATAAGTTCTGCTACCTTTATATAATTATATGGTATGGTTTATAATTCGAGGTGAGATTACACTGTCGAGGTTTTCTCTGATCCTTTAATTTTTCTTGCAACTGCTGTATTATTAGGAATAAATTGTACGGCTCATAGACATTACGGAGGAGGGGAGTTATCACACACATATTTCATCCTTATATATTATCGTATAATCTAGAATTCCATTTACATATTTACAAGATTAAGGATTCGCCGCTAGGTGGCCGGACAATAAACAGCACGTGCAGCACCGCTCCGGTAAATATAGTTATATTACTAATATTTCAGTGTATATTTGCCTTATACTATGAAAGGGATAATACGGTTACTCTTAATACTTGTGGTATGCAACACTAAATATGTAAATTTACTCAAGGTAACGCACTATGCAAAAATCTCAGTACGAAGGGATAATGATGGACAATGTGGTCAAAATATAAACTTACCATCTGGGAATATATCTGGTAACCAAAAAAGACTGCTATGTATCATTCTGGCTCTATTATTTATCTCAGGCATTGAACAAAACCCAGGCCCCCCAACCAAAAGGCAAACTACATTGACTGCGCCAGTACACTCAGGAGAGAGAGAATCAATAGATTGCGAGCTAAAAATGCTAATCTTAAACATGGCGGCGGAAATAAAGAGTCTAGGAGAGAGAATTGACATCAGACTTACCAAAATAGAGACTCGAATGGACGATTGGAATATGCGATTCTGCAATATGGAGGAGAAGCTAACTAAATGTATAGAGTCTCAACAGGCTACCGAAAAATTGGCTTCATGTAATTCGTTAAAGGTAAATGAACTGGAGGCTAGAGTCGAATTTTTTGAGACGAGACTGCGTGAGCCCAATCTAGTGTTCTATGGTATTGAGAGGGAGGGTGACGAAAACCAGGCAGATTGTAACTTAAAGATTCAAAACGTAATTAGAGATGATATGGAAATCGGAGATGATTTAAAAATAACAAAATGTCACCGACTTTCACGCGGATCCAATGCACCAGTTCTTGTTGTGGTGCCTGATTATGCTGATAGAGCAAAAATATTTAAAAATGCCTACAAACTCAGAGATACTAAAATTTCGATAAGTAAAGATTATAGTAAAAATGTTAGAGAGCAACGGCGCATCCTAATTGCAAAAAGGAAAGAATTGGGTGAAAGGGGAATAAAATCGAAGTTGAGAGATAACAAGCTTTTTGTAAATGATAAAGTCTGTAAAGTGATGAATGGCCAAGTTGTTGACAGCACAGGAGCTGCTATATAGCAACAACCTCGTAGAAACAATTGTGTAAATAGAAGAAATACGACATCAAAATCACAAATTAATTCTCCACCCAACAATCAAATAACGGAAAGTTACTTCGACACAAATACATGTAAATTCGATTTTCAAGACGCTGACAATGCAATTTTTTTCTGAATATAGATTAGACAATTCAGAAAAGGATGGCACTTGGTTATCTATTTTCTTATCAACAAACACAAGAGCCCTCCAACATGTTATCTGTTTGATATTTGTATACCTTCCTCCAAACCAAATACAGCTGCATAACTTAGATAAACTGTCTACATATATTCAAAAGCAAATAGCAGATGGAAATTTTTCAGAGAAAACCACACCAAGATGCTCTGCGGTGAGGACCCGATTTGTACCTCCTGTAATTCAAAACTAAAAAATGAAATCACTCACTATATTTTTGATTGCTATGCTCTGAAAGAAGAAAGAAGAACCCTTATGCTCAAAACTGGGCAACTCTGTGCTTCACTGCCATCAAAAATTGACAATATGACCCAGAATAAGTATATTGCTACGGCGTTTTATGGTTTCCACAAGTCCATATCTCAGAAGAAGGCCAAGTGACACTCACTCCTCACTTTCTTACTGCTACTCTTTTTGTGTTGTTTTTCTTGCTTCCCTCTTTCTCTTTCTTGTTTTTTTTCCTTTTCTTCTGTATATATCGCTATTTCCTTTGTCTCACTGCTTTGTTCTTATGCATACCTCTGGTGAATCCTGTATAGGGTCAGTGACCCTGAATAAAGGCTTTTTGTTGTTGTTGTTGTTGTTGTATTTACAAGATTAATGTGCATTCTCAAATATTTTCCGAGAGAGACCAGATGTATAGTCGACACAGTTCTGGTGAATGTTTTAGGAGGCTTCAAATATATTGTAATTGGGACCAGAGAAAATCTTGAGCAAATATCACAAACGTTCAGTTGCATCATTAGAATATTTTCTCATTAGTTAACAAAGATTCTTCAAGATCTTATATAAAGTATAGTGTTATAGATTTTATATTTTGCTAATGATACCAAATTACAATAATTTATTTTCCAGAAATCCATTCAACAGCAAGCTAAAGCCCTGCAGCAAGCTCGAACAAGAATTGCCGAACATACTGACACGACAAAGAAACTCTGCGATCTATTTTTCAAGGTAAGTTTATTACAATTATTGGAATGGCAATACAAAAGCCTTCGTTTTTACAGGGATCAGAAGAAATGGAAAAGAAGCATCTAGAAGATTGTTCAGATGGCGTTCTGAACAATGTGGAAAAGGAGTTATCAACTTTGCAGCATAAGATAATGGTCGATCTCCAGGAACAAGACATTTTGAAAGTTCGCTCAAACCTCAAGTCCCTCTTCTTTTGAATTTTTTAACCACAATCTCTTTAATAAACCTTTGTATGTTATTACCTTTTAAAATAGACGCAAGCTTTAATAAAAGTTCCTTCATACAACGAATGTATGTTTTGATTATCATATTAGCACTGATATTTGCATTCCTTGAATATAACCGGTAATAAGGTGTTTTGGTATTTTAAATTCATTCGACATATACATTTTTACATATCTATTTTTAAAATGACATTCGTTTATGCACGGAGGGCAGTAATTCTACTTCGTATTTCAAATATACACTGGTGTCTAAATTTAAAGTAACAAACAATTTTAGTTTACCTAAAAATATAAAATTGTTTTGAACGAAAACTTGTAGGTAGATAGAAAAAACTATGACAAACAAAGTTGACAAAATAAATTTATTGTTGAATTTTTTTTACATAATTATGAAAATTTATGTTAATTAGTCCAAAATTCAGGTAGATGTTGACCAATATTTGGTGATTTAATAGGGTGTGTGGAGCCTCAAATATCTAAACAGCTGTCACAACGAAATTTCATGCTGTTTAATAGGCAATTAAAGAGCTCTTGAGGCAACAAATCCTACTCTTCAACCAAAGCAGTTTTCAGTTCTTCGGTGGCCCTAGGTGGGGGTGAACGAGATCCAATTCGTCTCCTCAAGGCTTCCCAAACATGTTCTAGATGTTCAGATCAGTACACGTCTAGAATACGTGTTAGGGCTAAACATTGACCCATCACTAAAAAGAACAGGAGCCCACTGATTTTGGGTCTAAGACTGATGTTGTCTGCACCAATTTAGGGATACAAACCTTCGGCCTCCTTACATACATTCCTCTGTCATTGAGTCTTCTGTAAACTGTTTGCCTTGATATAATGGTTCCTATGGCCGAAGGGAGCTTAATTGTTAGCTGTCTGGCAGTCATGGGTTTGTTACGTTTGACCGTTAACTTCAGATAACGTTCTTCTGATGAGGTTGTGATTCCCGGGAAACCTTGTCCTTCTCTTCTGGAGATGCTCCTGTTTCTTGAAATTGCTTCCATAGATTTGAAACCACTTTTATTGACGTTTCGAGCCATCTTGAAACTTCTGCTTGGGACTGGCCTGCCGCTATTGTAACAATGGCCCTCCACCTCAACGAGTCTTCTAACCGTCTATGACGCTCCATGGATAGATAAAACGAAAGAAATTTTATTTAAATAAAATTTGATAGCTGGATAAAAAGACACGCAAGCGGAAGCTAGAAAGAATGGCTATAATTTGCATATTAGGTTAAGCGTTAAATTTATTTTTATTTGCTAGTTGAACCGTGTAAATCAATTAGTATATCATATAATAATTTTTATCATTTTTTGTTATTTTTATTATTTTTATTAAGGATTTAGTATTTGTTACTTTAAATTTGGATACTAGTGTACAAAATCTACGCTCAGGTAATTGGACGCCCTAAAGGTAAGGTTGTGTTTCTAAAAAGAATTAACCTAGATATTATTGCTTAGGACACACTAAAATAGATCCTGATATAACACACCAACGATTTAAATTACATAACAAAATTAAAAAAAAAAAAGACATACCTTTGCTAATAAAATACTAGAAAAGGTGACAGATTAGCAATTTATTAAAACAGTAAGTTCAAAGAATATTGGTTGTGATGGCTTGTGATCTACATATTGATCATGTTATATACATCTAAGACTAAGAATGCCTTGCCTTTCAATTCTAAAGGAACTAACTTGAATTTATCATCCAATATTTCTAAATTGGCGTTTTGGACAATAAATAATTTTGAACCTATATATATATTGAAAATAATGAAAGCATATCCTGACCAGGAGTACATGCGATTTTTTCTATTGTTTTTTCATATATATGTACCAAACGAAGCACTTCTCACTTTAATTCTGCATCAGAACGATGCATTATGTATCATTCTAGTAAAAAAAATTCAATAGTGATAATACATAATGAGCTACAATACCTGTTTTGTCAAATTCAGACAAAAAGCCAACCTGTATACCTGTAAAGGGAGAGGTGCCTCGTTTGGTATTTTGTAACTTTCCATTATTGATTTTCCACTTTCTTAAGTTTTGTCCATGAGTGTAGATAATTGTTAAATTGAAGATAAATCGAGGTTAAAGTCTCAAAGGACAAGGGGCAAATTTTCGGAGCCACACAGGGCCTTCAAGATGCAGATAAAGAGAAAAAGAAAGATATATTTCTTCAGAGGAGCGTGTGACGTAGACATGACTACGTAGAATATTGTTCAATCCATAAAAAGGTTTTCAAAGTCTTCCTCGGAACGACTGTGCAATGAACCCTGGGTCCTAGAATTTTGAGGGGGCCAAGTAGGCCACAGCCAATGGGGAGAATATTGCATCAGCCATGTCGACTGACGAGATTCAAATTCTTTCAATTTGGACTTCTCTCTCTATTTATACATTTTCCCAAGTCACTTTTATTAAATGTTTCATTTCAATAAACATTGAGAATATGACCATTCCTATGTAAGTATATTTATTATAATAGCTTCAACATGAATTACTATATATCTCTTTTTAATTTCAAGCCGAACAACCAATACAAAGAGTAGAACGATCTTATACATCAAACTGGCCAAATCTACGAGAGGGATAATCACTGACGCGCCAGGCCTTTTCTATTTATTTTTAAATTGCATTAAGATATATATACAGTCGACTCTCGATGAACTCGTTAATTTGAATCTCTCGATAATTTAAAATATTTTCCCCGGTCTCTTGAAAAATACTCGATAAGTTGAATAAAATCAATATTAATTGGTCCCCTCGGTAATTTTAAGTTGAAGGAATAGTATCTTGCCACAAATGAACATTTGTGAATAACTGTACAAATGTTTAAAATAATAAATCACGATTTTTGATAAAAATATTGTTTGAGCTATCAATAAATGTAATACTTTAAAAACTTGCGGTAAGTCACTTATTTAATCTTGTATCAACATAGTATGTATATACCGAAACTTCCAAAACTTCAAAATCTTGTTTACTTGATTTCACTCCCTCCCTCCCTCTTGGTTGTTTAAACTCCTGTTATTTTTTACTCTTGATAAATTAAAAATTTCCTCTGGTCCCTTTTCATTTCCCTGGTCATTTTTCAATACAGTCCATACTGAAATTCGAAAATGTTCTGATATACTCGAGCTTATAAATTCGATAAAACGTGAGCGCGTGCATCTATGTGATCAATTTTTATTTCTACGTGTTGATAAATGTTTTATCTATAAGGTCCTTATAAAATATATTTCATTATTTTGAATATTTTACGTGATCCAGTCTCATTCCTGGAAATTATTGATCACACGTTGTATTTTATGAGGGTAGATTATATATATAAATATAGTTATATTTTATTGATTAATTAAATTAATCCACATAAACTATTCTATATACAGTTACGAGCGTCATTCTTCATCAGTCATTTCTGTCACCGTTTACTTTTTTTTTTGGAATGGCGCCCTCCTATTGGTCGGCTACGATCACGCCACCTTTGCCCCCTCCCCCATCATCCCCCCCCCCCCCACTCGCTTTTTCTTTTTTGTAACCATTGTGTTGGAGCGGGTCGCTCCTTAAATAAATGCATATATTAGTTAATAACCAAATGGAAACCTCTCTTTCTTTTTCCCAGTAAGAGACGCCTACGGAAGCCAACAGTACATAGACAGATAAAGCACATAGGCTATAGTTATTAACTAACATATGCATTTATATAAGGCGCCAATTTATAATTGTAACAAATAGTATTTGAATCAAAACATTCAATCGGGTAAAACACGGGCGTTGCCCGGGTCATTCGGCTAGTTTTAATATATAAGCGAGTTATTTTTTTCTGTGCCTGGACATCACATTGTAATACATAAATTTAATCAAGTATCTCTCTACATATTTCCTATAATTTCTGACACATGTAAATAAAAATTAGTTATCAGGAAACCAGACTTCCGTGCTGACTTCAATCAGATTGTGACCGGCTAGTCCCCCAGAATATAAATGCTAGTTCTATTTACTGGAAAAGTTAAGAGAAATTGTATTTAATCTCTCATGTTCTCGCGCAGGAGGCATACCAATTGACTTAAGAGATGGAATTTAGATGGGATACTAAATGTAACCCTCTTACTACTAAAACTTATTAATACATATAACACCTTGGAGAAGGAATCAAAGTTTACTAAAAGAAACTCGTAGCCATAAATATTTGATTCCTTCATCAAGATTTATTTTTGCTTATCCCTAGTACACGTGGTACAGGCCATGATAATCATGGTGGGTAGAAGTAGGCGACTGATTTTACTGTAAGTGCACCACATGTCTACATAAGTGAAAATCAGTTCGACTTTGCACTTATAAATGTGCCAGAGCCCCGTTTGGTTACTTGCACTCGCTGGTGGGGTTGGACATTTGCAAGAATCGGGGGCCATTAGAGCATTTATTTAATCAGAAAAAAAGTGCCCAATGCGGGAATCGAACCCGGGTCGTAGCGGTCGAAAACCAACGGTTTAGACCATCCTTCCACCGACCCCTGCCTTCTTCAAGATGATGTCTGGCGATTCCTTCTCTTGTAGCATATAACCCCATAACAGAACATCTTTAAATTGTTATAGTGAACAGGTGCATATACAGATATTCCATTTTAATTTAATTTGTGCAATTAACTTATATTTGAGAAATTATATTTAGTTCTTGCGCTTATTTCACAAAGAAAAAAAAAAAAAAACGTCTCGCATCAATTAATAATTAGTCAATTTTTATTTTAAACTTCTTAGTATTTCTTTGTGTGTGTGTGTTACCATTAGAAACAACCCAATTGTAGGCTAAAATAAAAAATAAACAAATTATCGATTGATGTGATACTTTGTCTTTCTACATAAGCTATAGTCTGAGAATTGAATTAATCAGAGCTATTTCTTTTATTATCATCTAGATATAATTTCTACAATCTGAAGATGAAAATATTCAGGAAAATTTGGTTCATCAATGGAGGAACTTCTAAGCAATTTCATCAATAAGCTTTATTATAGCAAAATTCCATTATTTAAGGACATTTTCTATTTATTCATAATATTTTTCTATACTCTCTTTAAACTTACTCCATCACCCCTCTGGTATTTCATAAAATACAATTTTGTTTTACATTAAATATATTTCCGTTTCATTCATTACTTTACTTTCATAGAGATCCATGTATGCTTTTTGTTTAATTTTAAAAATAAAGTAAGTTTAAAACTTTCTCTTTCATCACCGAGAAAAATATTTGAAAAACCTCTCTGACTCATCTGTGTCGGATATTCACAGTGTGGTTTCGTCAGTTTAAGTTTCGGACTTGGTGTGTAAATTACACCGCCTTCTACAAGCTATCTTGATGAAAATTTTAAGGCAAATCAGAGGTAACAGGACAATATTCCGCGCGCCGCAGAGAAAAGTCCAAAGAGAAAGGTTGGAGGGGCGCAGAGCGAAGATGTAGGCACCAGTTGACAAGAGAAGGCAGGTTGCAGGGCAGGAAGAGTTGGAGCAGGCACAAGTTGAACAGAGCTCAAAGAAAGCCCAAGTAGAACTTCAGTTCCAAGGGAGTTCATCGATGGCCAAAATATTTGTAGGCCCAGGGTTCAGTCCAAAGTCAAGTATGTTCGGATGGAAGACAGTGGCCAGATTTCAGGTGAAGGATCACTGTTTAATCACCCGAAGGTGGATGGCGGGGTATATTGAGGACCAGGACTCATGTTTGAAAGAGAAGCCCTTTGGATGGCAGTGACACCTCAGAGTGCTAAGATCGGAAAGGGAGGGGTAGTTGTAGTTGGGGCCTTTGTGGTCACTGGAGGCGTATTGGAAGCACTTGATGGAGCGGCTAGTGCACCTGGAGGCACTGTGCCCAGAGCTGCAGCACCGGAAGCAGACCCTAACGCGGACGAGGGATCTCGAAGTTGTGGATGATGTGATCCCCCCAAGTCGACTTCTTGGAAGGTTTCTTGGTCCAACTCAAGGAAGGCGGTGAAAGACATGATGCGGGAGGAAGAGTGGTGGGCGAGGCGGGAATTTCTGGGGTCAGGGAGGGCAGTGATGGAGAGGATGACATCCACGAGAGTTGAGTCATGGTGTTGTCAGCCGCTCTGAAAATGCATATGCGTGGCAAAAGGGTGTTAGGGGCAGGCATTTGGAGGGAAAGTTTCAGCTTGGAGGAGAGGGAGGCGCACAGATCAGGGATAATCTCCGAGATAAAGGTATGGAGGACCAGCTTCTCCTTGGAGCTAAGGGAGGCCCAGACGTTGGAGGGGAGGTCAGGCTGCACTGTACGGACCGCGAAGAGGATTTTGGCTGGGTCGACCTTGGGATTGGAGTCCAGAATGACAGCGTGGGCAGGAGGTGTCGGGAGATGAGGAGGTCTGGTTCTGGAGGTCGTGTTCCTTGATGATGGTGGCCAGCTCCTGGGCGAGCGTTATGATCAGGATCCGCCTTTTGGAGAGGAGCTTGTCGAAGTGTGAGATATGTTGGGCTGGTTGTACTGGGAGTAGTGGGCTGTTATAGCATTCTTAGCGGCGAAAATGTTAGAAGAAGAGAGTTCCAGATCGGGGTCGTCAGCGGGGAGATGGAAGGGTGCAGGACGGGAGGCCTCGAACTTCCTCATGCGGCAAGTAGGATGGAGAGGAGAAATCAGCGGACTGCGGACCGCGGAGAAATCAGCGTGCCTCTTGCCCATGCTGGCGGGTGGCGGGAAACAGAATAAATTGGCGCGAAACCAACCGACGTTGACGGGAGACGATGACCGGTGTCTCTCAGGAGAACACCGAAAAAATGACCGGGTGAAAAAGACATCTGAATTTGGCCAAAAATAGCAATATGATGACGAGGGAAGGTTACAGAGAAGCTAGGCTTGCTAGAGGGAGAAGGAAGGACCCTAGGGTTAGAGGGAAAAAGATGTTTCCAGGCTGCAGACAGCGGCGGAACTCTCCAAGCTTCGGACCTTTATATGGCGAGTAATTTTGGAGCTAATATTTATATAGCACTTAAGAAGAAAATGATAAACACCATAGGTTCCTGGGGCTGTAGAATTCGTGTATAATCAACTATAACTACAGGGACCAAACAAGTTGCCTTTATTATTGAGACATGGTCTTTAATGACGAAAATATAATTATACAGATATTATTTTACCACATAAAATAAACATCACTACTTGGCTATTCCTTTCTAAAAAACAAGGCGATTTGTTTTAAAATACAGTATAGTGGTAAACTAGCTGATATTCAGGATCAATCATAAACAGAATTGTAGTTTTATGAATAGAATTTTTTTTTATCCAGTTAGCATAGAGGCGAAGAAGTTATTTTATGTGATTATATAAAAGACTCAAGGCGCGATCGGTGGCAATCGTTAAAAAAAAAAAAAAACACGTTCGCAAAATAAAGTTTTAAAACCCTAATGTTCAAAAGTTAAAGGAAAATAATTATATTGCATTTTAAAAATTAATATATCAATTTTTCCATATATGTGCTATGCCAATTTTCATAATAATAATTTACATAAATCGTGAACCTTTTAAATATTCAAGTTTCATTCGATAAATCAAATTCAGAGTAATGATTACCTCTGATTTTTAGTCTTTATTTATGCGATCATTTATCTCAAAGATTTAGAAATCGATGCTATCATATTTATACATAAACGATCGACATATATTCGATTTTTTATAAAGCGAGATACTTGTGTGCTGATTATTTATAAATGTTTTTTTTTTAAATGTAAATTAGAGATTAATTTTATTTGTGTCACACTATTCTTTCACTCACATTGTATAAATATTTCATATAAAACCTAGAAATAACCATTCTAACACCGTATATAAAGATCCAGGTACATGGCCCAGTTAAAGTGGCCGACATGGTGTAAATGGAACAACCACCTAATGGTGGTCAAACCATCTTCATTAGCTAATGAAATACTCCACGGTGATTGGACAGAAAAAACGAGAGTGGCTTTGTCCCGACTCTGGATTTAAGGTCTTCTTTTTGTCAACTCTTCCTCTGCTCCCATCAATCCCTGGTTTGATTCTGTCTCTTTCTTTCCACGGGCATGCTTCCATCTGAATGTGGTCAAATTTCATTTTATGGATAAATATATCATTGATGTTAACCTCTATATATGCAAATATAGATATTTATAATACAATATGATGCGGCATATGATTGTAGAACGATATTTGACAATTATCCCGCATGTGTTTCTTTTGAACGAAAAATCGAAATTTATTTCAAGGAGAAATAACTATTATTTCTAAACCTAGAGATAAAGTAATAAAGGATGAATTGTGAAGAGTAATGATAAACGGAAAAATAAAGTGTCCAGGGATGGGAATCCCTGTCGTTCTCCATAAAATAAATTTCGATTTTTCGTTCAAAAGAAACATTTGCGGGATAATTGTCAAATTGATATTTACACATTTGTTCATATTCCTATAAGTTTATTTTTGGCATAATTGTATAAATATATTGATATATACATATTCACACATTATCGAACAGCTATTTTACTATGTTTTATTTATAATTTTCCCCTCTTTTTATTTCATATATATATGCATACATATTAATATCTCAGAATGCACATTGATATAATATATACACATATATTTCTTAAATTATTTCAAACCACAGATATATAGGCCTTTATTTATTTCATAACTATATATTTGGATTTATAAAACAAAACTTGTTGTTGTTGTTGTGAGACATAATCGACTAGAAGATATATCACGATGAAAAAATCGAAGGCGATAAGTTTATTCTCAGTAGTTATTAAATATTTTATAATAAAGAAAAAATTTCTCGCGCGCACGTCTTCGTATTTTTCTCTTTGTAAAAATGCGATAATGGGCAAACGGCACGCTGCTCATTTACAAAACGTCTATTATAATGATTTTGGTCATACTATTCTGTCGCCAATGTGTATGTGTAAAAGTGAATAATTTGATCATTATTATTAGTTTTTTTTTATCACATGGCTGTTTTGATGGCTAAGTGATTGATAGTTATTTCAGGTGAAGAAGTTCTAAGACAGGTGAACCTCCTCAATAAGACTTCTCTCAGGCAATCGATCTATAGCCATAGGCTAGTGGTGAGATCTTGCCCTGGTCCATTCATTGAGGATTTTCGTGGCAAAAACAATGCATTAGTTTCCCTTGCCTTCCATATGCTGTTGACCTAACAGTAGGCTCAGCCACCTCCAGAAGTCCTTTACAACATCAAGTTTGCGATGTTAATACTGTAAGTACATCTAATGTATTCACACACCAGGAAAACTGATATATTTTGCACTTACACGGTACAATAGTCGCGTGGGTTTGGTTAATTGTACTTAATTATGGCACTGGACGGAGCTCAACAAACTATATGTTTTCAAAATTTTGCCTAGAATGCAGGTTTCAATATATTATTCCGATGGTTGAAAATCGCTAATTTCTACCACTATCCCCATACTAAACGCTTTTGTTACATCTATGAAAGTTTGTACTCTGGTTGTCTAATGGTTTATAGAACTTCTATGATGGATTTCACATATCGTTTTGAATTGAGAAATATACTTTTGGATTTCTGTTATCGCCAATCTCCAAGAGAGCTAATACCCTTAGATTGTACATTTTCCCGCTATAATTGACGTTTTGTTATTCAATTTCTGTTTAGTTTTTATTTAGGGATGTGCTTTAATTATGAGTAGTGTGAGTGAAAGTAGATGTTATATACGTACCAAAAGTGCACTTCTCCCTTCAATTAAGCATCAGAATGATTAATTATGCTAATCACCCTAATAGAAACCTTCATTGGTGGTGATAAGGAATGTACCACAACATCAGTTTGAGGAGAGGGGTGCATCTTTAGGTACATATCATAATTTGTATAATTAGTGCCCAAGAGATATAATTTATTTTCGTCAAAATAAGTATGTAAATATGTTACGCTTGTGTTAAAATGTAAATATGTAAATTCATCCATCTATAAAAGCTGTACAAAAAATAAAGGTGGCAGACATCGCGGGTGCGCTGTTCGCTTGGCTGGAGCTAATTCTTGGTTGCGCCCTTTCATTTGGCCACGACAGCTACGACATACATGCATTTCATTCTCCCGCAACTTCATGTTGTATTCTAAAATCGGCCCTTGCTACTTCACCAGCTTAAACACCTAGTTGGTTAATTCGACCGATTTCATAACCCCTCTCGTAGAATGTTATGAAATCGAAGTCGTTCCTGTAGTAATGAGAGCCAGGGCCCAAAACCATGGTATACAGGTTCGCCTTTTGTCTGGATTTGTCAAAACAGGTGTTGTGGCTCATTTCTTAATGTCACTAGTAAAGTCTTTCACTTCGCGTGATGAACACAATGCATCGTTCTGATGCATTATTAAAGGTATAGATGTCTCTTTCGGTATATATATTTTATTTATTTATATGTGTTGTAAAGCCGACAACACGTCGCAGCGGGCTCCTCATCCAACATACAGTCACGGACCAGAGTGGAAGCGCACTAGCCTGAAGATAAATGAATACCACACGGATAGGAACATGGTTACCTTGGTTTAGAGAGGGAAGCACCCGGACAGGTGGAATGGACTATGTGAGTCTTGGGATCGCTCTGGTTAATCTGGCAACATGGCGACCTGGCTACTGACTTATCCCTATGCTCCTTCCTGTGGGCTCAGAAGGAACCCAGCTTATATGCTACTGATGACGCCAGAGAAGGTGGACTGTCTTATGAAAGACTGGCATGACCTGTCCATATCCTTCATGAGTTGCTTCGACTTATCAGTGACATGTTATTAGACCTTACTTGGTGCCGCGCTCTTATTTTCTAGTGGTATATTCTATTGAACGCCATTTTGAAGTTACATAAGGCTTGTTGTTTCTATATAAGACATTCTTATGTATATAACATTGTATATGTACAACAAATATAAGGCGACATATATATATGTAGTAAGGTAGTCGATCCTGTAGGATGACTGTAGTGTGTTGGTTAAATGCAGTCGTTGTGGCCTCAATGTTAGAGTGGGTTCAGGCGTGAATGTATTGCACCAAAGAACGAGACATGGTAGATGTCACCACGGAGATGGCGAGAGAGTAAGTGTAGTCGACGCCGGTCAGGGGAGATCTGTCTAGAGGGGTCTGTCAATCGTGTCTCAAAGCGGACTAATCTGTTTGAGTAAGAACGGGGCACACCTGGGAACCCGACTTGTTTTTCGGACCTTTTTCCTCCTACAGGCGCCGACTGTCACTCACTCGAAATTTTATTTGTTACCTTGGAAATTACACTACATCTATACAACACATGGAGACATAGATAAATATTGGAATATATTACAACATATATGTTTATATATATATACGTCTATTTTTATACCCACATTGGCGCTCTCTTGATTCCTGACGTAATATGGTGTAATCTGTGGGAGCCATCAATATGACGCTTGCGTAGAGCACCTTCATTTTGTTCATCATTGCATGTAAACAACGATCCAACAAACTTCAGCCATTTTTTAAAAACACCTCTTTGAATAGCAATTTAAAATTCAGTAATTCGGTTCAAATATGCTCGAATTTATCTTTTGCATGTTCGACGGTTCTAGCAAACACATAAAATCTATCTTTTATAAACCTATTTATAAAAATTAAAACCAGCGAATAAATTGGAAATATTAAGAATCTACTCATAAATAGACTTAGAGTTATAAACACATTTGAATAGAAATATTTACGAAGGATTAAAAACCACCTAATCCGATAAATACTAGAATATTCCCAAAAGAATTATCCGACAAAAGTTGTAGAACAACGGAACAACGTCGAAAAGAAGTGGTAGGAAAACTTTTTAACAATGCAATTTCGTTTTTTTTCTAATCAAAACTTTGTTTATATTGTTTTTCTATATATACTTGGTTGCTAGGAAGTAGCATCATTCTAAAACCACCAAAATGTGTAAACATTCATAAGGTATATACATCGACTATTTTATACTAATATGTATATTTTGAGAATATTTGAGATTATTGATTTAAATATTTTTCTAGGTTTACAATTTATACGAATTTTCATTCGCCATTTGCAGTCGTGGTTCTGAATATTTTGGTTAAATGACTAAAAAAACAGGTAATAATTTTCTAGTTTTGTAGAATGTTAAAAAATAAGAAAATTCAATAAAGTTCTATTATAAGTCCGAAATTTATTAACTAGTAGCATACTTTGAGCACACACACAAAATAATGTTCAAATCAAAAGGATGAAATGAAGACTCTTGGTATTAGATATCGTCACGCATATCCTCCACCTTCAATGCCTTCCTCTACTGAGGCTGGCTGGCCACATGGTCTCTCCATACTTCCTACTTCAATGCCTTCCTCTACTGAGGCTGGCTGGCCACATGGTCTCTTCATACTTCCTCCTTCAATGCCTTCCTCTACTGAGGCTGGCTGGCTGGCTGGCTGGCCGGCCACATGGTCTCTCCATACTTCCTCCTTCAATGCCTTCCTCTACTGAGGGTGGCTGGCCACATGGTCTCTCCATACTTCCTCCTTCAATGCCTTCCTCTACTGAGGCTGTCTGGCCACATGGTCTCTCCATGCTTCCTCCTTCAATGCCTTCCTCTACTGAGGCTGGCTGGCCACATGGTCTCTCCATATCTCCCTCCTTCAATGCCTTCCTCTACTGAGGCTGGCTGGTCACATGGTCTCTCCATATCTCCCTCCTTCAATGCCTTCCTCTACTGAGGCTGGCTGGCCACAGGGTCTCTCCATATCTCCCTCCTTCAATGCCTTCCTCTACTGAGGCTGGCTGGTCACATGGTCTCTCCATACTTCCTCCGCCATCCTCTTCATATCCTCGTGTCGTCCAGTCCATTGTTTTAGATCGTCTGTGTATCCCTATCGTCTCCTTCCCATCGAGCGTTCTCTCCAACAGTGTCAGCAACGTCTCTCCTGCTGATCTGCGCATCACATGTCCAACAAACGTTAGTTTTCGATGTTTTGAACTTTATCAGCTGGCGTCCTGTAACCATTCGAACGAGGAATTGATTATTTGTTACCATATCTGTCCAAGGAATTTTGAGAGCTCTTCTGTTAAGGTAGGTCTCGAAAGCTTCTATATATTTATTCGTTTGATTGAAGATTTTAGTAATGTGTGCGACTCACAGCCATATGTTAGTCTAGGCCAGATTATTGTCTTTATCAGTCTTTGTTTCATCATAATATTGGTCTCACGTAGATATTTGTGAAAACAAAGAATAAAGTTACTTGCGTGTGCCGAGGAGTGGATCAAAATTGTATGTATGCTTTTATTTACCTTTATTTACAAAAATGTGAGCATATGAAAAATAAATAATCAATGTATTGGCGCCATTATAAAAAAATAAAATTACAAATCATATTTACAATTATCCCCCTATGAAGACAAAAATATGAATTATGACCAAAATATTTAGTAAAAAGTGTGAGTGATTGTTTACGTAAATAGTTGATAGATACAAATATTGATAGAGAGGAAAAATGACTTGGAAATTCATTATAATTATGGTTTTACAATGGTAACCAATAGATATAACAAAAATAAAATAATAACAATCATCTCATAATATATACATATATAAATAAGGTAAAATTGCGAGAGGACGGTGTACCAAAACCTCCTCCTTTAATTATGCAACACAACAACGCAACATGTTTATCACCCTAGTAAAAGTTTTACGGGGGAATAAGTCACAACATCATGGTGTACAAGTTGGCTATTTGTCTGGATTTGCCAAAACTGGTGTTGTAGCTAATTCCTTATCACCACCGTAAAGTTTTTATTGAGGCGATAAACATGATGCGCATTCATCTAATGCATAATTAAAGGGCCTTGGTTCACCTGGTTCAAATTCACATAAATAGGTACCGCTCAGCAAGAGCAACCTAGTTCATAATAATTGAACATTATATAATATGTGAAGGATATTCACATATTAAACAAAATTTAAACGCGGGATTTATCCCGGTTCATGACTGTCGGGAATCGAGGGGTTACCCACTCGTCCACCGACTTTTGTTTGTTTAATTAAAGGGAGAGGCGCCTTTTGGTATATATGTAAATGTTGAAAAAGGGACCGATACCTCGAAATATTTGAATTTTCATTTTTCATAAATTTCTATATATCTCTTTTATTAACTTTTACCATTTTTCTCTTCCTAATAAGATATTTTGCGAGGGCATACTTCGTTGTAAAAAATATAATAGAACCGTAATTTATAAGAATGAGGAATCAAAAACCATTTAGTTATTACTTCTGCAAAGATTCATGTTAGGAGATACAGTAGAGTTTTGATAAATTATAAATATCTATTATTGAATAAATTTGGAGATTCTTGTTCATATCACCGAACTGCATGTGTCATAATATATATCCATTTAAAATATATTGTGAACTATTCCTCAGATAGCAATATTGAACACTAAATGTCTATATGAAAATAAAGGTCACCTCTCCCGTCAGAATAGATCTCAACACTAGACGCCATCTATTGACCGTCTCCGTAAATTAGCGACCTCAGGTCGATGAAAAAGCCACAACACCAGCTTGGGCAAAAATGAGAAGCGTTCACCTAGAGATCATGGTTTAAGGCTAATGGGCCTCCTCAGTCCAGAGCGGGTTTAATTTCATGAGAATTTCAAGGGATCAAATGAATTCTTTACAATTCCGCCAAAGAAGTGTATAGCTAGCAAAGTAGCTAGGCCAAAATATAGATGGAAATTTTGCCGAGAGGATATTGATCTATAAAAATACAAGTCGTCTGTCAGAAAATACGTCAAAACTAGACGCCATCTATCGACCGTAGCGACCTCGGGTCGGAAACAACACCAGCAAACTGAGAAGTGTCTACCTGGACATTTGACAGATTGTGAGGATTCAATGGAATGTGGATATCTTGTAATGAAATCCACCCTGAACTGTCGAGGTCCATTAGCCCGAAACAATAGTCTCCAGGTGGATGCTTCTCAGTTTGCCAACGCTGATGTTGTGGCTTTGTCATCGACCCGAGGCCGCTAGTTGCGTCGACTGTCAATAAATAGCGTCTAGTTTTGACGTTTAATTTGATGGGAGATGTGACTTTTATTTTTATAGATCAATATCCTCACTCTCATCAAAATTTACAAAATACATATGGTTATATATAACTAAAATATTTTAACTACTATTGGGCATATATTATTTGGTGTTTTATATAAAGTTAATACCAAGAAATTCATTACTATTTAAAAATTGCCTGATTTGAGCACAAAACTCATAACTACTAAAACAGATATGAGTTTTCTGTGCAAATCAGGCACATCCAGGCAAATCAGGTACTAAAATAGATTAGAGACTATTATTAACAGAAATTAATTCCATTAAATTTAATTACATATATACCTATATATTTATAATAAACCGTTATTATTAGCACAAAGAGAATTAACTTTCATAGAAAATTTTAAAATAAGAAATTATATATATATATATATATATATATATATAAGGCAAACTGGAAATAACTACTTTTTGAACTAATCCTTTCGTCGAAAATCTCTAAATTACAAGATACACACTATATTCAACAACGTGTGTTAATCTATTTTAGGAATTATATATGCAAATATAAATTTAAAATTTTATAATTCCAGGGAATTTGCTTATATATTATAATTATGATTTTAGAATATATGTTTATTATTAATTAATATATGTCAATGAATTATTCATTAAATATTCATACGTGGTAAAAATTGAGATATAGAGATTGAAAATATTTGCATATTGAATCAGAGAATAACAAATGTCTCAATACATTTATATGTAAACTACAAGATAGCCTATTCTACCAAAGTGTGTTAAATATTATCTATTATAGCATTTATTATTAAACAGATATCATCCTCTAAGGTATACGAAAATGTTTTCATTCAATAAATTTATATGCTCAAAGCTTATGTCGATAGTTCATCTAAAATACTCATTCCAAGAGTCTAGCATCAGTATCACTATAAAAGGAATATCGAAAAATGTAATATAACAGCGGTATGGTGTGTGTAGATTGACCTGGCGAAACCGCTGGGAGGGTTCATCACTGATAAGCCAGGCCCTCCCATTAATTTTTCCATTGCAGTAAAAACAGTAGATATATTTTTTCATCGCAGTAAGGACAGTAGAAATTCGTTTTATGTATAAAAGAAACATTCGCGCTTTTGAATCCTTTCATTTTATATGTATAGATGGCGCGCTATTGCTTTGTGTTAATTTATTCCTAATGGCCTTGTCTTTATAGTTTGCTGAAGAGCATTGCTCGAAGCAAATATTTGAATGTAATCCTACTGTCCTATAAGCTTATGTCCATAGTTTACTTGAAAACCATTTCTAGGATTCCATCCTTCAGTGTAGAATATAAAAGCAGAATGATCCAATACAGTATTAGAGCTCTGAGAAGCGGTCTGGTGGATTAAATTGGCGAAACCGCTGGGAGGGTTCACCACTGATGAGCCAGGCCCTCCCAATATATTTTTTCATCGCAGTAAGGACAGTAGAAGTTCGTTTTATGTATAAAAGAAACATTCGCGCTCTTGAATCCTTTCATTTTATATGTATAGATGGCGCGCTATTGCTTTGTGTTAAGATATTGTTTTATTTAAAAATATAATAATCATACGCGTCTATAATAGTTTCGAATGTTCATAACAAATGTTTTACTCGATGCATACAGAATAGTACGATAGCCCGTCAGCCAAAGTGTTTTGAAGATTATCTATTTTCAAATTTATTATTGAAAAAATGAACATTACCTTCTATCAGTAAAAACAAATGTTTTCACTTGATGCATTTTTACTCAGAATAATACGATAGCCCGTTTAGAGAAAGGGTGTTGAAGGTTAGATAACTCAATAAAGTATAACAATAATATAAGGTATTATCATACCACATCTGTATATAAGAATAGATAGTATTTGAAATTCATCACTGATGTCCTTCGAAAATTCTCATCGCAATAAGGACTGTAGGAAGTTTGTTCATTTGGATAAAAATCCCGCTAAAGAAATTAATTCCTCTTTAAGTTCGAAGAGCGTTAATCTTATTCATTTTTATATTTATTGAATAGCACACATAAAATTGTTGAAATTAAAAATAAGCCATCTATACATAAAAATTAGATAATTTTTGCTCAAACCTTTCTTTTTCAAATAAGAACAAGTAAAGTTTTCGTGCTAAAATGGTCTCAATTCTTATAAACGTGTGTGTATAAATACATTTGAAATATCTCATCAATATTGTCTACTTGTAAAAAAGGCTCGAATAATTAGAAAAGTATATAAACAGGTTTCTTACAAACTGTTTAGCTCCGAGGTGGTTTGGGATAAATACCTGAAAATTTAGATTTCGATCATTCTCTCTCTTCTTTCCAATAAAGACCTTGTATATATTTAATTATATTTATAAAAGATGCATATGTTGGATTTCTAATTATTTTATTGTTCCAATATTTCGAGGGGCAACTCGCCTCTCTTTTACGAGGATGTTTTTGTTTTTCACTAGAACATGCGCGCGCGTACACCACTCTCGTTCTACAAGGCCAATGAAAGAATTGTATCTTTGATTTAACTATTGTATTCAGTTTATATACAGCAAATAATTATATTTAACATTATATATTATTATTTTATCTATGAAAGATATAGAGATTTATATACAACAGTGTAATTGTAAAAAATAGTGTGTTTACATATTAATTCTAAATTTAAAAATATTGAAAGTAAAAATAAATGAGTAAATTAAAAGTATATACATAGTTATTTATAAATAATTAAGATATGAATTCTTTATAAATTTCTGGAAAATCAATTTTTCTGTTTATACTCTGTTTATCTTCGGCAGAAGCCCAACTTTCTAAAAACAGTCTACTATGCTTTTCTGTTATATTTTTGTATATAATTGTGGTCTGTTTGAAATCTGGTATATGGCTATTGTTAAGGGAGTGGTCTACTAGTAGGGATAATGGTTTGTAGTTTTTTAAAGCTGCTTTATGTTGATTGATACGATCTTTAAGTGATTTACCTGTTTCTCCAATGTATGTAGCTTGACATGTCTGGCAGGGAATTTTGTAAAATATTTATATTTAATATATTTATATTTATTCATATATATATATCCTCCCTATATATAGTCCGCCCTAGACTGACGAGGGCCATTAGCCCGAAACCATGGTCTCTAGGTGGACGCTTATCAGTTTGCCAAAGTTGGTGTTGTGGCTTTGTCACCGACCCGATGCCGCTAGTTGCGGCGACGGTCAATAGATGGCGTCAGATTCTGACGTTTATTTTGACGGGAGAGGCGACCATTGCTTCCATATATATCCTTATTTAAGCTTGTAAATTTCTATTTATTTTTGTATTTAACCTTTTATAACACCGTATATGGACTTTGTGATAAAGTAATTTCAATCTCAATCTCTCTCTTTCTCGAGGCCATTAATAATAGTTTCAAAATTCCAAGTCTCAACTTTTAATGGACTCTGAGTTAGAAACGGTAGCGTCAGTTACAAAATACGGTACTTTTGCTTTCCTAGTTTCTGATGATGTTGAACCCAACTCACTGATGGTATTTTAAACACGATGTTTGAACCTATAATTTCTAAACTATTATAGACGCGTATGCTATTTTAAAAATTAAACAATTTCTACTGCCCTTACTGCAATGGGGAAATTAAAGGAAGGGCCTGGCGTGTGTGGTGAACCCTCTCAGCGGTTTCCATTGCAGTAAGAGCAGTAGAAATTGTTTAACTTTAAAAGAATCATACGCGTCTATAATAGTTTCGAATTTTCATAACAAATGGCGCATTAATGCATCATAATATAAACCTATAAATAGATTCCTCTATATAGTTTGAAAATCTGGACCACGAGCTTTAGAGCTTGAAAGGCTTTTCTTCATCGCTCTAATTCATGATAAATTAAAATATAGTTTTTATTCATATTATGATTCTGAAGAAGAGCTTTTTGTCTGAACGCTCATGGCTCAGTTTTTTAGAAATAAAGAAACGATAGACGACAAGACGAAATGAATGACTTTAATAGACATATATGTCTATTAAAGAAACTCTTCTTCTTTTATTTCGTCTTGTCGTCTAAATATTACCGAGAAGATTATTACAGTCGTTATCGCTAAAGAAACGATAGGTTTAAGGTTATCTTGAAGGTAGAGGCGAACAGACCGGCATTCATAGTTCTTTAAAATAAGAGACACTTCGGCAAGAAAATGTAAAAATACTTTTCTTGTTATATTACTGATGTACATAGGAATATTAAAGAAATGGCACTAAGAGATCTATAAGGAAAAAAGAACAAAACTTTAAGAAGTTTCGATATATTATTCCTTTTTCTTAGTTTATTGATTAAAATATTTTATAAACACTACAGGAGTAGAGTAAACTAATAATATTATTCCTTTTATGTACTCCTGTAGAAGGGCAGAGATTTCCCGAAAGCTTGAGATTAATTTAATAAAAAGAAACCCATATCCATAAACACACACCTGTTATATTAGTTTAATCTATATTAAAGAGATTTAAATCAAGTAAAAATGAACTTAAAACCTTAAATGAGTGAGTACAAGAAGATGCTTTCTGCCAATATTTCGAAATAAAACACAGTTTAGTTTATACACACACATACAGCTTTATTAAGACCACCGGTCTTATACAGATTCACCACAGGAAGGAAACATAGATGAAGCTCCTATACTCCAGGTAGTGCAGAGCCCTACAGCCTCCAGGTCCGACGCATGTCCAGTGGCCATAGAACCCACAATACATAGTTTAGCGTATCACTGAACAGGCGAATGTGGAATCAGCCGCGTTTTAGTCTTCGCTTTCCTCGTCCAAATGGACCACGACATTCTGCGATTCAAATAATCTCCTCCGAACGGTGACTGCGACCTTATAGAATTTATATACACCAAAGAGAAGACCTTGATCAAACATCATTGTATTCATCCAGTTATATATTTGTTAACTATTGGATTGAGAAAAGGATGAGTAGCCTAAGAGTTCTTTTCTCTGGTTCTCCAAGCAAAAGCAACCAAATATTGTATGCATGATATCATCTTGTATTCTGCTATTACACAGATCACAAGTTAAAGGACAATCAGCCTTCCAGCGCTTTGAATGGTTGTGCAATGTTTAGTTTATAGTTTAGTTTATATGTTTCAGATAGATTGATAGAAAATAAATTCATTTATATTACGATGCACTAGCGCGCCATCTGTTATCAAATTACGAAACTATTTTAGATGCGTAATTTTACCATTGCTGTAAGGGCAGTAGAAATAGTTTTATTTTAAAAAGAATATTACGCGTCTAAAATAGTTTCGTAATTTCATTTATATCATGCCTGCTTATAAACAGTACTCCTGTGAAGGAGAAATAACATAATATAGAAAGAAATGGAATAATTTGATTAAGTCATTATGATACAAACTAATTATTTTGGAATATTTAAATTTTAAAAAGTCCACATTTGATATAATTAACTATTTTAAAAAGCCATCTTTTGACATATAAATGAATGTAATTTTTATTTCTATATGTGTGTTCTTTCTAAATAAAATTAAAATATATTAAATTAAATAATTCACGCTTCCACAATATCTTTCTGTTTCTAATGAATATATTTTTAGTATAAAATTTTCATAATTAAATTTTAAGATAATTTAATTTTCCTTGAAATTTTGGTTAATTCATTTACCACATATATTCAGGCAAATAAAATTTGTTAAAGCTGGTGTTGTGGATTTAATATGAATTTGTGCATTCTGGGCAAGAAATACCAACAAAGTGTATTGTTTGATGTACACTTATGGACAAAACTTGAGAAAGTTGTAACATTTAGCATGTATATCGGGATTTAGACAATAATTCTGAAATATATTTAATACACAGTGATTTTATGGAAAACACACGAGATTACCAAGTGTTAACAAAATTGCCTCTGTCTTCTTAAAAGAAAAGGCGCCCGTCGAAATAAAAGACCCCCCCCACTTCTTTAATTTTTACCCATGAATTAATTCTTATAAAAAGGAGAGGCGCTTTTTGGCCAATGAATATCATAATTCTGCAATACATGGACATACATACCAAAAAGAGGCACCTCTCCCTTTTAAAATGTATTAAGGCAATGGATTTTTCTTAATCCCTCCTGTACAGAACATACTGTTGATGATAAAGAAATTTATACAGCACCTCTGTTGGTGAATTCAGGCAAAAGCCACCTTGTGTATTATATTTGTGAGTTTCAAAAAGGAGAGTTGCCTTATTTGGTTCATGAATACCCCCAACATTATGTATATATGTCATAATATATACCCTTCCAGGAATAATAAAAAAAACCTAGAGCCATCCCAGAGAGAGATGGGATGTAAAGTCCGGTCAATTGAGAAAGCAGCGACATTCCAAAGGGGCGGCAAATGGGGCCCGCCCGTCAACACCTGAGGACTATTTTTGGACAGTTTTGCGGAGGGCGTGCGACACAATCGGCCGTTCAGCTGTGGCGCTCCCTCTCTCTCGGATGGCTTCCAAATTCCTCTACCAATTTGTGGCGTGATTATTTCCCTTTCCCCACATTATCACTATATTGTCACATATATATATATATATATATATATATATATATATATTATACGATGCATTGAAATTTAAAAAATAATCATACGCGTCAAAAATAGTTCAAATTTCTCATATATATAATATATCACGGAACGAAATGTGTAAATGTATTGTTGGACGCATAGTATAATCTGTCAATTATCGACAGCCACGATCCGGGAACGAATCCCGATTTGCACACTGTTTCTGAAGAAATAAAATGCTCCAGTGGCTCCCGATTTTTCAAAATGTCCAACCCCACCAGTATATGCGAGTAACCAAACGGATCTCTGATACACTTGTAAGTTACATAAGTCGAACTGCTCTATACATGTGTAGACATGTGTATATCGCGAAATGCGTGGTGTCGCTGAGGATCCACTGGCGATTCTCCACCAAACTCTGCAGCGGTGGTAGATCCGCTACATGCATTGTACATACTATCATGCATATATATAATAATCCTTTTTAAAATAGTGCAGACTGTGCACTTTCGCATGTATTGACAAGATGTTAATGAAATTATTTTAATTGTCTTTATGTGTAGACATGTGGTGCAATTACAGTAAAAACAGCCGCTAACTACTGTCGGGATAAGGACAGTCACCAATATTCACCCTCCACTTTTCATTTTAATCTATTTATTTATTTGAAATCCCGGGAGAATCTTGTGTGATACTGAAATGTCTTTACAAAGTCTGTGTATATCAATGTACCATAATATATTATCAATAACATTATCAATATAAGGTGCCCTTATATTGATAATGTCAATAGCCCTAAATCATGGTGTACCTTTTGCTCAAATTTTCCAAAGCTGAAATTGTGGTTATTTATTGACCTGAAACTCCACGATATGCATAAATATAGACAATAAAGATAAACTGTTCCAATGAACTAAAGAGACAAAGGTCGCCTCTCCCGTCAAAATAGACGTCAAAACTAGACGCCGTCTAGTTTTGACGTCTATTTTGACGGGAGAGGCGACCTTTGTCTAGATCAATATCCTCCCGGAAAAAAATCCATCTATGTTCCAATGAACTTAATAAAATGTGAGAAATATTTTATTTTTCTTGAATAACTTCCATCCGTATTTTTTTAAAATTCAGAATGAATTTAAATAGGTATCTATATATGTGTATGAGAGATACCCAATAAAGTTCTAGATATTTTGGTATAGTCAGGCTAAACTATATTACCATTCGAAAATAACCCTGACCGAAACTATTATGGTCACAGACAGAAAGGACAATACAAAATTGGCATATCAACGTGACAAATAAAATTCCAGAAGCCATTATCTGATTCCGATGAGAGCTTTGTCTACTTGTATAAGGTAAAATTGCTAAAGAGCTTATAACAGCTTTAAATCAAATTTCGTATGTTTGATAAGCCCATTGAAGAGCCACTTTACTCGATAGCTTTCTGACCGTGATAAAAGGGAAATTAGTATTGGTTATTTATTGGAAGATTGTACTACACCGGTTATACAACGTTCAGCAGAGAGAATGTCGTTAACAAATGAAAGAGAAACTCTGTAGTCATTATGTATCACCACCACAAAAGACTGTGCACATAGCTGGTTACCTGTTCATTCATTGATATTCTTTCTATTGTTTTCTTTATTATTCGCGCAGTAGTAGTCTATATAAAAGGAGCTGTGTCTCAATAAAAAGGAATTTGGTGTTGTTGATCGTACAAATACGTTTAATAAGTAATCCTCCCCAGGTATTGTGCCATTAGGTAGTTCTCCAGGCTGGTGAAGTCTCATATACAAAGACACCAGCCATGTTCATTGCTTTATTGGAGGTCTCCAGTGAGGAGGGTCGGACACGAAATGTGAATAAAAGCTTTATTGAGGTTGTCTGGGCAGCAGCCTTCTATGTACATCCGGGGGTGCTTCTGCCTCAGAGGATCTGGTTCAGCTCATCCTGGGTGATGTACCCATCGCCTGGACACACAATCATAGAAACTCAGATATTTCATAGTGAAGACATCACCGTATACTGTGAATGTATTGGAATGGACAATAGCACTTTATAGAGGAGAAAGTTTAATTCGGAATATATTTTGTTGAGATATCTGATGAGGCGAAAGAAGTCATCACCATCTTTAACTATCTTCAGATCATTGCATTTGTGCCGTTCACTGGTTGGAAGTAGACGCCTTCAAAACCCACTTCTACCAGAGAAATAAAGAGAAGTTAACACTTTAACACCATAACACTTTAACACTGGGCATCATAAAAATGATATCGCACTAGAGCCTTAGTCCGTTGTTGTGTGTGTGTACATACGACGGATAAATATAATTATAGATGGACATTTTGACTGAAGGCTATTGTGATCTAAAAAAAGAGAAAGCCACCTCTCTCTTACATAAAAATAGAACACAAAACTGTGCATCATCAATTTAACGTCTAAACACTCTAGCAGGTCGAGCATAAGCGCTTTGGGAATCTCTGAACATTTTCAAAATATCTTGTAGATATCATTAAATCAAAGTCCTCTCTGGACTGACAAAGGCAAAGACCGAAGCCATAGTCTCCAGGGAGGGATTTTGAATTTATATCAAAGCTGGCGTCATAACTTTCTCATCGAACTGCGTCGGCCAAATATCAGAGATGTTAAATTGGGGGTGCATAGTTCGTGCGTCTAAATATGATTATATCTAGAACAGACAAAACGCTCAACATGTTTTTACATGTATGTATCTGAAACTTTAAATGGGAAGAGATAGATTCAAGATGAACCAATCAATGGACGAATAAAACTGACACCATATATATATATATATATATATATATATATATATATATACGTATAGTGGTGTTATATGAAACATATATAATATATGAGGTCATATATGTACACAACGTGGATAATGGAGCAGAGTGCGTATGTGCGTGCACGACTTGAGTTGTTCACGTCACGGATTCAATTTTTGTTAATTCTCCATAAATATGAATGCAGGCTACTAAATATTCAGGTGGTAGATTTCCTCTCTGTAGGTCTCACGCGTGTGGTATACCGCACGTAGGGGACTCTTTGGACGTAGATATTATACCACCAGGCATTATATATATGTTCATATATACATTTATATAGATATGAATTCTTCTTATTATGCTTTCATTGTCTTTTTTCATTCAATATTTTCGAAGGAGTCAATTGCACTTAGAAGAAATGTACTGTGGATATGGCATGCAACATTCTTTAGGTTGAGAACTGGTGGAATATAGATTTTTCGTGGTTAAAGATTGCGTATTTTTTATCTTCATTTCTGAAACTCCGGCTAGGGACGTTAATCCTTGTATGTATTGATCTTCTGGTCACCCCATCGTTGGCATTAGATGGAATAAATTTCGTTATTAAGAGAATGGCGTATTTAGAAAATTCTGGAATATCTAAAAATCAACAGATGACGCAAGCCATCAGATTCTTTTAGGAGATCAGGAGATCTCTTTCTCTCTCTTAATTTATCAACTTGATTCTAGTCAAATTTCACTTTTGTGCCGTTTTTTTTTTCAAATATTGTTAATGCTTGTTTCTGGGTTCTGTCTTTTTCTTGGACTTGATTTTCATATTTCTGATAATATGTCCTATGTATGTACTCATACACTCCCACAGCATAACCATTCATTACTTAGTGAATATTGTCAGCAACTATTTTTTTGCGATTACCCCCCTGTTTATTTTTAGAGCGGTATATTTCGTATGAATGACTCTAGCTAGAATTTGATGGAAATCCTTCATTTCCATTTTTGGGATATAATTCCGCCTCTCTCTATTTTCATTAATGCTGGTTACAAAGAAGGTTTATTAATTAGTTTAAGTAACGTTCTTACTATCGAAAAAATAATTGACTGAAAATATCTTTCCCTAATATCTTATTCTTGATCAGAGGGTGTTTCTATGAATCTTAGCCTTATTTTAGAATGAGATAAGATTATTCTGTGATCTAGTGTTGTCAAATGTAAGGGGGAGATATTTACCTATGTATAGGGAAGAATATACTCACAACGATCATTAAAATTTAAACTAACAGTATTATTTTTTTCCACACACAGGCGATGGAGATAATATTAATTCAAAGAGAGAAAGAAAGAATATTATGTGATCGAATGTTCTCAGATTGGTATTTGAATATCATCCTCCACCAAATTTCTATTGTATTCTAGCCCGAAATTCGGCCCTTACACTTCGCCTGCTCGAACACCGATTTTTGACCGATTCAAACGATTCCATAACCCATCTCGCAGGATGTTATCGAAGCCGTGAGTGTACTGTTGAGGGCCATATCACGAAACTATGAAATACAATTTGGTCTTTTGTCAAAATTTGTTAAAACTGGTGTTTTGACTCATTCGTCATCACCACCATTACGCTTCTATTGAGGTGAAAAACTAAATGAAAATCGTTTTCATGCATTATCAAACGTAGAGGTGCTACTTTTGGTACTTGAATATAATTTTCCCGTAACTTTAGGTTATATAACTATATGTTTCTCTTTTTTTTTAAATGAAAATATCAGAATTTTATACGAAATCTCATTTTTGCTTGAAAATGAAATAATTTATTATTCACAATGTTTTTCATGACGAGATAGATATGCGATAGATATTTTGCGTATGAATTTTTTCAATGTGTGTGTGTGTTGTCAGAGGTGAGTTGAAAAAAGGCGCAATATTTATGTTAATGTATGCATAGTTACAACTTTAAGTGTCTCTCTATACGATGCATATTCTAAAGAAAATAAGAGAGATAAAGATTTATGTAAAGAAACAGGTAAAGTTATTTGAATCCTAATTTTGCCAAAATTAAAAAAAATATATTAGCTACGTTATTTTTACGAGATGTGTCACAAGATTATTTTTATTTTGAAAAAAATAGAACACTAGTTAATATAGAAAACATGGCGCCATCTCTGTGTTCAAATGGAATCATTTAGCGCTACTTAATTTAATCCTATACGACGTATTTCTTCAAGTGATAAGCTGAGTAGCAAAAGAATTTGGAAATTTTGATTCATAATTGGTGAGCCTTCCCTGCGATTTCGCCAACTTAATTCAGCAAATCGTTATCACTATTGTCTATTCCTTCTTGTAGATTGAATTGGCGAAATTTCTGGGTAGGTTCACCATTAATGAATCAATTTCTTCCAAAACCTTTTCATATTCAGTTTATAGTCCAAGAATTTCGGACTATTTGATAGAAAGAAAATAGTGATCAATAATTCAATGCTGAACAACAACAACAAAAAAGAACATTTCTGTAATCCAGTGCCGTGATAGCTACCCACCGTTGAGGTCGACGGTCTTGTCCACGAACATCTTGGCCAGGGGAGGGTTGTTAGCAAGCTGGTCGGCGAACCAGGAGCTTGTCAGGGCGCTGTACAAACATCATCACCCTGCTGTTGATACCATGTGGTGTAGACATATACATATTAAAATATAGTTATAGATATACCAAACAAGCAGTTACACAGGAGCATCTCCCTATAAATCTATATGGAATAAACCAGCAATATGCAAGAACAATGTCAAAATCTCAGTTTGGTGCATCGCATAAGAACACTATTTCACTCCGATGTTACTCGAGATCAATTTTATGAACAAAGGATCACATTCAAATAAGGTGCAATGTTCCATAAAAGGACAATTTCTCACAACGCCTCTCTTACATCGCCTTACCACGAATAATTTCACACACGAACATTCCATGCATCAAACTGAAAATTAGTTTTGTCCTTGTATAATACAAGATCAATGTGTCCCCTCTTGCCACGCAGAAGCCATCACAGAGAAACGTAACATATAATATAAAGTATAACTAAAGTGTAATGTACACCACGGCACTGCTTCACACAAGATCAACGTGCCTTCGTAAGATGATGTGTCAAATACAAGCGATGTGCTATATTAGGCGATATATCACTCAAAGGCGATGTTATTCATTAGGGAAATGTATCACATAAGAGCCATGTGCCACTCTAAAAACCCGAATGACAAGTGAGCTGAATAACCCCAAAGGTTGTACGCCTGCCACACTAAGACAATGTCTCAAAAAAGAGCAATGTGCTACACTAAGGCAATATGTCACATGAGAGCCATGTGTCAAATAGAAACACGAGTCACCCGAGCTGACTTACGAGGCAATATGAAAAGTTGCCAAAACCAATTAGCTCGACTAGGTCTCGACCAAATGGAGCGGCAACAACTCAAGACTAACGACCGCAATTTGAAACCCGCGCCCGCGGCTGAAACATTTTAATCAACCGGACCTTCGGTAATCGACTTCTACACATGTGTGCAGCCCAACACTTCACACATTCATATAAATGTTAATTTCATATAAAATTGACATGGAGGTCGCATATAGCTTTACAAGAAAGTGTTAGGAACCAAACAAGACCAAGACGAATGGAACGAAACAATTTTCTGTTGACTACAAGAAGAATTTTCTTTTTTTGAAGCCATTTACTTAATTTGCCTTAAAAATAAAAATCTTCTTCGTGTGTACCAGAAGATGCAGATAGAAATTGATATTAGGGCATCAATTCAATTATCCACATTGACTGAACCATCAAATACGATACCAATATATTCTCGAACAAAACTCTACAAAGTCTCTGAGGAGAATTTAAAAAACGTAAATTGTACTACCTAAAAGACGTAGTTTGATACGGAATACATTTCTCTTGAGATGTCTTACCAACGCAATGACATGTAACAAACTAAAAGTGTGAGTTGGATATTCCGTTAGCTCAGTTTTGTTATTATAATGTATTCCATCATCTTATTTGGTAAATATATATATTCTTGATTAAGATAAGCTTGTAAATGAACGTTTTTTATCTTTACAGGTATTTAGTGGTATAATAAAAATAAACTTTATTCATTTTTGAAAGGAGAGATATCAGGTAGATGAAAAGGTGAAAGTAAAGATGCGTCCTTTCAAATCTAAATAAGAAGGTCGCCAGGCAACATCCATCTTCTAGGTGAAACGAAGCGCATTGTACTTCAATCCCACATTCTCTCATCTAATATATCAGAATTAACATTTACTATATGCGTGGTTTGAATTCGACGAAAGAAAAACGAATCGTACAATCTTCTATCTAACGAAGATCCTTTACTTTTTGAAGGAATGATACAAAAGTCTGATAAAAGTATTGAACTCAAATTAAATATGAAATCTGAATTAAGAAACTAGACACATGCTCAAAGCATAAAATTACTTACAATAAAACTATATAAGTGATTACTACTCATCTACAAGTACTATGCGTATCTAAGATAATTATTACTACATCACAATCTGTATATTGCTGCAAAATAAGGTCATTCTGAAGGCGGAAGGTTTGCAGGTAGGAAGCCGCGAGCTACCCAGACACAATGGAGGGAAGTCAGAATTGAACGGGCATCAAGACAAACGAGCGCCAGGTATAAATGGCCGCAGGACAAATGTGACACAACGACAGTATGGATGATTTACGGATAAAGGGGTTTATAGCTCGATCCATCAACTTCTGTTTTGTCGTAACTGTCCTTCTCTCTCTACATTGTTGTTGTTGTAGCTTTGTTGCATGTTGTATAACCTCTGTCACCCTTAACAAAATGATTTCATCCATAGCATCTCTTGTTCCCTGCCATGATCGTTCTAAACACTCTAATATAGTTCTAGGTGATGATATATACATTAGAGGAAACTTCACCTAGAGACAGTTCCATCATTCAACACTACATTTGATTTTATAACTAAACCTAAAAGAGCGAATATATTATAGCACCAGAGAAAGTGATATAAATGTTTACACTAATGGACAAAACTTAAGGAACTTGTACTTTTCAGTATATATATATATCAGGATTCAGACAATAAATCTGGAAGTTATTCGATAGACAGTGACCTTTTATTTGAGACACACGAGATAACCAAGTGTGCACAAATTGCTTCTGTCTACTCAAAGGTCTACAGACAACCGGCGACATTAAAACTTTCTACTTCTTTAAATTTTGGCCATGAGTGTAGTCGTATAATGTTGGAACTATTCAGTTCACCTTTTTGATTCTGTCTTGATGACATCATTTACAATTGTGGTCTATGGAGATGAACATATTCAAACGGTCCAATAGGTAACACCAAGCGTCCAACGTATAGAGATATAACTGAAGTACATAAGAACACTAGAGTAAAACAATTCGTTCTAAAGTACACAGTTGTAGCAATCAAAGTTATAGCCATGAAAGGGGCTCACACACTCCAAGAACTGAGTGTAATCTCTCAGCCCGCACCGTCAGAGGACATTACTGCCTCGACGTGATGCCATTTGGACTGTCTCATTGGCTAGATTCCAACTTTATAGGATATTTATCTTTAGGCAATATTACATACTTTACTTAATACCATCATTGACCTTTACTAGAAGGGCAACAATCTGGATGTTAGAGAAGCATTGCGCGAAGAGCTGGATTTTATTGAAAAATATTCTGAAACTTGATATTTATAACCTAAAGATTGTCCAACTCTATAGTTTTTTCTTAGACCAAATACTCATAGTAGAGACCATGATAATCATGGCGAAGAGTTAGCGACTTATTTTATTATAACACCACATGTTTATACTTGTAGAAAGCAGTTCGACATTTGAACATTTAATATACCAGTTCGGCTACTTGTACTTATTGGTGAAGTTGGACGTTTACAAGATTTAGGCGGGAAAATGAATTATTTCTTCAGAAAAAATTCCAACGGTTTATATCAGGGGTCGGCAAGCTTTTGAGTCGGAAGAGTCGAAAATTATAAGTTACAAAATTTCAAACTCTTTAAAGAGTTATAACATTTTTTCTTGCCAACAATAAATAGTACTCGGATAAATAAAAATTTATTTATGGGAGTACTACACACAGCTTACTCATCCAAAGAGCCGCATGTAGCTCACGAGCCGCAGATTGCCGACCCCTGGATTATACCAATCCTCCCTCAGCCTGTACCACACTTTGATCTCAGCCAAAGGCCGAGAGAAGTGATATAGAAAAACAAACGATATATAACGGGTATCTAATACAATAACTATAAATGTTAACATTATTAATTACAATTTATTTTACAAACCAAAGAGTTTTACTTAAATATCGTATTTTTATTGAAAACTCATATGTCAGGGTGAGGTGAATTATTGAGTTACCAAAGATAAAAAGGAATTTTTAAATATTCAAATGAATCCCCTTCATTAATTAACGAGAAACCCATTTTAATTAATTAACAGATTTTTCAACACATTAGGATAATTTTTAAAAAAATACTCGTTTTTAATTACTAACATATTCGTTGGAAGGAGAGAGAGAAATGGAAAAACAGATATTGAACATTGATTTACTACGGTTTGAGAGAGAAAACTTCGTTTTAATATATAATTGCGTAAATATTCATTTTCTAAATCTTTTATCGTTCTGTGTTTTAAGGAAATACCACAATATCAATATGTTAAATATATTATCAATGTTACATGTACTCTTTATAGGTTACAGAATATTCATTTACATTGAGTAAAATATCAGGCCTCCAAGAAAAAGTATATTTTCAAAAACTTTAATCTCTAGCTTTCGGACTCGAACGCACTTCTACATAAGAAAACACGGAACTCCGCCTTTGGCGGTCCCAAGCCCGGATGAAAAAGAAGAAAGGGGAGCAGAAACAAGCTCGCTAAAAAACCTGGGTTCATTTGGCCCGGCTGATAGTACCCTGTAAGGGCTCCTAATCCAGGGATACAGGATGAGCAGCGTTTGTACTCCATGTTAGGAGCAGCTGCACATGGCGTCTGTTCCTCATGTCAGAGGCGGCCATTTCTTTTGGAGCTAAGTTGGCCTGCCACTGAGTAGTGCTACCAGTCTTAATGACTAAGGCAGACACATTCTACTCCACCCAGACCCTAATATGATTGAGTGGAGATGAAGAAGAAGAAAACACGGGGTACAAAATATTTATATATATATCTCATCAATAACATTATCTAAACTTAAACATAATAAGAATTTAAAACCTAATAAGTTCGAATATTTAGGAAGAAACAAACCTAATACTGTCTCTACAGCGATGAAAATATATTGGGGAAGGGGGGTTTCGGAATATCAGCTGTGAACCCTCCTAGTGGCTTCACCAATTTAATCCCCCATACCACTTTTTAGAACTCTAGTATCGTATTGGGCGATTCTCCTTATATACTGTAGTATGGAATATTGGTTATGGTACTTAAGCAAACTATGTAAATAAATAAACTTTTACAATTACAATTATTTTATTTCCAAAGCGCTATATCCCACAAGGGATACTTGCGCCAAACAGTAGAAGTGTTTCTAAATATTTGCATCGAGCAATGCTCTTCCGCAAACAATTATTGTACGTTTTTATAGCTACCATGACTTTAGGATATCTGTCTAAAAACTTAATTTTATATTTTCATAGGTTTAATGACATAAAAAACTATTGCTGAAAAAATGGAATTTTCACAACTCCTATAAAACCTCAGTATATATCTACGAGTAGCTACAAATATATTGCCTCAATTTTAGATATTTTTCTTCTTCACAATAGATTTGAACGGAAGAGGAATGCGCAGCTAATAGATTCTACCGCTTTATTAATTCAAACATTCCCCAAGAAATATTAAGTAAAATATTATTTTATTCAATTCAATAAATCCTGAGAAAATGCATTTTAGCAGAACGTGACTTCAAGGACGGGTTGGCTGAGTTATTTACTTGGTTAATATTTATAACGAGCTGGGTTTTGACAATTTATCTTCTTCAACTCATTCATCGATAGTCAGATTCTTTCGAGAACCGAAACTTAATTCTATATGATTGTTAAAACTTTTCAGAATCTCTAATTTCTCATAAGCGGTCAACCCTAAAATTGTAATAGTATTATCTAAATTCCAAGTAAGTAAGCTGTACAAAAAGGGGCACATATTTTATTTTGAAAATGCATTGAAATAAGAGTATTTTGCTGATTTTCTCTGGGCATAACGGAGACTATTCAAAATTTCTATTCGCATAGTTTTTGGGTATATTTTTTGTTATTATATAGGGTGTCCTAAAAGTAAACGTGCATTAAATATTGTATTTGGTATCTTTATTTTATATTAAAAAATAGTTCTAATCATTTTAGACCGTACATATTGGGTTTTATGACAATTCATAAATGGTTATACACCAATATGGTTAAAAGATCACCGAACAAGTTAAAATAATCGCCGAAATGGTTAAACCGAATGTGTCAAACTGGCCGAGATAATCATTAAAATGGTTAAGCTAACCAACACATTAAAATACCCACAAAACTGGTTAAAGTATCATTATAAACTAGTTAACATAAGCGCCAAACTAGTGTGAAACAAGAACATATCCGGCTTAACTTAATTAAACAGGTAATATTATTCAGTGTTTTCAGCTTATTTACACACTTTCAATGTATTACATGATTTACATGCAGCATGTAAATATTCCATAGAGATTAGCGCAAATCACGATTTGGCATTTTAAAAAGGTGGTTCGATTGAGAATTGTTGAAGATGTCTGTTTCTTTAAATTACAAAACAGATTATATTTCATAGAACTTAAAAATCTGCCATCATCAGAAATGTGCTTTTTGAAAAGTATTAATTTATACTTTCGTGCTTTATATTATTTTGATAATTTTATCTTATAAATGATTACAAACATTCAAACTATACTTTTATCAATTTCTAACGACGGGTTTAAAAATTTAGTTTTGAGATAACTCTATATTATATAACAAGAAATTCCAAATCTCTAACTTAAGTCTTATCAAGAATATATTCTCCATGGCATTATAAAGAGCTCAAAAATTCTCCAACGATTCTAAATTGGAAGGGGAAGACAGCAATCCGTGGTAATCCGATCTTCATAAAAACGGCAATTTCAGAACTTCTCTATCGGTAAACAAAAGCTTTTCTCCATTTCTTAGATTAAATATAGAGAAAGACTTCGTCTTTAAACTCTTCAAGTCATTTATTTTTTAACGTTTTAAGTAGAGACTTTAAGTAATTCGGAGAAGTCTGCCTTAATGTCACTTCTCTTCTAACTAGTGAGATAATTTTTATTTTAATATCACATTCTAATTTGGGAGGTCATTTTGGAATCTTAAATGTTGTTCTGCTGAAAACTTCAACAACATTCCTCAGTAATTCGCTGCAGTTGTTAATGAATTTAAATGAATTTCATGGATAAGACACGAGTTTGTTTGCACATCCAAGATTTTTGAATATTAATTAAACATTTAATGTGCTATTTTTAAATTTTATTTCCATTCAATTAAAATAGAGAAAATCTCAGAATATTTTTATTTTAGTGCTCTATTACAAAATATTCTTTCAGATTAAGAGCCATTAACAATGAATGTTTTCACAAATACTAAATATATTGTAATTAATATTTATATATAGGTTAATTTAGATGATTCTGATATTCACATATTGTGATTATTCTAAGTTGTATTATTGGAATAAAAAATAATAATCTTTATAATTGAGAAATTATATTCTCTTGTATTTCTAGAGTATATCTTTAATAGGTTATATTCTTTGAATGAAAGCTATTGGTTGAATTTTTAAAAATTAATATTATCGAATATATAGATTTCATAATCTGAGTTATTGCTGAAGGATAATGTATAGGAAAATATTTCAAGATGTAACATCATCCTTCCATCTCTAATTATTTTCTTTTGAAAGACAAATTACTTAAGACAATAAACGGAACTTCCTTTCACAATCAAAATTTAGAAAATTATTTCTTTTGATAGTAAAATGAGAATTCTCTCTATGCCTTTAATTATCAAATTTCCACGAATATAAACAAAACGTTGTAAAATGCTTTTATAATTATAGTTATTACTGAAATTGAAAATGATTAATATATATACATAAAACATGTCGCTTAACACATACACAAAAACACTTCATCAGAAACTTCATTTAATGTGTTTACAAATGCTTCCGACATTCACATAAATACAGTAATGATAAAGTACAGGCATTCAAGATGTGATGCCTGCACCGAATGATATGGCTATCATGTACTGACATAGCAATAAATATATTCTAAAAATGATCGAGGAAGGATATGGCCTACAGAATATGATTAAAAGCAGAAGTGCCATCATGTTTGGATATCTTGTTCGATATTCTGAGTGGATAAAGGCATCGATGGAGGAAGGTATGGAAGGAATATCAGGAAGTGTAATGCCGAGAATGGAATTCTTGAACAATCTCGGGAAAGCTCTGAGAAGACAGGAAATTTGCCCACTAACTTATGGACTGAGGAGAAATAGATAATATAGTGAAAAAAGGCATCTAACGAAGGAGAATCTACCGCGAATAAACATTGCTGAATGCCTTCAATAGGGATGAATATCATTTTACAAAAGAAATAAGCAATAAAGCTCTAGGTCTCTTTTAATTATTTTTATTTCTAAAGCTTCGGGCCAAAATGCCCCTGTAGAGGCAGGGATGGATATGACTATCATTTAGTTGCATTGCTTGTAGTCTTATTTCCATCATGTTACGCGACACTATAATTATTCCTCTTTACCTCTTATTCAACATACTGTATGAATACTAACATATAAACTATGTTTTAATAGTCCAATTAATTAGAATTTGTCCTTTTCAATCACATATAATTACCTACTATAAAGAACTTTCCACAAATGGTTAAAACCTACTTGCGTTGATCACATTATATAATAACTCCGCCTTTGCCAGTCCCAAGCCCGGATGAAAAAGGAGGAGGGAGAGCAGTAACAAGCTCACTAAAAAACCTGGGCTCAGCTGGCCCGGCTGATAGTACCCTGTAAGGGCTCCTAATCCAGGGATACAGGATGAGCAGCGTTTGTACTCCATTTTAGGAGCAGCTGCACATGGCGTCTGTTCCTCATGTCAGAGGCAGCCATTTCTTTTGGAGCTAAGTCGGCCTGCCATTGAGTAGTGCTCCCAGTCTTAATGACAAAGGCAGACGCATTCTACTTCACCCAGTCATGATGGTTGTCAAACAGACACCATCAAGGGTCACAACTTGATACCCTAATATGATTGAGTGGAGACAAAAAAGAAGAAGAAGACATTATATAATATTAAATGCTGAATCAAGATTTATTTCTCTTATCACCTACAATACTGGATAGACTATTGAGCAATTTCTCAAACTTATGTAGCTGTAGAAATAGATTAAAATTTAAGCTATATTAAAAAAACTTTTAAAGAATAACAAAATATATCAAACTAATTAGTATATCTCGTCGTGGAGCTGATAAATCCGAAAGGTTTAGAAATCAATAAAAGGTTCTACAAGAAACTTAGAGATAGATGCATTATTGATTTTATTTATTTTTATAATGTTAAATTTTGTAGTTATATATTCGGAGAGAGAGAGAGATAATAATGATTATTTAAAATTCGAAACTATTATAAACGCGTATGATTCTTTTTTTTAATAAACAATTTCTATTGCCCATACTGCAATGGAAAAATTAATGGAAGGGCCTGGCTCATCAGTGGTGAACCCTCTCAGCGGTTTCGACAGTTTAATCTACCATACCGCTGTTATATTCAATTCTTTTATCTTACCTTTATAGTGATATTGATGCTATACTCTTGGAATGGGTATTATAGATGAACTATGGACTTAAGCTTTGAGGATAGCAGAATATAATGCATCATAATATAATGATTATAGTTTATTGAATTTTAATAGAAGTACTTTTGTTTGTGATGATGCGATATATATATGTAAAATATAATTTGTCAAAACAATATCCTCTTTGAACAATAATTTACCCACGAAATACCAGAGCGAAACCGGGTCATTCGGTAAGTATATCATTAGATTTATGAGATCCACTTTTATATAAAATTTTATGGATATTTTTAGAATATCTATTTGAAAACTAATTTTTAGGAATGGCCGTCTATGAAATATATATATACTCAAGGATATTATTTTATCGTTTCAAATATAATATTTATACTCATATCTGAATATATAGAAATATAGGATATATAAAATAAATAAAATGATAGAAAATATGCTTTCCTGTGAATAATATATTATATTTTTCCTTAGTATGCATGTATTTATATTACATCCATTTCTCTAATTCAATATATCTGACAATCTACTTATGTATATTAGTGACAATATTGGACACACACAACAGTGCATTAAGTACACATTGATATAATATGACGTAAGCATCTATTTGCACAAAAATAAAGTTATGGATAGATGGCGCGCGACAAAAATATTCATCAAAATGTGTAGCAACTTAGAGCTATACAAACAATATTCTAATTATTTTATCGTATGACAGAACAAGGGTGTTTATTGTTAATATTCACAAAATGCGGCTTCAAAAAACTGAGGATTAAACCAGAGACAAAGTTGTGAAACAGAAATATCTTTAATGACCATTATATAGATCTTTAGTACTATATTATCTATTTTCTCATCATTTTATTTTCTTTTTATACTTATATTGAATATAAATATAATAATATACGTCGTGTAATATAGAAGCTTAGTGTGTAATCATCAATACAAATGCTTATCTTAAATCGTAGAACGTCATTCTTTGTCAAAGTTAGTTCACGTGTTTAGCCCCAAATGAATAATAAATATGAATCAAGCAAACATATTGAGGTATTACAATAGGAAAACTTACCGATTGCTAAGAAGAGACAAAATATAAATGAAGAATGTTTTTGTTCGAAAGCGCGTCGAGCATATATCTCTTCAAAAAATAAACTAGTCATTGTAAGCTTTGGTCTCTTCACAGGAATATTGAAGTATATTCGAGAAGTGTGAGGTTGTAGTACAAGGAAAGATCGGTACTGTAGAAATTCCATGTAAGGAAGAGAAGACGTATGAATTCAGCCTTTACTACGGACTAGCTGACTGTTAATTTTAACTTCTCTCTATTTACGACGGCGTCTGGGGGATGTGACGGGGACTGATTTCTCTATCAGGTCTCCAAAAAAAATCTCACACATATATATAACGCAAAATATATAATACTACGAAACAACAGCTAGGCTAATTTTATTATGGAAACAGATAAATGTAGTTAAAAACCTATTTATAAATAAAAACTAAAGAACTCGGCTTAAAGGAGATTCAATGCAATCATCTTAAACAAATTGAAAATTCACAAAAGAGTTATTCAGGATATCTCAAACAACTTCAACTATGAGGTACGATGATCATATCACCAGAAGAGAAGTGAATGCTTGATTAGAACTTTTCAAAAATTAAAGACATTGATGAGGGTAAAGAGAGAGATAAAGACCTTGGAAAAAGATAAACTGTCCAAATTCGACAAGTCACCGGACTGAACTTGGAAGAAGCTGAAGGGGAGAGGGCGAGAGTTTTTCAGCGAGATCACAATATTGCGTAATGGAAGAACGGATAACTGTGGGAAACTGTATAATAGAATGTTATTTCTTCTAGGTCTGAAAAAAAGTATATATACTAAAGATTTTCGTATATTTGTTGTTTATAGTGTTTTTGCAAGTTATAAAATTACAAATTGGCATAATGGTAAGTTTCTGTATTCATATATATAATTACATAAGAAATGAATTAGACTTATTCCGAGTATTCGTGTCCCTCTATAGAAATCCAATCTGAATCTGAATGATCTCAGAAAAATTAAAAATTCATAAAAGACTTATTCAGAACATCTAAAACAACTTCAATTATGAGATACGATAGTCATAACACCAGGATAGTGAATGCTTGATTAGAACTTTATAAAAATTTCAAGACATTGATGAGGGGAAAGAAGATAAACTGTCCAAATTTGACAAGTCCCCGGACTGAACCTGGAAGAAACTGAAGGGGGGAGGGCGAGAGTTTATCAGTGAGATCGCAATATCCAGTAATGGAAGAACGGATAACTGTGGGAAATGGCACAAAAGAATTCTATTTCATAAAAAAATATTACTTACAAACAAAAGTATAAATACTAAAGAATTTTGTATAAATGATGTTTCCAGTGTTTTATACAAATTATACAACTTCCAACGTGGCATAAAGGTAAGTGTCAGTATTCATACTAACATAAGTAATGAATTAGACTTATTCTGAGTGCTTGTGCCTCTCTATAGAAATCTAAACTGAATTTGAATGAAGTAAGGGGCAGTAGCGGACCAATGTTCAAGTGTATGTATATATACACAATATTGACCATTCGGTAGAAATTACGGAGTCTAAAATGAAATATGAATCAAAATAAAGGATCTTATATAGGTCATAATATCAACGTATGAATATATGTAGAAGATAACTTTATTACATATAAAAAATATACATAATACAATTTATATATGATGTATGATGAATACATATATATATATATATATGATAGAAATTTGAAAAAAATATATTTATAAAATTCTTTGCGAAAAAATCTTCCCAAAACGAAATGATATAAAAGAAACTGTTACATAAATGCGCAGTATATGCAAATAGGCTATGGGATTGTGTTAAGCCTTATACAGCGCGCTGCAAATATCCATCTTGCTCCCAGTATTGGCTTGTTAGCACTTTCCAATTCGATTTATAGAGGATTGGGAAATTCCAATAAAACTGACAACATTATAATGAAGGGAGGATGTATTTTTGGGTTAAAAACAAATTTTACACAATAAGGTGCGACAACTATTGATGCGTTGAAGCAAAATAAATTGGCATGTCCCGCGACAGTCTGAGGAAATCTTGCTGAATCATCACATATGTGGAAGATTGGTGGCAGATATGCAAATTCTAAAGTGAAAAGAGCTTAGCTGACTTCGAAATCTTTGATAGATAAGTGTATCGAAGTTGTTAAAGAAAAAGTTTTCATAAATTGTAAATTTTGACATTTAGAGAGAAATAAGATTAAAATGGAATATGAAATATTTCTACTGACTTAAAAAGATATAAATTTGTAATATTTGAAAATTAGCATATTATATATTAATAAATAATAGTACTTCATATAATACAGCATACTTTATTTAATCTAATTAAAATGGAAAAGAGATATATAAGGTTTTTTTGCTTAAGCATTCTATAAATCTTACCTTTTAAACTTTGGTCTCAATAATCCTTTTTACAAGCTACACTATGGTAGGAATCTATTTAACAACATTTGAATACTTTACACTGTATAGACCTATATATACTATATTATTGTTTGTATATTTATTGATATATAATTATTGTCATATTTAAGATTCAAGTACCACTATTAATTATAATGGATTATCTCTCTCATCTTCAAACATTGCCATTCCTTAGTTTTATCTATCTTTTTTTTTATAAATGCGGGGAATTATAGCGACAAGCAACAAAGTATCTTTATAAAAACAAATTTTTGATATCTCTAATGTTCCAATATACGATAAAATTAAAAAAAAAAAACTCAAAACATTTATCGATAAACTTATTTTATTCGAAAGAAGAAATTTAATTTAATATTTTATTAGATAGATGTGTGGAGATAAATAAAAAAATATATTACAAAAGCTCTAATGAAAGCTCTAAATATTGAACTTATTTCTATAGATGAAAACTTATAGAAATTATGTATAAAGGGAATTCTGTTAGTTCGATTATTTCAATATAGTTATATATCAAAATTCGAAACTATTATAGACGCGTATGATTCTTTTAAAAATTAAGCAATTTCTACTGTATTTACTGCAATGGAAAATTGTTTAATTTTTAAAAGAATCACACGCGTATATAATAGTTTCAAATTTTCATAACAGATGGCCTGCTGATGCATCATAATAAAGTTATATATGCTGAATAAGTATTTGTTATTGGGCTTCTTGACCTCATATATTGTTATGATATGAAGCCCTATTATATTTAAAGGACAGTGATTCGATAGATCTGGTTCCTAGGTCCAATATCACGGCATCAGGAAAGTTTCTTACTGTCCCCGAGCTACTCAAGACAAGACTTTCGAGGCCGCTTCTAATCCTCAAATCTGATTGGCTCCATAATGGGATGTCGCCGCCAGGTTTCCTTACTTCTAATTTATATTACGTCACATGATGTAATTACCGGTATAATTCTGAAAGACAATCCAACTCTTCCTTATTTAAATTTTGACGTTGGAGGAGCTGTAACTTCTTCGCGGCCTTTGAGTCATAAGCGAATCCAACTCTTCTTGAATACATATAATAATTTTTGAATCTTCTATCACAACCTAATTATATTGTTACATTTTATATCATATCTGCTAATGAACAAAAGGCGGATGGAAGTTTAAACGATGTTATAATTAACATATTATGAATTTACTGAACTGGACATAATTATTTCATACATCATGAAAGTACAAATAAAGATATTTAATACATGACAACCAATATTTAGGTATTCTCAAATAGTACTGGATTTATAAAAAAATCAAATATTATGGTTGTATAAACGCCCATTTTCTGCATTCTTGGATTCAAAACTAGCATTGAAGCAAGCAATTCGTCAATATACTTTCTTCAAGACTTCAATCATACCTGTAGGTATATAGGTAGAGAAAGAGGCTCTGGAATCACAAAGTAAAATATTTCTACTTGTGGAGCAGTCATGGGATCATCAGTTAATTTGTTCTTTTAAATTTTCTTCGTAATATCTCCAAAACAATACTTTTTTATTTATTGTATAAGATGCAAGTTTTTAAAAATAATTAGAAATTAAGATATGGTATGAAATACTTTGCAATTAGTTTTTCCCTTCCCTAAAGTTTATTACAAGTGTCCTTTGATCATTACTTCAGCAAATTGAGCAAATTTGAATAATTGGAACTAAATTCGTCTCTCTCTATATATATGTATATAAAATAAAATTTCGGAAGAAAGAAATTATGAGAGGGTAAAGTTTTCTTATAGGTACATCTATATATATTCTAAAAATGTCGCAATCCATACGAATCAGCTTCGATATATGTAAATATATTTGTATATAAATATAATAAATATCTTGGCATTTCAGAAGCTTTTGAAAAGACGAATGTTCCGATTGTGGAAATATCATGCTATAAAAACTCTGTTTATTTATCGATCCAAGAAGTGCCGTTTTTATTCGGATATATCTTTTTATTCCTTTTCAAAAGATATAATTCTATAGATTGCTCAATTCTAAATTCTATTAATTTGAAAGAAGTCTTTGTTTGGTCTATTCTCGGTTAAAATAAACACTTTCATTAATATAATCTTATAAAAGTGCACGACTCTATCTTATATCATTTTTCTAATATTCTATATTCATTTAATGTTTAACTATTAACTATTTATTGTATATCCACTTCCAATATACGTTAAATCTCGTCACTTACACAATAAAAACCTTCTCAACAATTGAAATTAATAATAAAATTCAATAAAGGGATGGCATATAGCTATTTAATAAACAGAGTTTATTGCAAAATTAATATAGCCGACACCTCTTTATTAAAAAATTAGATGCTAAATCAACCAAAAGTAAGAAAAGATTGTTACACACATTTATTTTAAGTGTATTTGTTTAGTTAGATTTATATTAAATAAATAATAGTAAATAAGTGAAAGATGTGTTCACATTCTTCCCATTTTATATTGGTATTCTTGTAATTTATTTAATAAATAAAAAATATTTGTAGAGATGAATGGAAAGGGAAAATTCGAAAATAATGTATATAAATGGATGAATTGAAGGATTAATTTGAAAAGAGAACTATACTCGTATAAATTTATACTATCACCAATGTTTAAGTTCATAGTTCCTTAAATATTATTACCAAGAATTCCTCAACAGTGCTGAATACCTAATCTATACAGCCCATTTCAATATTAGAGATGTCTGGAAGATTGAACTGACGGAACTGTTGTGAGAGTTTACCACTTATGATCCAGGCCTTTCCAATATTTTCAATCACGCACAACACACTTAAAGAGTATAGTAGCTAGTCTTTATATTTATCAAAAATAAAAATATCGCAATTATAAATAGTTTCATGACTCTAGAAATTTAGTTTTTAAAAATGATTCAGTTTTATATATGTTTTTATTAAATATTCAGAATTTTTATTCACTACCTTTTATAAAGGGGGACAGGTGCAAATTTTTAAGATAGTATTACCTTCTCGTGGTGCCCTCTTTGAATAGTCCCACAAACAATACGAAACCAAACTCTGTCTGATGAAAGATACCTTAGATGGAATAATCATCCGATATGTAAATTCAACTTTATATAGGAAGAAAACGTATAACGATACAAAATATGATCATATACGGATGTAGGGAAAAATAGTGAAGAAAGAAAAAGAGAGAGAGGATTCCTCATTTTAATTGTTTTAAGTTTCTAAGGATAATTTTAAAAGTAACGTATAAAATATATAAATGAGAAAATGTGCAATAAGAATTATTTTAAAATAATTTATCAATAAATTATTTACATTAGAGAACTATTTGTGCATATCCTCTAAGAGATAATTTTAATGAAAATGATAATGAAAAATATTTAGGGTTTCATATATTACATCATTGCTTAACATACTGTAAATAACTACCTTGCGATTTCTTCTATCTGCTTATGTTGTTGCTTATTTGTTTAATGGATATGTTTATTCAATGCTCTTTTTATTAATTGTTTATTTTCTTTTTGATAATTCTGTTAACCACTCTACTACAATATGAATTATTTTTAAAATAGAGCAATCCATAAATAAATCTTTAATTAAAAAGGCATATATAGGATCAAAATATCATTTATTTTACCAATATTTCAGTTGGCTAAACGCCAAACTTTATCAAGGTGTTATAACATTTAAAATGCTATAACACCTTGATAAAGATTGGCGTTCAGCCAACTGAAATATTGGTAAAATAAATGATATTTTGATCCAATATATGCCTTTTTAATTAAATATGATTTATTGTAAATAGGTTCACGCGCAATTATCCAGATCGGATATAGCGTGTCTTGTTTGCAACTGGTAAATAAATAAACGTCTCTTTTTTATCAATATTTTCAGCTACCTTCATGTAAAATCTTATAATGCTTGAATTAGTAGTTTTGATAGGGAAGACAAACAAACATCAATATAGTATTTCATATCAATATATAAGAAATATCCATATTGTTCAATTGTAGTGTATATTACACGTATAAATATACATAATTAAGCAATAAATATTGCAAGAGAGAGAGAGAGAGCCCTTTAGCCGACACCATTTTATTATTTGCTGCTTCAGAATATTCCAAATTAAAAATATTATCTTTGCATCATCCTCACGTGTGTGTGTGCCGTGAAAAAAAAAATAAAAATAAAAATATATTGTTAATATTAGTTAATTCTATTTATAGAAAATATTATACATATAATTCCAAAATTAAAATATTTGATATAATATAAAATTTTCGAATATTTAATTACCTTTTGGCCACCAAATTTTAATTGAATTTTGAAATAATTTATTATATAAGCTCAAAAATAATTATTTAACAAAACTGATAAAAAAAACGCTTGTTTTCTTTTTTACCTTTATAGCTTCTTAACCTGGAAAAACTTGAAATAATGAATTAGGTCAGTAAGTCAACACTAGAATACTAGATTGCTAGAACTTAGTGTTCAGAATCTCAGAAACTAGACAAATTCGTTACTACATGTTTTGATTTTAACATCAAAGGCAAACCTTTTAGTTGATTTAGAATCTTCTCAGGAGGAAGAATGACATTAATTCAGTCTACTGGGATATATGCTTAAATAATAGAGTGACTACCAAACCTTATTATGTTATCCATCTTCTCAAAATTAAAAACATTATCTTCGTATATTTAGAAAACCTGTATAATATATTAACTTTAATATTTCAAATTATTGAAGTCTTGTTTCTCTCGGATGGCTATTTATATTAGGAGTACAAATAAGTTTTGAGGGATTTTTTATAAATTCGAAGCTTTATTCAGAGAGAAATCAGTACAATATATTTCATTCAAAGTATTGTCCATCTTTAGCTACGACCTTTTCCCATCTTTCAGGCAGCATACGGATTCCGTGTCGAAAATATTCCTCGTCTTTTGAGGCGATCCAAACATCGAACCAATTTTTCGCCTCTTCGTAAGAAGTGAAGTGCTGCTCGGCCAGGCCATGTGTCATCGAACGGAACATGTGGTAGTCTGAAGGAGCAATGTCTGGTGAATACAGCGGGTGGGGTAGGACATCCCATTGAAGCGCCTCCAAAGTCTCCTTGACAACTTTTGCAACATGTGGCCGAGCGTTGTCGGGCTGATAGATCACCTTGTCATGTCTTTTGGCATATAGTGGGCGTTTAATCTTCAATGCTCGGCTTAATCGCATCAATTGTTGTTGGTAACGTTCTTCAGTGATGGTTTCGTTAGGCTGAAGTAGCTCATAGTAGATCACTCCGAGCTGATCCCACCAGATGCACAGCATTAGCTTCTTGCCATGAATATTCGGTTTGGCCGTTGAAGTTGATGCATGACCGGGCTTAACCCACGATTTTCTGCGCTTTGGGTTGTCGTAGTGAATCCACTTTTCGTCCCCCGTCACGATTCAATGCAAAAAAACCCTTCCGATTTTGTCTTTTGAGCAGTAGTTCGCACGTGCAAATATGGCGCTCGATGTTTCCTGGCTTGAGTTCATATGGAACCCAATTTCCTTGTTTTTGCACCATACCCATGACCTTGAGACGGTTCGAAATCGCTTGTTGAGTAACTCCCAAGGTTTCAGCGAGCTCCTCTTGAGTTTGGCTTGAATCTTCGTCCAATAAAGCCTCCAACTCAGCGTCTTCGAACTTTATTGGCTTCCCTCCGCGTTCTTTGTCTCTGGTGTCAAAATCGCGACTTTTGAAACGCCGAAACCAGTACTCACATGATTTTATTGATAGAGCATGTTTACCATATGCCTCACACAGCAATCGATGTCCATCAGTTGCACTTTTCTTCATATTAAAACAAAAAAAGCAACGCTTCCCGCAAATTGTGTTTTGTTGGCAAAAAGGTTGACATGGTTAGAGCACCAAAAAAGTTCCTTACACTTGAGTGAAAAGACTTCTTCTGATTTTTTTGGGGAAATGATGAAGCTTTAACATGAAACCTTACAAGGTCCGATGCTATTTATATAATATTTGTTGTGGCTTCTTTTGCAAATTTCTCAAAACTTATTTGTACTCCCAATAAAACAATTTTATACAATATATTACTAAAATATTGGACAGAAATGTGTTTAGTTGAAAACAATTTGAGGAAAAACTACGATGAGAAGGTTATTTTCTCGTCTATATGAGAATCATTTTTGTTGAAAGTGGACATTGATTGGAGAACAATATTAGGACGATAAGGTAATAGCGAAGAGCGAAAAGCTGGCGAAGTCGTTGGTTGGGTTCACCAGTGATTAGTTAGCCAGACCCTCTTATAATATTATCATTGCAGTATGGGGCAATCAGGAATGGTTTGTTAAAAAAGTAACATTCGTGCATGAATATCTATATATATAAAAATCAATGTTTGTATGTATGTGTTTGCTTGTAAGATTGTTAGTTTGTATGTCCGGTATACAAATTCGCAGTAGTTCACTAATTCAAACCAAAATTTCCATACATAGGTAAAAAAATACATGGAAGACGATAGGCTATTTTAAAAAATATATAAATCAATTATTAAAACTATATATTCAAATTATTCTACTTAGCTCACGAACAGCGCCCTCTATCAAAGATTAGATTAAATTATGCTGATGCAAACAAATAGATAATGTTAATAACAAACAATTATTAAAAAAAACTTATCTAAATATATATCACTCGGGTAGATATGCACACGGGTCAATCCCGGGGCGAAGCCCGGGTCACCCGTCTGGTAATTTATATTTGTGAAATTAATATTGCTTTGTTATTATAAATACTCTTTGGGCTTTCTATAATATATATTTTTCTATATATATATATTAGATTTTATGATGAATTAGCGCACCATCTGTTATGGAAATTCGAAACTATTATAGACGCGTATGGTTCTTTTAAAAATTAATCAATTTCGAATATTTATATTTGATCTTGTATTTATTCATCTTGTATTAATTATAAATTTATAGAATATATATTGGTGAAAACTTTAATCTATATCGTATTTATATATTGTCAAAGACGGCATAGAGACTCATGTAGATATTTCTATTATCAATTTAAATTTTCCGATTAATTTTGATTTTAGAATATTATCGAGTATTTTATAAGAAATGAATAGTTTTTATTGTTGTTTAACTCGACTTCTTCGTTACTTTGCTAATAAGCTCATCCTCGAATGAGTAGTAGCTCTGATTTGTTCTACAAAAACATGGAGACCGTTGAACAAAAGCCATCTACATCTAAAGATAGTCAAAATTCGAAACTATTATAGACGCGTATGATTCTTTTTTTTTAAATAAACAATATTCCTGTGCAATGGAAAAATTAATAGGAGGGCCTGGCTCATCGCAGTAAGAGCAGTAGAAATTGTTTATTAAAAAAAAAAAAAAAAAAGAATCATACGCGTCTATAATAGTTTCGAATTTTGATAACAGATGGCGCGCTAATGCATCATTTCAAGATATTAGTTAATATTATTTGCAAATGCAAATATCACAAAATTCTCTAATATTATATCAAATTGTTTTATAAGAATAGAAAATTTAATTATTTTGTTTAATAATACCCTTGGGAGCGTATAAATGTAGCTTCAAGTTTTATCGACAAATATTTTATAACTGTATTTTTACATTATATATATCCTCTTTCAATATCTCCTATTCAAAGGTAAAAAAGAAGAGGGAGTGAAAAACCATGGTGTAATTACATTCCCATATTCCAATACCGCGGACAAAGGCAATATGATGTCCGCTGAATTCAAGTGAAAAATCAACAAACGCGACTTTTATTTGAGAAATAAAATCAGTAAAATTCTAAAGTTTCTTTCAAATAAAATAAACCGTTGGCTTGCAGAATTTCTTGGGATTGTATTCTACTTTGTTGGTCACTCTCTGTTCCTCACAATCAATTTGGATTATAAGAATTTATTGTTGTGTGATTCTCTCTACGATATTACAACTCTACAATTTATTGAAATAGTGAATGATGTGACAGTATATACGATATGTATTCCAACTGTATATGTAAAATTAGAATTTAGAAATAGTAGCAATAGGTTTTTATGTGGAAATATATAAGATTCTCGTCGTTGTAGATTTTATTTGAAGAATTATAACATAAACACTGATAATTTTACAAATATCATATTCTAAGTTTGTGGTTATTTCAAATATATGATTTTTATTATGTATTTTAAAAAGAAAAATTATTCAATTAGGTTTATATATATATTTACATATAGCTTTGCCTTCAAAAACATGGCATAATATTACTTATGAAAAATTAAATACAGTGTGTTTTGGTATAATTTATCATTTTTATATTCACTTCAAATCCTTTAAACGTACAATAGAAATTAAAATTAATTTATTGAAGAAATCAAGCAATGATAAAGTTTATCGTCAACGGATTGGTAATAAATATGATGGGAGAAAAACTATTTTCAAAAAATAAATATCAGTATGTGCACGCACCGTTAAAACTAATTGTTTATTCTTTTTATTTTAAGATTATAAAAAATACTTAATTTCTATCTACATATTTTGATTACTTTTCTTTTTTCTTATGGCAGAACGCCATCTAAATGCGGACAGATTATGCCATTTTTGTCTCAATATCAACATCTGGCCCTTTTATATATTTATTTCTATATATACTTCTCTCCCTTTGTAACCAGAAGGCTGGAAGAAAGCTAAAACGGGAGACAACTCAGCACCCAGAAATGTGAAGAAAAAGGTCAAAAGGAAGATAAAGCAGCTAGAGCAAGAATGAGAGACACCCTCCTGCCACATGTTAATAGATCTCTGTTGTGTATAAAGTTGACCTTTTCATATTCAATGACCTCATTGAAGCACACATAATAAAACTACGTTACTATATATATCATTTATAAACTATCATTACTATATATTATCATATTATATATTATCACATACAAATGCATGCAAATATTTAGAAGAATATACATTCAACCTTTGTTCGAGGTAATAATATAAGAAATAAACAACTATTATAGTGAACAAAAGGAAGATATACAATAAAAATTACAGAAAAATAGAAATTTCAAAATCCACTTCATTATTTTAACACTGTCAGAGATTAACTATAAGTTGACACTGTCATGTAAGTTTACACCTAAAGACACATAATGGAAATATTTTATGTAAACTGAGTCTTAACATGTTAATCTTTCCGTTACAATAAAGCGATTCTAAAAGGAATGTTTACTCAAGAAGGTAAAAATCTTCCATTGTTTGATCTCTTTTCAGTCCGGTTGGTTTTCAAAGGCTTGCTAATTTTAGACGCCTTTGGGAATCTTTGTCGTTTTATTACTTCATGAGTCACGTTCCGTGTGACAGTTTTTCACAGGCGGGTCCACTGTGTCACTAAGGTCAGTGACAGAATATTAACATGTCATTAAACGCTAAAACTGTCCTATATCTCACGTTGAGACAAGCTCTATTAACGTTAGCTTTATACAGAGCCATTTTTGAATAATTTACTTTCTTTATAATTATAATTCGACTTCCAAGTCGATTCGTAATTCAGGATATTTTTTGAAGGTTTTTTTAGAATGATTAAATATTAAAGGAACATATTAAATGTGCATTAATATCGAGATATTAAATGTCATTCAATATATATATAATCTAAAAACTCAAATATTCTATATTAAAAAATATATATATTTTATTTTTATTCATTGATAATTCTTTTTTTTTTTAATCATCGTTTTTTAGAATGACTTTCAGTTTGTTGAAAATATGCGTAGTTAACATATCTATTTTTTAAAGTCACTAATATAGGATTAATTTAATAAATTCTACATAATTGTGAAGTAATGAATGTGTAATTTTCATCAAGTAATTGAAAATAAAAATTACTGATAGTAAATAATTATCTTTATTTTATCACGACTGCACCTTCAACCCTTTATCTTATCAATCCTTTATCTAACAAAAACCAACTTATATTCACAATATATATAAATATCTTTTATATGAAAACCTTTGTTAGATCAATCGCATACATTTAAAAAATTCGATATTTCTACGAGGTTATTCGCCCATCTTCTGGGTTTCAAACGTCTGATACACGATACGGGATACGTAATACATGAAAATCTTTATTTTCAATTTATCTTTGAATTTCTATCAAATATATAAATATATATATTCGGTTATAGAATTTATAGGTAGATATTTATATAAATACATATCAATAGTTTGCCAAACCCATTTTCTAGCTGGGAGGTTTCTTGTAACAAGAATATTTTGCCATATCAAAATATTTGAAATTATTGACTTGACGTTTTAGAGACTTACTTCTACAACCCTCTTGATGAATGAAAGGGTGAGAAATGATAAATATTTCAATGGCTTATATATTTATAATTATTATTGATATTCAGAATATTGTCACATGGAATTCACAGGCACCAGACCTCTATTCAATGATAAATGACAATTCAATAAAGACCAAGTAAGATAAATAAATTTATATATATGATTAAAACGATTATAAATGAATGGCTATGTATATAAATAAAAAAGAGAACGTTTATTTAACGCTCAAAAACAAAAGACACTAAAAATTAATGTTTAAGTAAATGAATATATACAAAAAGGTTAACTATTAACATTGTAAATTTCAAGACTGTGCAATAATATTGTGTTACAATATGTTTTTTTACAGATAAAGATGCAGCAAATCACCAAAAGGTAGGGGTGAACAATTAGAGATGTATTGATAATTTATTGTTTCTATAATATAAAAAATGCTTGAAATATATATATATATATATTTATATATATATATATATATATATATATTACGACATACTATGACGCGTAACTGACGAAGCTACAGCGTGAACTTGTTAAAGCCCTTTTTTGTTACATAAAATACAAAATAATTTTCAAGCCTTAAAACTAATATTTATTCAATTTCTATTTAACTCTATCAATACTCATTATTTTATACCAATTATATATTTCATATATTATAGATATAACTCTGGGTTTTAAAATATTGTAAAGATATCAACCGGATGTATTTGAAACATAACTACTCGTGCCTAGCGTAAGTGATAGGTTTACAAGATCTGAATCTAAGAAAATAGGCGAACTGCCTCGTAAAAAAAATTGAGCGTTTAGAATCAACAATATGGATCCAAGTTAAATTTTTATTATTCAATAGTATTTCCTTTAGTGATTTCTTTTTCATTATTTTTTTTAATTAGCTCTAGCTTTTATTAGCACTGTAAGTGACCACATGTCTACACATGTGAAAAGCAGTTCGACCTTTTCACTCACAAATGTGCCCGAGTCCCGTTTGTTTACTTGCACTCGCTGGTGGGGTTGGACTTTTGCAAGAATCGGGGGCCATTGGAGCATTTTTTAATTAGAAAAAATTCTCAATGCGGGATTCGATCCCGGGTGGAAGCGGTCGAAAACCAAAGGTTTATAACATCCTTCCACCGACCCCGTCATTAATTTATCCATATATTCAACTTATATGGCCTTGTTACGATTCAAAAAGATATCAGGAAGAATTCACGGTCACAAGCCCAGCAGGCCAAGACACAAAGCCCTACTAACCATGGAGATTTGGCAGCGCGGGGGGACCACTTATGTGACAGGTTGGGACAAGGATTTGTCTTCCTACAGAGGCGATAATGGTGGCCATCCCGGATGTCACAGAACTAAACCGATTGGTCGGAATAGCTGCTCTACTAATGGCCACACATATTCACATTTCACAGAGCAAATTATCACTCGATATATTCTTTAAATAACTTAAACGGTATTTTATAACTTAAAATGAATATATAAGACAAATCAATACAAAAGTGAAATTGGATAATGCGAATAAAATAATAAAAATACATCTTCTGATCGTTCAATTAAGAGTTTCTGATGGCTTGCCCCTTTGTTGTAATAAATATCAATTAATCGTTGATTTTTAAATACTCTGGTCAATTCTGGAATAATAAAAAATTAACGATTACCTGATATTTATTCCCAAATATGTTGCAAGCCATCAGAAAATGCAAATTGGACGATAAGAAGATGCCTTTTTCTTAATATATATATTAGGGGATGAAAATATTATAATATTTCGAAAATACAACAGATATCATGATATATAGTCGCTTAAACTTAGGATGACAACATATCAACCCTATTCAAATTTATTTCCCGATTTCCTTTCGCTGACTCACTGTTGATGATAAATTATTGTGCTCCACATGCTAGATTGCTGATGTCGATTTGTAAAGATCTGTAAACGAAGAGAGTACAACGTTTCGATTTAAGTTAAAATATCAACATAGATAAAATAATAAATACAATAAGAGAGCGCTCCATCTGTTAATAAAATGTGTTGCTATTCTGGAACTATTTTTCTTTTTTGAATAAGAATATTTCCTATTGTTCTTTGTGCGGTGGAAAATTATTAAGAGGGCTTAGTTCATTAGTAGTGAATCATCCCAGAGATTTCGCTAGTTTTATTTCAATAGTGTAGTAATATGAGCAGAATAACTCAATACAATATTTGATACGTATGGTAGATTAAACTTGTGACTGTGATAATTCGCCACTCAGCTTGGCCCTTTTAACAATTAATACACAGCAGAAAGGAAATTAGAAAAATGTTTTGTTAAAGCACAATTTGGATTATAGATTATAAACACAAGGTAATAAGACCAAATCCAAATGAATAAATAGTGTGTGACGTTTCGGTAACAGTGTTGTTACAATTTCCATTCATTCAGTATCTCTGCTAGTGATGGTAACAACACTGTTACCGTAACGTCATACACTGTTTATTTATTTAGATTTAGCCTCATCACCTTGAGAAATATTTTCATTAAAAATAAATAAAATATGCACTAAATGTCTCAAATTTGAACTATGTTCATATTTATTTTGAACAGACAAGCTATAAACGCTCTAGGTTTTGATATACAGACTATAGAAATGGCAACTCAAAGTTTCTATCAACTTTTTACCTTGAGAAAGACGAAAGTGGGTCACCAGAGCGTCACCAAAAGACGGTTGATCCAACCTCCATGAATCTAACTCATGAATCCAACCTCCTATAATGTTTCTTTTCTGTATTCGTTTAGTTTTATGATAAGAAGATGATGATTGAGTTGCGAGTAGTATACACCTGATATACACAATGTAGCTCTATTAAGACCACAGAATTCACCGTGCATAGGTTGGCGTATTAGAAGTAAATGCTAATTTTTTAAAGGTATTCAAATAACCTGAATTCAATTTTGATTTAAAAGAAACTTATCCCTGTAAGTCTGATGATTTCATCTTAATATTGATATAAGGGATTATATTTTATTGAATTATTAAATAATGAATTGTTTTAAGAACGTTTTATATACAAATCTAATCTGTTAATAAACGTAATATATTTTATTCAGCCAGGTATGAGGCGAACTTTAGAACTAACAGCTTATCCACGGATCCTAGAGATAAAACATTATTCTAGTAGTCAAGTATGTCTGCATTAACGCATAATATTTACTTAAATGATAGTCAGTGATATATCTATACTGTGACCACCTTGTTAACTTGAACGTACAGCCACGCTGGAGATGGGCTACAAGAGACTTAACACACGTGCAGGATTAACAAATTACGAAGTTATTTTATATAAAATCCTAATTAAACAGGAGAAATGAACACACTCTACATTTTCAAAGGAAATCCTGGGAATCTTCAAGGCTATTTAAGACATTTCTAACATGATTCAAGTTCAAAACGATAAAAAAAACAGTGTTCAGTATATTCTTGATTGTTGGCCACGAAACATTTTATCTTTGGGACCATACAAAGAATTGAAAAAATAATAATCTTTGAAGATAACACCAACGTTCTATATAATTTGGAATAACAAACAGCACAAAAAGCATTATTGCCTAATTCTTATTGACCGTAAAAATCGTTTGAAACTAGGATGAATTATATTGAGAAGAAAGTTGCATATAGTTATCATTTACATACCATATGCAATTCTATTTTAAAACAAACTATATTGAAGAATACACTATTTAGCGTGCCATTTCATATTGAATTTGAAACTATATGAGCGAAATTTGGTTTTATCCAAAAAATAAATTGCCTACTGGACGCTTTGCGATGGAAAACCAGGCCCTCTCAAAGTTTCCCTTTGTTGAAAAGTCATTAGACATTCAATTTATTATTTTTTTTTTTGAAATAAAGGGCGTTTCTCTCATTAAAATAAACGCTAAAACTAAGCCTTATCTATGGACCATCTCCGTAAACCAGCTGCCACGGGTCGGTGACAAAGCCACAATACCAGTTTTGGCAAATTAAGAAAATCCTCCTTATAATATTCCCATCAATTTCCAGTCATATTTTGATGAAATAAATTTTAGCGCTAATAGTTTTAAAATAAAATAAAAAGACGTTTATTACAAATTCTACACTTGTCTGTTTACATTTACTCTCGATTGTTACAACCAAACCCAATTTTTCACGAAAGATACTTTATAACTATATTGAATAAATGACAGTCTTATAATTATAAAGCCAAATAGAATATATTTTTATTAAAGGTTTCTCAATAAATGAGCGTTTTTTAAAAGATAAAACTTAAGAAATATTCTCTATATATTAATTTAAAAATATATTTCATCAAATATATTCACAAAATAAGGAAAGATGTATAACGAATATATTCGTAATTTATATATTTGGGATTTTTTTCCTAGTCTGAAGGTTGATTTGTGTACCTCGAAAAAACCCTTTATACAGACCTATATAACGAGGAAGTACACTAATCAAGCACCGGACTAAATAAAAACTTGTAATATGTAGTGCAAGCAGAATCTTCTTTGCAAATCATTGCATTAGAAAATTAATTTAGTATCAATATTGACAGAAATTAATGAGGTAAACTTCTTCAAGATAGTTTACTCTATGATTAATAATATAATAGCGCTGAATATGAAAATATTAAAAATATTCTTTTAAATTATTTTTATTAAAAGGCTTGAGCAATACAATAGAACCTCAGAATAATTTTAAAATAAATGGTTGGCTTCTACCCTAGGTTATCTCTAACTGGATTTCAGTTTAAGACACGTTTTATGTCACAACGATGATCGCTTAAGAAGGTAGTCAAAGGTCAGAATCGTAGCTTATAGAGGTTCCACTGAAAAGGAAATTAGAATAGGTGATTTTATAAATAATAATATATCGTTTTCCTAGATAATCATATACACGCCATCAAAATTTACGAACTCCTAAAGCTGAAATAATTATTTTGGTATCTACTTTATATATATGTTAAAAATAATGAAAGCATATCCTGACCAGGAGCATTTGTAACTTTTATATATATCCGCTACATTTACAGAGATATTTCAGTGTCAGGTCGTGCAACTCTTTCAATTTACAGTATCATATATACAATCTAGGCTAGGTTCATGACCATGTAGTGTCCTCAGATTGACCTTACAGTCGGTAACTGATATATTGGTGCCTTTCCATATATAAAATGAATTAAAATAACTTTCAATATCTAAATATCTCACAATGTTATGTAGAATTCCCTGAATATTCACAAATAGATGTTGTTTCTAAATCTATAGCATTCTATATCCAAAACCAGTTAGAAATGAATGGTTATCAAACTGGCAAAATATACTAGTTTGAATAGAAAGTATTACAACCAGAAGGAATTAAATCTTTAAATGAAATTTGGTTTAAATTAACTTCTCTTGTTGCGTGTATTGAATGATTAAATACTGTGAATGCAAAACATCTAAAAATTGTTAAAGGCGGTTACATTTTTTTTCAATTTTTAAACAATTGGTTTATATAATAAATTGTAAATTTATGAAAATTTCAAGATTATAGTTACTTCTCAGTGTGTAACACTTTCTCTAGATTAAGAAAATAAAAAAGGGCATCTCCTTATCATGCAACTGAAAGTTGCTGACGGCTTACTCCGTCTATCGGAATAAATATCACCTATATCAATTTTTAATTATTCTAGAATTGGCCAAATACCCATTATTGATTAATCAAGAAAAGCCAACGACGTTTTTTGGTCGTTGAGGTACAGCTTGCACCATGCTGACGAGGGCTAACAGCCCGAAACGCGTACGTGGTACGATACACACAAGCTTTCGGGCGTAGTAGCCCTTCAAAAGATTCTCCTAACATTTATAAGAGTATAATTCTGGAATCTCCTAAGTAAGTCCCAATGTCATTCATACCCATGCATTTGACTTCTTTGATATTAATATGATATCCTTCAATCACACATAGTTTCAATAGCGCATTAGTATTAACTAGTAATCCATTGTTTCATTATTTAACTGTATTAATTTAATTAGTATTTGAATATTCATCTCTCATATTTCCTACTTCTGTGTATGTATATGTGATGATTTAAGACCATGAAATTGTTGTAAATAGTCCAGATATCTACTACAACATGTTCCACCACGTGACTGTATATAACTTGTTATTTACTGCAATTAGAAAGCCTCAAGTAACATCAATCTGTACCGCGTAAGAATCAAATAAAGTATAGCAATTGTACAGATAGAAGAAATGGAGAATAACAGGAGAAAATTAAGGTTAAAACTAATCAGGCTTAGGTGAGAATAGGAGAACAGGCCTAGCGAGCCCAGTCCATTTTTTACGAGTTCGTAGCCCTCCTGGATAATGTAACTCCCCCCCCTGTTTACGCCAGAAAAGGGCAGTGACCTATAAAAGCTATAAAAGAAGGCCCCGAGCCTCAGTTAGTCAGTCCTTGGTTAGTCTTTGTTTCAGCCCCAGTCCGCCGGACGCTCCGATAGAGGTAACTAAACCCTTTCCTGCCAGAAATCTCCTCGTCCCATTCCTTCTTGACGTTCAGACGCTTCTTAGTAGAATATCTGTTTGTTTATTTCACCTTTGGCCCATCTGTGTCGCCTACCACCACGACTGCACGGTAGAGTTGACATCGAGGTTCGTCTAGCATCAGGTAACACTGATCCCAGAGGTCCCAAGATATCACATATATATGTGGATTTAATTAATATTTAAAATTTTAGTATCGCGTAATTGTACTTGTCGAAGTGCTGTTATGTCCGAAAACTTGAAAGGTTGTGATATTAAAGAAACTCTTCCTTCAAAGGATTGTCTTTTATTTATCATTTTACTGAAGGGATTATAAAATATCAACATCTGCTATTTTCTATCATCTTAAATAAAATATGCAGAAATAGTTTTGATTATTTGACATAATAATAATCATATATAAAAGTATCAAAATATACGCAAATTTATCAAATTTCTTTCGAATATTTATTTCGTTTAAAATAATGCTCGAATCTTTGTCACATGGACACGATGGACACATTTTCCTGCAATAAATGTATTCGTAGCATCACTTTTAAAAGCAAGGAAATTTTATCCTGCTTAATTAACATATAAATTTGTTTATTTCGAAATAAAAAAGGATTATAAATAGTTATTCAAATTAGACTTAATATTTAAAAGTTAAAATGGATAAAAGCTACACTAGGTTAATATTTTATTACAAAAGTTATTGTGAAAAAAAACTTAATTGAATTTATACTAAATTCCTGACAAATGAACTGAGCCTAGTTTTAAACCTAATTCCAAAGAGATAATTTCAACTTTTTTCTTCAACCTCTTTTTTTTCGTTATCTAATTGGATCATAAATTAAGAACGATTATTTTTATGAATTAACTCAATTTTAGAAGAGCTTATGTAAGTTTTTGTATTCTTTCTTAGATAAATATTATAGCGTTTTAAACATTTTGCCTTCTTTTTTTTTCTGAAAGAATTGATTGAAAATCGCTTGAGGAATTTTTATTTCGTGTAAAAATGTATATAATTGGGTAAACTTAATAATATTATTGGAATTCTAATTGTAAATCCTCTCAAGGTTCATTATATCTAGAAATCTATATAGCAAACTGTAATAGCACTAAATAAATTACATAACAACTGTAATTAGATTGAATTTCTAAATATTTTTCGAATTTTACTATTTTCTCTTTAAATAATTTGTCGTATTTAGAGTTATAAAAATATTCATCGTTATAACAAAAATAGTATATATAAATAAATTGAAGAGCAGTTTAAAAATACTCTTAATATTTTCCTTAAAAACACATTTAATATGAAGTATTTTATACTTATATAACATATCTATTTTCTTAAGATTCAGACCTTGTAAACCTATCACTTACGGTAGGCACGATGTTTCAAATACATCCGGTTGATATCTTTTCAATATTTTAAAACCCAGAAGAAGATGGCAGAACTGGCTCGAAATATCTAACCTTTAGAATAAACGATATTGATCCAAGATAAGCCTTTATTATTTAATAAATATTCTACATGAATTTCTCTATTTTCAATAGAAAATTCAAGGAAAAGCATTAGTAAAAATCAAACTAAGTGAAGGCGTGATGAAAAAGATAGTGATCTGAACTATTTCATGTTTAATCAGAACCCCGTACTTGTTTTTTATTTTTTTTTAAAATCCGAATTGATTCAATTTCCAATTAATAACTCTTTACCTGCTGGTGAGTGCAAGAATTGAACTTCAATAACACCTTGTAAGTAGAAATATTTAACTACCTTATAGGTTTCTTGTGCATAAATATGTAAAATATATTCTATTTATATATTTGAGACGTTTATTAAATTTATTATATGAAAGAAAAAGAATAGTCGCCTTTATTCTGTCAGGTACATATAACATATACCAATCTCTCTAATACTATCATATATACGTATTTCTATAATAAAAATATATCTCTATAACTCTATATATATATTACAATTTAAAATTATTTTCACACCTTGTAGTTATACGAATGTGTTCAAGGCTTAGACGTGCCACCCGCCAACTAAATCCTAATTCTATTGTAGAAAATAAAGCTGAGCTTAGAAGAATATATTTATTTTGAAATTTGATTCTTGTATGAAAAGGATTGTCATGTTCATCTCAACAATGGATCAAATATAGAAAAACACCGTTTTCTATTGTGATATGCTTAAGGTAACAAGAAAATAAATTATATTTGGTGATAGTGTTGAAAATTTCTCATTTATATCTTGGCGCTCTAAATAAACATTTCAATTTAATATAAAACTTGTGCATCGTTTTTGAATGATTGTTAACATATGAGAAATATTTCTATGCATTGGTGTCTGCAGAATTTAAGAAACAAACAGTAAAGTGATGATTTTATTTTAAAATTACTGGAATATTATTGAGGTAAATTTACATATATCATATATTGAGTTAGTAATATGTAAAAACGAAGTAAAAACAATACAACGTTAAGTTTTATATTTAATATATAATATATTAAAAAATAATAATAAAATAAAAAAGGTCAGATGTTGATATTAAAAACAAAATAGCCATATCCTCACCCCTCACATGAGCTTTTTAGATGGCAAATTGCTATCTGGTGGAACAGAAATCAACTAAATACTCATTTCTTTAAGCTCAAGAAAACTCTGGGATAAAAAAAAAATTGGTCGTAGAGATACATTCTGAACCAGGCTGACGGAGATACATTCTGAACCAGGCTGACGGAGATACATTCTGAACCAGGCTGACGGAGATACATTCTGAACCAGGCTGACGGAGATACATTCTGAACCAGGCTGACGAGGGCCAGCAGCCCGAAACGCGTTCGTGGTTGACTTCTCTTGATTTATAATAATTATTATATTTTATATAATATTTTAACATTTTCAATTGAATGTTTCGATAAAACTTATAATAGGAAATTGACAATTAGTTCAAATATATTAAAACAAATAAGCAAACTTTCGATAAAAGCCGATATCCTACGGGTTTATCTCAAATATGAGGTATTACAAAATCAGTTGATATTCATTCCAATAGATTGCACAAGCCATCTACAACTTTCATTTGCAAAATCAAAAGATGCCTTTTTTCTTTAAGTTACACAGATATCTGTTTATATATACACTTTAAATATGTCTTTTAAATATAAATACAATGTAATAGTTGCATATAATCTTTACAGAGAAAAAGGTTTGGCCAAATGCTTTTAACTGATAAATCAAGAAACCCAAACACTCTTGTGTGTGCTTTTTTTGACGCATTACAGTCGAACATTCCAGAAAAGATAACTTGTAAATTAAAAATATAGCTCAAACTGACAACAAAACTTCCAATGAGAGACAGCCTTCAGAAGAGAGCAGAAACATCAATGCCTTTTGAGTGATCTCTCATAGGAGATTCAAATGTTTTCAAAATTTCAAATTATAAATCATTTAATGGAATTCATATATTTATATTGATTGCTTGAATTCGTATATAAGAAATATAAAACCATTTAGCACGATTTTTATTTAAAAATAAAACACACTTTCTATCGTATTTACTCTGAAGGAAAACATTTAGAGGACTTATTTTTTGTTCATCAATGAACAATTATCTTACCAGATGTTTTGACAATTTAAAATCCGCTAAACCTTTTTTCCGAACTCAAATACTGTATTTGGTGATTAATCTGCAATATTCGACACTTTAAGGTATTCGAGAAAACTATTAACATAAGCTATGAGAACAGTAGAGAGTGATTAGAATGCATTTTGTTATTATATAAGAAGTCTATTAAACGTTATTATCAATGATTAATTCGTCACCACATTTACATATTCCTTGGAGTAATTAAGAGGAATCATTTAAGATTTGAGCTCAAACTTAATTATGGAGTAGAATTAAGGTAATCACGATTCATCCTAATTGAGAATCAAAATGTTTGAATCGGTTTAAATCCCAAACTCCAGATGTAATATTATTACTTCCCTCTAATAAAGCGATCATCAAGTTTCCTTCTTCCAGTACAACGGCTATTGTAATAGCTATAGAATGAATTGAGAGATAATTAGATGAAGAGATAGAAATTCATTTCGCATTTGAAGACGTACTGAATTTATACTAATGTACTTCTGTCGAATATTAAGTCGAATATTTGAATTCGATTTTTTAAACTCCAGAACGATGATAATATAGTTAGCTAGTTAGTATATTTTATAACATTTCACCTCTAACGCTTTGCCAAATGTTTTAATTTTTGTTCGCTCCTGACGAGGACAAAAGATTTTTGTCGAAACGTCGAGACAATAAAAAGATTTACTGGCCGAAGTATCTTTTATTTCAAGAACTATTTCACATATATTAATTCATTTTTGATATAGTAGTAGGGAAAAAATAATTAAACGTTGGTGTACCACCATTATAAGACTAAAATGTTATTTATATTTTATAAAGAAAACAAATGAACTTCAAATAAAAAGCATTAATATCAAGTTATATATTATTGACAATTTTATTTCTCTCTCTCTCTCTGTTATTAGTGAGCCATTTATGCATTTTTTACTTATACTAATTGCGCATAACACAGGCCATGAAAATAATGGTGGATTTCACGACTACATTTTAATGAAAGTGTACTAAAGGACAAAACTTAAGGAAGCTGTACATTTTAGCATGTTTATCGGGATTCAAACAATAACTCTGAAATATATTTGATAAACAGGAGTCTCTTTTGAAGACACACGAGATAACCAAGTGTAAACAAAATTGCATATGTCTCCTTAAAAAAAAAAAGACGACCGGTGACATAAAAATAAATTCTACTTACTTAAATTTTGTACTCGAGTTTTTACATGTCTACACATGTACCTAGATATAGTTCAACTTTTATAATTACAAGGGGTCAGAACCCTATTTGGGTATTTGCCAATAAATTTGGTTTAACTTGTGGAAGAGTAACAGAGGCTATTGAAACGTATTTAAAACGTGTCTATTTTCAGATTCGAATCAGGGTCGTGGTAATCCAACATCGACAGCAGATGTCACCATGAGTCTCATCACCGTGGCATCTTTGAATAAAATATAAACCTTTAGCTCTATTTCTTATCTAAAATAATTTTATTAATCATCTAGTAGTATAAGAAAGTGATTAGCTGAGAAGGAATTTTGACCAATATATGGTATTTGAATAAAATTATTTTTTGCTGCGCGTTTAATGAAGGATAAACATTTTAAAAATCTTTGTAAAATGTCGACATAAAGCTTCTACTAAAGGGACACCACTTGCTTGTGCAATTGAATGTTGCTTATGGCTCACTCCCACCTATTAAAAAATATCAAGTATCTGTTTATTATTTACTTCTCAGAGTCAACCTATACTATTTTCTTTAAATATCAAGAAAACTAACAACGTACACGTTTCGGACTGTAAGCATCTTCAGCGTGGTTGTATGTTTAAGGGCCAACACGGAGAGCGCCATCGCTTCTTATAACCTTAATGCCCGTTTAGTGAAATAATAAGAAAAGATGACGCTCCCTGTGTTGGGCCTTCAACATACAACCACATAGTTTGAGTACTTATAGCTTTTAATACCCGTTTAGTGAAATAATAAGAAGAGATGACGCTCCCTGTGTTGGGCCTTCAACATACAACCACATAGTTTGAGTACTTATAGCCTTTAATGCCCGTTTCGTGAAATAATAAGTACTTAAACTATTTTAAGCATCTAAGTATAGTTATATTTGAATTATTTGGGTTTATGATGCACTAGCGCGCCATCTGTTATCAAATTACAAAACTATTTTAGACACGTAATATTCTTTTTGAAATAAAACAATTTCTACTGCTCTTATTGCAATGATAATTGAATGGTAGGGACTGGCTCATCAGTCGTTAACCCTCCCAGCGGTTGCGTCAGTTTAATCTACCACTAATTTAATTTATTTTATTTGTTCTATGTAATAGCCTGTACATTTTTGAGAAGTTAGGTTATATTCTACCAATTTCTTCTGAAATAGCACTTTCTACTTCCATTAGTATATAATGGATTTTGATATGGTATATTTTAATTGATATCTTAAAAGACTATTTATTTGAATTGAATTGCCTTAAATTGAAAAGTATCTGTATGAGTAGAAATTGAAAATATATTTCAATATATATCGAGGCATTTCTCCTTGCTTCTGGAATTGTTGGAATATGTGAAATGATTCATTGGGAGTTCATGTTTAAACATTTCTGTATCCGTTAATCTCAGGAACCTTGACCTTTTCGTTGGTGGATGGTTCTTTTAAATTGTCTCTAAACAGATCATGTGGTAGGGAGAGGAAAAGGGAAGTATCATCAAAGGAAGAGATCTTATATTCTGAACTTGGTGTTGAATTTCTAATTTGTTTAATATAAAAACTCTTCTTGTTAGAAATTCCGAAGTTTTTAATTAGGCCCGTTGAAAAGTGATTATCGCTTGAAAGCTAGCAATTTAAAATGAAAAAGAGGTTCACATTATGAAACATATTTGTAGTTGTTAAAAGATTTTCGAGATCGTGAATCATGTACCATGTATACCTTGATTGAAAAGGTAACTAAAACATAAACGCCTACGTGGTTTTCATTTCTTGATTTTTTAAAATTTAAAATTGGATCAAAATATCATTTATTTTACTAATATTTCTGTTGGCTGAACGCCAACCTTTATCAAGGTTTTATAACATATCTCTTGATTTATTAAGAAAATGATTTTTGGCCTTCATTTCTGGAATTTAAAAATTCAACGTTCAGTTGATATATTATTTGAGATAAATGGCGTAAATCATCAGAAGCGTACAATTGCACAATCAAAATATTCCTCACTTAACTACAAGATTTTATGAAGAGATGTTATTACAGAAAAAAGCGTTCCTAAATGAATAAGAAAGACATAAAAATCACAAGCTCGTTACAAAAGTCTAATACCTAAAATAAAACTTTTTTATTTAGAATTCTAGTTAGGAAGATTAGCTTAGTTAATTGTTTAAATTAATTAATATTATTTTTTTTACTATTTAGGAGCAAAAGAACAGCAGTAAAAGTCAATAACATGACATTGTGTTCTAAAAAATATGGTGATATAATTATTAGAGAAAATATTTGTTTTCACAGATTGAAAAATTATCTTATTAAAAAAAAGATATATTATTCTGAAAGATATATATTATTTTAGTAATCATTTTATTTTACCTCTATAATAAAAAACGTGGGAAATTATTTATATAATGATGGTAGGTTAAAATAATTTCTTCAGATAAAAAGACGAATAAACAAATTTTGAGTTTTAAAAACAAAATCTTCTCCAAACCTTGTTAAAAGTTAAATTTATATAATGTGCTAATTTACAGAGATTTTATAGTCGCTGACATATAGACTCTCTGAGTAGAATTTTGCTGCAAGTTTTAAACACATTGGAAGTATATAGCAACAAATATCTTTTAAGAAACTAATAATTTATAATATGTGCTGATTGTACATATTGCCAGACACTTCTTTCCTTTGTACACAGTTATTTTTTCTAGTTTTTCCTTCTCTTTTGCATTGTTAATATCATATAACTATTCTATTCACGGCTTAAAATTATTGTATAAATATGTATAGACAAATGTAAAGGCATACATGTATGACAGCGCAAGTGTCCTTAGAGGGACATAGCGCTTTAAATTGAAATAAAAAAAATAAAAATTGAGAGTATTTTATTATTATTTTTGGTAATTATTAAATCTATTATATAATGCGTATTATTGCAACATAAAATTGCGGTAGGATTTCATTCATGTAACTAGAGAGGGATCTCCATTTAAACATGCATCAGAACGAAACATTGTGTTCATCACCCTAATAAAACATGTATTGGTGTTGATAATGAATGTGACACAACCCCAGTTTTGGCAAGCTTAAATACAACAACAACAAAAACCTTTATTCAGGGCATTCCGCCCCATACAGGATTCGCCGTATTTACACGTCAACAAGAGGAGAGGGAAGAGGAAACATTTACAACAAAATAAGGTTTGTCTCACATTCAGTTACCTATTTACAGATAGTTCATCCTCCAGTATCCTTTGCCCTGCATAATTCTCATGCGCCCAGCTTCTGTGCAGAACTTAAAGTATCTAACAATCAGTAATTCCTCATTCAGAGCTGAAGAGAGAAGTTGACATATGCGATGGTATCTAAATTGACCAGAGTTAGGGCTTGAAGCTTGAATACTTGTTTGGTAAATTCGACCAATTTCATAATCCCTTAGTAGGATTCTATGAAATTGAAGCCGCCCCTATATTAATGATAACCATAGCCTGAAACCAAGGTATACAGGTTGTTGGCATTTTGTCTGAATTTGTCAAAACTGGTGTTTTGGCTCATTATTCAACATCACTAATAAAGATCATCACCAGTAAAGTTTTTTTACTCGAGTTTCCAACATAATTCATCGTTCTGATACATGATTGAAGGGAAATATGTCTCTCTAGGTTCATACATATCATGATTAAACGTATATATCTTTAATATAAAAATCTCAAATATATATTAAACTGGTGAAACCGCTGGGAGAATTCACCACTGATGAGTCTTGTCCTCTCATTAATTCTCCTATTGCAGTAAGGTCACTATAAATTGTTTAATTTTTAAAATAAAATATACGCGTCTATAATAGAATTTTTATAACAAATGACGTTCTGATGCATCATATAATTTTATCTATTTATGTAATAATTTATAATGCTACATTATGTTTGATGCGCTTATTTTTACTCCCTAATTTTAAATAATTATAGTTCATTGTTGTAAATAATATTATAAAATTTTCTACACACTGTAAATATATTTAGACAGAGTAAATTATAATTTTCACATCATTTTGAAGGATATATATTTTTGACACGAGAAAGCAACATTTTTAGCCGGGGGTCAGCAAAAGAATAATCTCTCAACTTGGAAAAACAAACACAAACAGTCTATTACCTATCTTAAAAGGTAATTAATGATTTAATTGTTATTAATGATGGAAACTCGCTCGGGAAAACGTCACAAACAAGGTCATTAAAAAATCAAGTTTAATCCGGTTGTAGTCCTGGGATGCTTTTATAAATATTGGGGTAAATAAAAATACTTCTTGAGCTTTTTATTCTTGATTAATTCTTAAGTAAAATGCTTCTGCTTTTGCCAATGTTAGAGTAATACTCAGTAGCAGGCCGACTTAGCTTAAATACGAAGGCATGGTGAAAAGTTCTTGGTGTGTCCTAGAGATGACATTCCAATCAGATGAATATTACCTTATTCCCTGCGCGCGCATGTCATTAGTTCGTAGGACAAGTTTCAACTTGTTTGCTAAAGTAATTTTGTAAACGACTATTTCCAGTACACCTCTTGCGAGTGTTTTGTTAAAATGGATAAATTTGAATATCGTACCGTTATTAAATTTCTCGTTTTGGTTGGATTAACCCCTAAAGAAATTCATCCAAAGTTGACAAAAGTTTACAGGGACTCTGATCCTTCAATTTAAACTATTGAAAAGTAGGCAGCGGAATTTAAACGTGGTCGCACGTCGTTCGAGGATGACCTACGTGAATAACGGCTAAAACTGCAACCACATCGGAAACTATCAAAAGGGTACACAATATCATGTTGAACGATAGACGAGTAAAGATGTGTGAGATAGCTGAGGCCGTGAAAATATCGGAATAAAAGGCGCGGAACAGCTTTCACGAAGAATTAAGAATGCGAAAGCTCTGGGGGTGCCGCATTTGCTAAGTGAAAATAATAAATAAACAAATGCTCAAGAGATATTATTTACAATGTTTGGAGCGATTCAAGAGGGATTTTTTGCGGCAAACTTTCACCATGGATGAGACATGGGTCCACCACTACACGTCAGAAACCAAAATGGCAGTCGAAGCAGTGGGGGGAGGCCGGTGGTCAACGCTAAAGAAAGCGAAGCTGATCGCATCTGCTGGAAAGGTCATGGCCAGTGTGTTTTGGGATGCCAAAGTGGTCTTGTTAATTGATTACATTGAAAAGGCAGAAATATTACAGATGAATATTACTCTAACCTTCTTGCCCAGCTAGATGCAAAAAATATGGAATAGGCATAGCTTGAGGAATAAAAAATCACAAATCACCAGGGCAACGCATCTGCTCACAAGAATGTATTGGCAATGGGAAAACTGCGTGATTTGAGGTACAATTTTCTCATCCATCCTCCCTATTCCTCTGATTTGGCACGCTCTGACTCCCATATTTTCCCACATGTAAAGACATTTTTGGAAAGAGCTTCGCGTTCAATGAAGAAGTTGAGAGGGCTGTAGATAAGTGTTTTAACAGCTCTCCAGGCTCTCATTTCGGAGAATAAATACTGATATTTGAGAAACACTGGACCAATTGTGTTGAAGTCAAGGGCGATTATAAAAAAAAATAAAACATATGTTAACTCCGATATTCTGATTGTTGCTCCGTTAACACCGATATTCTTATTGTTGCCCCGTTAACACCGATATTCTTATTGTTGCTCCGTTAACTCCGATATTCTGATTGTTGCTCCGTTAACACCGATATTATGATTGTTGCTCCGTTAACACCGATATTCTTATTGTTGCCCCGTTAACACCGATATTCTTATTGTTGCCCGTTAACACCGATATTCTTATTGTTGCCCTGTTAACACCGATATTATGATTGTTGCTCCGTTAACACCGATATTCTTATTGTTGCCCCGTTAACACCGATATTCTGATTGTTGCTCCGTTAGCACCGATATTCTGATTGTTGCCCCGTTAACACCGATATTCTTATTGTTGCCCCCGTTAGCACCGATATTCTGATTGTTGCCCCGTTAACACCGATATTCTGTTTGTTGCTGCGTCAACACCGATATTATGATTGCTGCTCTGTTAACACAAATTTTCTGATTGTTGCCCGTTAACTCCGATTTTATCTATATATATAAAAATGAATGTATGTGTGTGTGTCTGTCCTTTATGCCTGACAAAACCACTCATTGGAACGCCATGAAACTTTGGGAAGTTATTTAGTATAGTACTGGGAAGGTTTCTGAAAAATAATTTCTTGAATATTTTGAATATCCTTAGAGTTATTTGCAGATTTGTAGATTTAACTCGCAAGCAGCGCCCCCATTGCGACGATGATAACAATTTTTTTTTATCTATAAGTTTTATTATCACTAAATTTATTATCTTAAAGATTATTTATCAAAAGTAAGATTATCTCAGGATGACACGGCAATTTATTTGAGACAAGAATAATGATATAATTCCAAGGCAAAGATACTATTCCTTTAACTTCCAATTACCAAGGGTACCAATTAATATTGATTTTATTCAACTTATCGAGTATTTTTCAAGGGACCGGGAAAAATGTTCACTAGATAAAACGATGATTTTGTAATGTAGAAAATTAGGAAAGACAAAATTCAGGATGGCACGGCAATTTATTTGAGACAAGAATAATGATACAATTCCAAGGCAAAGATACTATTCCTTTAACTTCCAATTACCGAGGGAACCAATTAATATTGATTTTATTCAATCTATCGAGTATTTTTCAAGGGACCGGGAAAAAATGTTCACTAGATAAAACGATTATTTTGTAATGTAGAAAATTAGGAACGACAAAATTCAGGATGACACGGCACACAGGGACCGGGAAAAAATGTTCGCTTTATCAAGAGATTCAAATTTACGAGTTTCAAATTATCAAAATATATCTTTTTTAAATAAGTTTATAGAGAATTGTTTTAACAAATGTTCGTTAGACAAACCTTTACTCGGGTAAAACCCGGGCGAAGCCGGGTATACTCTATATAGCCATACTAGCGGATGTGTACCAGGCTTCGCCCGGGTTTTATCCGAGTGAAAGTTTGCCTAACGAATATTATTGATAATAATATTCGGGAACACACAGAATATTATGAATTTTGTTCCTGCCTACTATTAATCATTATCTGGCTTTACCTGTGGTCTGCTTTAGTGAATATTCCCCAAAATAATTTTTTAATGCAATCAAGCATGATACGGAAATATTGTCATCATCATTTCTGACTCTCTCTCTCTCTAAAAAATATTGTTGCTCAGTACTTGGTTAAATATAATTTTTATTGGTTAAAGTGCGACAAAAAAAAAACTCTTCCAGATTTAACTCTCTGTCCTGTTCAAATTTCAGCGAGATTAGTTACATATCGAGGGCGTGCATAGCCGACAAACATATATATATATGTTCCCGGCTTCGCCCCAGGTAAAAATTTGCTTAACAAACATTTGTTAAAACGATTCTAGCAAACATCCAATCCCTACTGAATCTATACTTGTCTACCTTCTCGATAATATTTTCCCGGTCCCTTGAAAAATACTTGATAAGTTGAAAAAAATCAGTATTAATTGGTCCACTCGGTAATTTGAAGTTGAAGGAATAGTATCTTGCCACAAACGAAGATTTGTAAATAACTGTATTTAGCGAATGTACCCGGCTTTGCACAGTTTTTATCCGAGTAAAAGTTTGCCTAACGAACATTTGTTAAAACGATTCTAGAAAACATCCAATCCACCTATATATTGATTTATAAACGTATATAAATATAAATATGGTTATATGCGTTTAAATATATTTTTGAAATACATAATTTTTTGAAAACATTTATTATATTTTAAATAAGATATTGTCACTTTTGTGAATTTGATAATTAATTATTTCTTTTTTTCTCAATGAATTATATATATTAATTTAAAATTTCATTTTTGTTATTATCATCACATACAATGTAATTTTTTTATATAAACAAACGATAATAAACAACAACAATTATGGGCTCAAAAATCATTTATTATGGTTAGCAGCTCCGTAAATAAAGATATTTTCACAACAACAATTAAAGTTGCATCATCATTTTTATAAAACAACAGCAAATTAAATTAACAATATAAAAATATATTTCAACATTACATTTTAACATTTAACACAAAATCGTTACAATTTTTTCTTTAAATATATATTAATATTGAAATGCCAAGCGTTTTTTACGTCATTGGAATATTATACTGGGAAAACATTTTAAGCATTGTTACAATTTATAAATATAATTTCACCAGACGCCGCTAGAGGCGCTGCTTGCGAGTGAAAGTAGAAAATTTGCAAATAAAATTGCAAAGAATATTTATTTCAAATCAAATTCAAACCAGAAATCTTCCCAGTAGTATAGTAAATAACTTCCTAAAGTTTCACGGCGATTGGATAATCTTACCCTTTAAAAACATTCATCGTGTGAACAAACTAACATTCATTGTGTAAACAAACCACGTGTTAATTATTAACCAATCAAATTCATTTATCGTCGCGACCAGTGCTGCGCCCAAGCGGTAAAAGACTGGAACTAACGCTTTTTGGTTTTTTATTTTTAAAAAAAAGCACATTTACTTTTTTAGTTTTTTGAATAGCCTATATGTTAAACGGAATCTTCAGCTACCTACATGCGAAATTCCATAATGATTGAGTCAGTAGATTTTGCGTGAAGCGATAACAAACATCGATTTCGCATTTCATTTTTATAGATATAAGGATATTACTGATGCATATTTCTACAAATATAGTTGTTGTTGTTGTCGTGTCCAATAAAGAGCCTCAGATGTCCCCATGCATCTCTATCACAGTAGTTGCAATGTCCACTATCTTGGGTGTGTAAAGCTGCTGCTCTGGGTCCATCTAAGTTTTCTGCAAGGCTACGGCCATTGCTGGGTATGAGAATATGTGGGTAGGTGTTAGTTCCACACCAGGACAGTTGTTACATGTCCTATAGGTTCTTGTGCCATCTGGATGTATTGCCATTCCTTTTTAGTGTTTTGTTCTAAGTCTTGTTATAGTTTTTGTAATTATTCTCTCAGAGTTTATTTCGCTTATTTGATATTTTCTTATTTTTTGTTTAATTATCTTGTATTTTGCAAAAGCATTAGCGTCAAATAATGACAATTGTTCTTTCTTTTGGCTCAACTTTCTGGCTTCCTTTGCTAATTCATCTACCATCTCATTACCCCCGATCCCAACATGGGCAGAAATCCATTGTAGAATTCAGTTCTTCTCTAATGGTTCCAATTGGGTAAGTAATGAGTGTATTTCCTGCGTTATTTAGCCTACACAAATATAGTAAATAAAGTATATAATAAAAATATATATTTTATATGTACAACTGAATATCGTAACCGACATCATAATTGACATCAACTAAAAATATATTTTATCATATAAAACATTGATACATACAATATACATGATTTCAACATTTAATGAAAATAACGTGAATATAATATTTTAATTATTCAAACATTTTCTCAATTCATAAAAGAATATCTTTACAACCTTTCCTTGACAAATAAAGAAAATCCCAATACCTGAATTAATCGGGATATTGGCCTTCGTAGCCTTTTAGAATCTGTACATTAAGAGCCACCAGGGTTTAAAGAATTTATTTTTAGAGTGAAAAATGTATTTTAGAGTCCAAATCTTCAGACGTGAGTACATCTTATATGTAATAAAATCTAAAGTATTCGAGAAAATATGATTGAGTAGTAAAATGTTTTAAAATAAGGTGTTTTTAGTTATCAATATATTACATGATATTGATAATATCACATTATATACTGTTTTCTTTTTTGCATTATCTTGTCAAAGAATTATTTCAAATTTAGCTGACATTTTGACATCACTTTCTGTCGATGTGTGATCTCAGATAAAGGTTTGTCTGATCTACATTAACTGAAATAGCCACTTTAATCAGTTGATTAAATATCTAACGCTTTTAAATTCTCTCACTGGTATACAAAAAAAGCTAAAGGTGTATTTTCTATTCAAAATTAGGTGTTTTGTTCTTTTCTTTGTTATTTAAATGTTTGAAAAAAATTGTACGAAATAAATTTAATTTACTTTTCAGTTTCTATTGAGGAAAAGAAGCAAATGGAAAACTTGTAAAATATTTTCTGAACAAGGTTATGGTAACTGCTTTATTAAACAAATTGAAATTTGCATATTCTCATTTGTATATGTAAAATAATAGGTAGATATGTATTGAATTTTATGAGCAGCTTGTAAATATATTATATTGAAGGTGTCATAAAGATTACTCTATTATAGAATACTCTTTTATATAATCTTGTAGTTATTCTATTGTTAATAAAGTTATATTTATCTCTCTTTTATTAATGCGTTAAAAATTTATTTATTACGTATTTTCGGTATTCATTAATATATGATAAACGTTAAATAGCCAGCTCACTAGTAAAAATTATAATTATATTACACAGATTCCCATAAAGGATCAGCTAAAAACACCTGGCTGAACCTTAAAAACCTGGCTGGTTTCTCCTGGAAGTGATCCCTTAGCTGAGATGGTCTTGTCAAGCCAGGTCACGAGGATTCTTCCAGCCGTAATATGAGACCACATAAGATACAACATCCAGGAGTGACATTATTTAGCCACGTTTTAGGCTAATCTCTCATAGGAGAATCGTCTCTATTAATCATTCAATCACGGATATTGCATTTAAAAGATACCATATCAATCTTCTTCAGTTATTCCGAAACTGGTTTTAGTTTTATAATTTATTGAGTGTGGAGAACAACAGTTAATCTCCCTAATATAAAAGGAGTTTGCGGTGCACAGGGCTGATCACGATGAACAACCACATGATCTGCGGTAATCAATTTGGAAGAGGAGAGAGAATAGAACCCTGTGTGGCTGGCACAACGGGACGTAGTTCGGCCATTGTCAACTGGAAATTATCCAACCCTGGCTCAAATGGCCGTTCGACGAGACTTTCCTAAATGATGCTCCTTGAAGAGGTATAGCCTACCAAACACCATTTCAGCAGGTGACACTCTAATCTATTTTTTTATATCAGCGCGTATTTAAAGGAATACCATAGATAAATAATTTATCCAGAATACTTTGATGTGAAATCTGAGGATATTCAATTGCTGATGAACTCTTTCTATGATTATGTTAAAATCAGGGTGGTGGTGTAGTGATGTGCGAATTTAGTTTGAACCAAGGAGGTTGGTGTCAAATTTCTTCGTTTTCTTTTATTATTGGTTCTTGGTTTTATTTTTACTAGAATAAAAATAAAAATATATAAAGATCTTTATTGACATCAAGTCATTTGAATTTTTAAAAGAAAAAAGTAATTTTAATAAAGACCACTTTTGTGAATTATTTATGACTTTCTCTAATGTTACTTTCTATAGAAATAATTTCATAAAAATGATCCAAAAAGATCATTGTTAGTAGAATCGGCCCTTGATATCGCAGGTTGCCATATCTTATCAGGTAACTGTGTCGAGCTTTCGCTATTCTCTGGAATTTACGATATAGTGGGAAACTACCATTCCAATGTTGTTGTTGATAGACACTTCTGATTCTTTGCAAACACGACTCGAGATCGAGTATCGCATTGAAAACTTCCAGAGCTAGTTATACACTGCGGAGAATTCTTTATGGAATAAATTGATTATTTATATTATTATATATAAACAATTTATTATCGTGATACTCCTGTTGAAGGACTGACAAGTCCGAAAGCTTGAAGATGAAAATTTGAACAAGAAACTTAACCCTGGAAGCTTTATTTATTTTATAATAACTTAATTATTGTTAATGATATGGGGCCAATTAATTGGAAATGCACAGTCTCACATTTCATTATAATTTATTTCTCATATAAAATCTCAATGCTTCAACTCAAAGATATACATAGAGCTACATATTTCAACAGGATTTAGTCAATTAAATTCATACCAAGCGGTACATTCCGTAAATAAGAAACCTATGTATATTATATTCATATTATAGTTTCCTTTAAAAGATGAAATATAAAGAGAGTGCAATATATTTCACACCTAAAACGCCATTTAAAATTCAGATAACAAATGTTGGAACAAACTTGTTTACGGAAAATTTAAAATTCAACCTGTAAAAATCTGGAAAGATAACTTCCAGACATTTCAAAAGAACTAAAGTTTATAACGCATTTTGCTTTTTGTACGCTAGAAACTGAACTTTAGAATTAAAATGTCTATTGTTTAAACTCGTTGTTGTGTTTTTAAATTTCATTTTTATTCTTACATTGTTTAGCAAACAAGTTGATATATAAAATATAATTTATTTTAACCACAGGTAAACCTGTCTATAGCGCCCCCTCTAAATAGCGCTCGATTTTAAACATTAAAATGTAAACATTTTACATTAAAAGTTGTCTGTCTATAGTATCCTCTCTTTATAGCACCCTATTTTGGTGAGTCCCAAGAGGGGGCGCTATAGACAGATTTAACTGTATTTATTTTAATAAAAACTCCTTATTTCTTATAAATATATAAACATTTTTATTCGGGCTTAAACGGCTGTTTGCTTTCAAGTGTTCTCAATAAGTCAATCAGCGTTGATACTAATTAACCATTCAGCGTGCAGTGATTCCTTAGCTCAGAGGGATTAAACAACGGAATTCTAAATTAAATATAAGTTCGCGGATTTGATTCTTGGAAGTTATCTTTATATTTTGGTAATGTTAAACATATTTTCATTTTTAGACATTTCATCTGTGCTTCGTAAAACAAGTTGTATTTATGAATTATTTTGATATTAGGCTTATTATTATTTGTTATTTTAAGGATCTGAGGCTCCTTATTCTGCAATGGTAAATTTAGGCGACGTAAAAATTGCTCATTCTGATTACAGCGACACATTTTAGGTGTAAAATATAGTTGAAATAGAGATTGTAATTTTGCTGGGAGAATGTTAGGCTATAAAATGAAAGGTCACCTTTTCCCACAAAATAATGGTCAAAACTAAGTGACTTCTATTGACGGCCTGCTGTAAAAATGTAGACTCGGGAACATGAAAAAGTCCACAATACCAGTTTTGGCAAACTCAGAAGGCCGATATGAAGACCAATGTTTCAAACAATGGCCCTAGTCAGTCCATAGTGAGCTTTAACTTGATGAGATTCACGAAGAATAACTGAAACTCCTAAATTTTCCAAAAGTTGTTTACCTGGCAACGTAGGTAAAGCCAATTCTATGAACGGAATATAGAAAGATATTTTAACGAGAGCATATCGATCTATAAATATAAAGGTGGCCTCTCCCGTCAAAATAGACGGTGGAATTATGCGACACCAATTGTCTGTTTCCTTAAAATATTGGACTCGAGAAGGTATCAGGGCGAAAACATCAGCTTTGGTAAAACACAAAGTTTTGGTTTAATAAATCAATATCCTCACGTTGAAATATATATTTATATCTATATTCAGATTCATTGAATTGGCATTCACACATTACTAAGTAAATACCTCTTCAAATATATTTTGAAAATCCATGAATAACTGGCG
>CP092866.1:54794729-54826552 GCA_030710605.1 Cordylochernes scorpioides
TATTCGACATGGCTGATGCAATATTCTCCCCACCTTGGCTCCTCAAATTTCTTGGACCAGGGTTCATTGCACGGTCAATCCGAGGAAGACTTTGAAAACCTTTTTTTATGGATCGAGCAGTATTCTACGTAGTCATGTCTACGTCAAACTCTCCTCTGAAGAAATATATTTTTCTCTCTCTCTCTCTTTATCTGCATCTTGAAGGCCCTGGCTCCGAACCCTTGCCTCCTGTCTTTTGATACTTTAACCTCGATTTATCTTCAATTTACCAATTATCTACACTCATGGACAAAACTTAAGAAAGTGGAAAGTCAATAGTGGAAAGTTACAAAATACCAAACGAGGCATCCTCCCTTTACAGGTATACAGGTTGGCTTTTTGTCTTAATTTGACAAAACAGGTATTGTAGCTCATTATGTATTATCATTATTGAAAATGTTTACTAGAATGATACACAATGCATCGTGCTGATGCAGAATTAAAGTGAGAAGTGCCTTGTTTAGTACATATATATATGAAAAAACAATAGAAAAAAATCGCTTGTGCTCCTGGTCAGGATATGCTTTCATTATTTTTAATATATTTATATAGGTTCAAAATTATTTATTCTCCAAAACGCCAATTTAGAAATATTGGATGATACATTCAAGTTAGTTCCTTTAGAATTTGTTGAAGTTTGAGATTGAATCAAGGAATAAAAGGATTATTTATTAAACAAAGTAACTTAAAACAAGATGTTAAAGTAGCAACATTTTAAAGGCAAGTATATATAGGAAGGCGAGAGACAAAGACTATATATATTGACGTCGACCGCAGCGCCGCCGCGGCCGTTGATTGGTCGATCCCCCAATGCCAATTTTGATCGCTATTCCAACACTCCCTCTCGATCCAAAATGTTCAGTAGACCTCTTAAGTAGTGGAATTTGTTTCGTGGAAGAGGTTTAGTCATTATATCAGCTAGCTGTTCTGAGCTGCAAACATGATGCACTTTAAGTTCACCTTCTTCATGTTTGGATCTAATGAAGTGGTAGCGAACATCAATATGTTTCGTTCGTTTGTGGAATACTGGATTTTCAACAAGTTTTATTGCTGCTTGGTTGTCGATATAAAGTTCAGTTTCTTTAGTAATATCACAGCCGATGCCCTGTAGAAGTCTTCTGATCCAAATCAATTCCTTGGCAGCACTGCAGGCAGCGATGTATTCACTTTCGGTGGTTGAAAGTGCGATAATTGGTTGTCGTTGGCTTGCCCAAGAAACAGTTCCTCCGTTCATCATGAAGGCATAACCAGTCGTACTTTTTCTGGAGTCAACATCACGAGCAAAATCACTATCAGAGTAGCCAACAAGTTGGTCTTGTCCAGTGAAGAGAATTCCCATGTGTGGAGTGCCTTTCAGATAACGGAAAATATTCTTCACTGTTGTACAATGTGCAGGTCCTGGATATTCTAGGAATTTACTCACTTGTGAAACTGCATAAGTGATATCTGGACGTGAAACACATGATGCAAACATAAGGGATCCAACAGCTTCTCGAAAAGGGAATTTAGGCATCTTTTCCTTTTGTTCTGGAGTAGGACAGTCCTGCTTTGTTAAGATGACAGAAGGATCCATAGGCACCGAAGCAGGAATACAGTCAGCCATATTAAATTTACTCAAAATTTTGTCAATATATGATGACTGGTGAATGAAAATACTTGCCCTATCTTCTGACTGCTCTATTTGTAGCCCAACAAAAAAGTTAACACTTCCAGATGTAATTTCAAATGCGTGTTCTAACTCATCCATTATAATAGCTATTGCCTCTTTATCTTTAGATAGAATAATTCCATCATCAACATAGAGAGCTAAGATAACATTTGAATCATTGTGTGTTCCAATGAAAATGCACGGGTCGGCGTCTGATGTTTTGAAATTATGGCTATTCAAAAAATTGGTAAATTTCTTATTCCAATTTCTAGAAGATTGTTTAAGACCATACAGACTTTTATGTAATCTATAGCAGCTATTATCATCTCTCTTGTAGCCTTCTGGTTGTTCAAGATAAACAAGTTCCTCTAATTCGCCATTGAGAAAAGCTGTCTTTACATCGAATTGCTTAAGAAACATCCTTTCAGAAGCAGCGTGTGATAAAAGAATGCGTAACGAATCATACCTGACTACTGGGCTAAACGTATCGAAATAGTCAACATTTTTGATTTGAGAATAGCCTTTTGCAACTAATCTGGCTTTGAACCGTTTAATTGTACCATCGGACTCCGTTTTAATTTTATAAACCCATTTACAACCGATAGGTTTATGACCATCTGCCAAACGTTCTAAAGTCCATGTTTTATTTTTATTTAATGCATCAATCTCTTCATCCATGGCTAATTTCCATCTTTCTGAATCTGAACTCGTTATTGCATCTATATAGTTACTGGGTTCATCAGCGAGCGCAAAGTTACATTGGCTATTCGAAACTTTAGAGCGTGTTATCATTGGATGCGAACTGATATCGGATACTGGCGGCATTTCCTGCACTGGAATGTTTGCTGTCGCAACTGGTGATTCATCCGGAGCGCTGTTAATCTGAAATATTATTTCTTTGGGTTTGGTAGATTCTCTATCTGAATGTGTAGTAGCTTTCTCATCGAATGTGACATCTTTAGAAATTCTTATTTTTCTAGTTTTCCAATCCCATAATCTAAAATTTTTGCTTGTATTCTCATAACCTAAAAACATAAGTTTTATCGATTTATTATCCCACTTTTTACGGTTTTCTTTGGGAATATGCATATAAGCATTACAGCCAAATATTTTATAGTTAGCTACATTAGGCTTTGTGCCAAAGAAAAGTTCATAAGGTGTCGTTCCAGGGGTTTGCTTAGTCGCACTTCTATTTAGAATATAAGATGCTGTGTTACATGCCTCAGCCCAAAAAAATCCTGGAAGATTTCGTGAATTTAGCATGGACCTGGCTGCTTCCACAATCGTACGATTGTCTCTTTCTATACGTCCTATCTGTTCGTGCACATAAGGTGCAGTGAACTCGTGAATTATCCCAAATCTTTTACATAAATCTGCAAAATTATCGCTTTTGAATTCTAGCGCATTATCAGTCCTAAGAACTTTTATCTTATTTCCAGTTTGAGTATAGATTAGAGTAGCATATTCTTTGAATATATCTAGCACATCTGATTTGTTTTTAATAAAATAAATATGGCGATAACCACTAAAGTAATCTTTAAATAAGCAGAAATACAGATATTTACTTAATGATTGAGTCTGCATTGGGCCACAAATATCAGCATAAATAAACTCACCTAGCTGGTAGTTTTTGCCATCTGAGTGATAGCACGACTTTCTATGGGCTTTTCCAAGTTGGCATCCTTCACAGAAGAAAAATTCTCCCTCTAAATCTTGAGGCTGCAGACCATCCACCAATCCTTTGGTCGCCATCTCTCGAAGTGTAGCAACTGGAAGATGCGCAAGTCTCTCGTGCCACAACTGAAGCTTGTTCTCGCTGGTGATGTATCCTTGTGATGATGACGTAACCTTGAAGAGCATCCTGTAGAGGTCGTCATGACGCACTCCTACGGCTTTTAGGTCATTATCCATGAAGATCTGTAGCTTGTCATGTTTGATAATGACGTTGAATCCTCTTCTTGTGGACGTAGAAAGGCTATACAAATTTTTCTTTAGTTGCGGCGAGTAGAGCACATTTCTTATGTACGTATTGTACCATCCACCGTCGACGTAGGCTTGAATATCGATGTCTCCCATGCCTTCTGCAAGTAGTGTCGAGTTGTCTCCCAAGTAGATTGGATGATCACTGGTGAACGGCGTGTAGGTCTTGAACCACTCTCGTCGAAATGTCATGCTGCAGCTTGCACCGCTGTCAGCATACCAAATATCATTGGGCTCTACTTGATTATCGCACAAAATAAGTCCATAATCACTTGAACTTCCTTTTGAATCATGAAGATTTTTGGATTTATTTTTCTCATTAGCTAATCTTTTTCTACATTCGCGGCTCCAATGTCCAATTTTGTGACAATAGTGGCATTTAGTGTTCTTCTTGGCATCTTGAAAAGAACGTTGTGTATCTTTAGGCTTAGTTCGTGCTTGCCTGTGTAATAAGGCCTCATCTTGTTTAGAAGAACCGCTTTGTTGATTCCTTGTTTCTTCAATCAAAAGTCTTGCAGTTAAATTGTTAAGAGTTTGAGCTTTCGGATCTAACGATTCCCACGCTGCAACAAAGTAGCGCACACTCGAAGGCAAAGTATTTAAAATTTTTGCTACCTTTTGATCTTCCGTTATGGTTCCGCCCATTTGTAAAATTTGTGCAGAAATATTTTCAATTTTTGCTATGTAATCACTTATTGTTTCCGATGTCAATCGTGCATCGAAGAATTGTTGCCAAAGTAGGCCAATAGTAAATTCGGATTTTTGTTCATGAATAGCAAGTAATTTCTGCCACATTTGTGAAGCGGAAGTACAGTTCATCAGGGGCTGAAGAAACCTTAATTCGATTGCCTGTGATAATAACATCCTTGCCTTAACGTCCTTTGATTTCCAATTCTGTAGTGAACTTTCAGAGTTACTGTCGGAGGAAACAACATTCGGCTTTATTTCTAAGCCTTCCAATAATTCTAGTAATTTTTGTTGTTCCATAAGAAGCCTGAATAGGAATTTCCATAGTGAAAAGTTTTCACCATTAAAAACTTTAATCCTTGAAAGACAATCTTCGCTCATCTTCTTTGTCTTGGAATCGGCCAACGACAAAAAGAAACTAGGGTTATGGTTGGCGGTTGACGCCTAAACTTCGAGCAAAACAAAAGCTTACTCACTGCTGGCGGTTAATCCTTTTAGGCGCAGTGGAAGCGTGCTGAGCCCATAACCTGTTGAAGTTTGAGATTGAATCAAGGAATAAAAGGATTATTTATTAAACAAAGTAACTTAAAACAAGATGTTAAAGTAGCAACATTTAAAGGCAAGTATATATAGGAAGGCGAGAGACAAAGACTATATATATTGACGTCGACCGCAGCGCCGCCGCGGCCGTTGATTGGTCGATCCCCCAATGCCAATTTTCCAACAGAATTGAAAGGCAAGGCATTCTTAGTCTTAGATTTATATAACATGATCAATATGTAGATCGCAAGCCATCACAAACAATTTTCTTTGAACCCACTGTTTACATAAATTGCTAATCTGTCACCTTTTCTAGTATTTTATTAGCAAAGGTATGTCTTTTTTTTAAATTTTGTTTTGTAATTTAAATCGTTGGTGTGTTATATCAGGATCTATTTTAGTGTGTCCTAAGTAATAATATTTAGGTTAATTTTTTTAGAAACACAACCTTACCTTTAGGGCGTCCAATTACCTGAGCGTAGATTTTGTACACTAGTATCCAAATTTTAAGTAACAAACACTAAATCCTTGATTAAAAAAAATAATAATAATAACGAAAAATGATTTTAAAAAATTATTATATGATATGCAAATTAAATTACACGGTTCAACTAGAAAATAAAAATAATATTAACGCTTAACCTAATTTGCAAATTAGGGTCATTCTTTAAAGCTTCCGCTTGCGTGTCTTTTTATCCAGCTATCATTTTTTAAACAAAATTATTTTGTTCTATCTATCCATGGAATGTCATAGATGCTTAGAAGTCTGATTCAGATGGAGAGCCATTGGTAGAATAAAGGCAGGCCAGTCCCAAGCAGAAGTTGCAAGATGGCTCGAAACGTCAAGAAAAGTGGTTTCGAATCTATGGAAACAATTTCAAGAAACAGGAGACATCTCCAGAAGAGAAGGACAAGGTTGCCCGGGAATCACAACCTCATCAGAAATACGTTATCTGAAGTTTTCGGCCAAACGTAACAAAACCATGACTGCCAGACAGCTAACAATTATGCTTTCTTCGGCCATAGGAACCATGATATCAAAGCAAACAGTTTAGCGAAGACTCAATGAGAGAGGGATGTATGCAAGGTGGCCGAAGGTTTGTATCCCTCTCACTGCCATCCAAAAAAAGGGCTCATCTAAATTGGTGCAGACAACATCAGTCTTGGACCCAAAATCAGTGGGCTCCTGTTATTTTTAGTGATGAATCAATGTTTAGTCTTAACATGGATTCTAGACGTGTGCTGATCTGGAGAGAAACCGGGACTCGAAACCATCCCTCAAACATCAGAGAAAGGAACCGTTACGGTGGCCAAGGTGTCATGGTCTGGGGTGATATCATGTTATATGCACGCACGTCACTACATGTGTTTGATGGAAGCACCCTGACTTCTCAGCGGTACAGAGACGAGATACTGGAGCCCTATGTAAGGCTTTGTAGGGGTGGGGTCTTGCCCTCGTTCATCTTTATGGATGATAATGCTCGTCCTCATAGAGCGCTAATGGTGGACAAATATCTTAAAAGTGAGGGTATTCAAAGGATGGAATGGCCTACCAGATCACCAGACCTCAATCCTATAGAACGTGTTTGGGATGCCTTGAGGAGACGAATTATACCTCCTTCACCCTCACCCAGGGTCACCGAAGAACTGAAAACTGCTTTGGTTGAAGAGTGGGATTTGTTGCCTCAAGAGCTCTTTAGATGCCAAATAAACAGCAAGAAATGTCGTTGTGACAGCTGTTTAGATATTCGAGGCTCTACACACCCTATTAAATCATCAAATATTGGTCAACATCTACCTGACCTTTGGAATAATTAACATAAATTTGCATAATTCAGTAAAATAATTCAACAATAAATTTATTTTTTCAAATTTGTTTGTTATAGTTTTGTCTATCTACGTACAAATTTTCGATCAAAACAATTCTATATTTTTTAGTAAACTAAAATTGAGTGGTTGTTACTTTAATTTTAGACACCAGTGTATATTTGAAATACAAAGTAGAATTTCTGCCCTCCAAGCATAAACGAATGTCATTTTGAAAATAGATATGTAAAAATTTAAATGTCGAATGAATTTAAAATACCAAAACACCTTATAACCGGTTATATTCAAGGAATGCAAATACCAGTTCTAATATTGTAAACAAAACATACATTGGTTGTATGAAGGAACTTTTATTAAAGCTTGAGTCTATTTTAAAAGGTAATATCATATAAAGGTTTATTAAAGAGATTGTGTTTAAAAAATTCAAAAGAAGAGGGACTTGAGGTTTGAGCGAACTTTCAAAATGTCTTGTTCCTGGAGATCGACCATTATCTTATGCTGCAAAGTTGATAACTCCTTTTCCACATTGTTCAGAACGCCATCTGAACAATCTTCTAGATGCTTCTTTTCCATTTCTTCTGATCCCTGGAAAAAAGGAAGGCTTTTGTATTGCCATTCTAATAATTGTTATAAACTTACCTTGAAAAATAGATCGCAGAGTTTCTTTGTCGTGTCAGTATGTTCGGCAATTCTAGTTCGAGCTTGCTGCAGGGCTTTAGCTTGCTGTTGAATGGATTTCTGGAAAATAAATTATTGAAATTTGGTATCATTAGCAAAATATAAAATCTATAACACTATACTTATATAAGACCTTGAAGAATCTTTGTTAACTAATGAAAAAATATTCTAATGATGCAACTGAACGTTTGTGATATTTGCTCAAGATTTTCTCTGGTCCCAATTACAATATATTTGAAGCCTCCTAAAACATTCACCAGAACTGTGTCGACTATACATCTGGTATCTCTCGGACAAATATTTGAGAATGCACATTAATCTTGTAAATATGTAAATGGAATTCTAGATTATACGATAATATATAAGGATGAAATATGTGTGTGATAACTCCCCTCCTCCGTAATGTCTATGAGCCGTACAATTTATTCCTAATACAGCAGTTGCCTGAAAAATTAAAGGATCAGAGAAAACCTCGACAGTGTAATTTCACCTCAAATTATAAATCATACAATATAATTATATAAAGGTAGCAGAACTTATAATTCCAAAGGGTGATAGAGCTATATCTAAAGATATAAACTCCATAAGAGGATTGGCTTCAGCATCAAATGACTTAGTCAGATATTTCTACAGCATGGACTTTAATTGAATTAGTAGTGTTATTATATTTTATTAGTACATTGTACATTCGTACATTTTTAGTTTTTAAATGTTTTCACAATTTTATCTTGAAGCATTTGCGTTTCTGTTTACCATTGCTTGTAACAGAGAGTTGGTGGCAGGAGGTAGAAACTGATCAGTTCTCCGACAAGGACACGGAATCCAAATTTAGCACTTTCAAATAGATAATTTCTCTTATTATCCACTGTAGTTTTGCACAAATCTAACTGCATTATTCAGTAGCCACACGGAGCCATTGATAGTGCAAAATCGAATTGATTTCTGTATATGTAGATATGTATAGTATCTAGGTGAATATATTAGCAGCCCTTTCAAATCATCATTACTATAGGTTGTAACATGTATGTTCTTTTGTGTTAGTGGCATTACATATAAATAATAGTAACAATGATACTTCTTCTTGAAATCATAGGCTGTGATAGTTATACGACTAATTCCTCGAAGACTAATGCCGGTTATCAATATCGCATTGAAATACTGTATACTGTCTGCTTTTTTCATGTTCCCCCTCTCAAAACACAAATGGTCTAAACAATAATATTGAGCAAACCTATATAAAAATAGGTTAAGCTTCGTTTGTAGACATTATAAGCTGATATTGGAGTAAACAGAGTGAGTATAACAAAGGCCTAGTCTCCCAGTCGCCTTCCAAAGTTTCCGTGAAGTTTCAGGTCATATATGTCGTTTATCAACTGTGATGGCACCATTCCACTGGTAGGAGATCAATTATCACTCGTCGAGCGAAGATATCTTCGAGTTTAGTTGACTTTACAGCAGCATCAGCTCTACACTTCTCTACCTATATACACTAATACAACATGATTGCTTCCATATATGTATATGTATGTGTATAAATATACAAATATATGTTAAATATACCGATATTAAAAAAGTTGATATGAGCATTTCTATACTCTCCTGCTACGATATACCTAGAAATAATGTTATCGTATAGTAAGACATAGGTTTCAACTATGAGCAATTGAAAAAGAACACTGGAAAGGTTTCGGCTAAATATTTATAATTTTTTCTATAGACAATGATTTTATTCACATTCAAATAAAATTTCGAAATATTTGAATTAGAGTTTGAACCCTGTGTATCAAAGAGTTGACAATTAAGTATTTTAAGCATTGACCATTAAACTTATGATATGTGGGTACAGTCTACCTTTATCGAAGACAGGTTTTTGGTTTCATGATATTAGATTATTAAGATTCGGTTATTGAATAGATAGAAAAAATAATATGTCTATATATAAACAGTTGTTAAACCACAATATATAGGTAATTCTTTAATGCAAATCTTTCCATAGATAGAGTTGTTGAATGATGGCGACATTAAAAATTCCTATAAGCCTTGTTCATTTGAAAAATTGGTTTTGATTTTTTCTTTTCTTATTATAAATTAAAAATTTGTATAACTATAATTTGAAAGCAATTTAACCAGTAAAATGATTCCCTCTACAAAGAAAAGCATATATCTCAGGTATTATTATATATATAATTTTAAATATATCATAATATTCAGTGTGGTTAAAAATAATCTCACCCATCGCACAGTGTTGAAATATGTAATCTTCAAGGTTTTAAAGAAATTATTACGATGATAAAGAGAACAAATAAGCTGATTAAATAAAAATAATTTTCTGCGCTAGTAAATTATTTTAAAACATACTTTTAGATTTTGACCGCGGTGATAAATACATTGGATCATCAGTGGTAGACCCGCCCAGCGGTTTCTCACGTTTAATCTAGCAGACTGCTCTACCATTATATATGTATCTTCTCGGCTTCTATTGTGAGAAATATATGGAAGAATGCTTCGTGAAATGCTCTTCCAAAAATGTCACAAAATAGGTATGTTAAGAACAATTAAACAACTTTTTGTCCATAGTTTCTATGAATAAGTTGACCGTATATTTCACTGAATTGCTTGCTATATAAGCAGAAACTCCCAAGACAATAGTAGACAGGTCTGAAGATTAAACTAGCTAAACCATCGGAGGGATTCAATGCTGATAATCCAAGTCCTCCCAATATTTCCTACCGCAGAGTAGGAACTGTAGATTTTTTTTAAATAAGAAGTTTATAAGTAGTTTTTTTTATAAATATATAGCGTGAAGATACGCTATATTTTGTTATATGAATACTTACAACTATTTTGTCATTTGAAATTTTGATATTGTCCAGCTCCTTATCACTGTATTCCATTAAATCCTTTATTCTATCTTTAAATTCCTCCGTGAGCTTCCTCAAGTTGCCCGCGTTGGGCGAGCTTTGAATCTTCTTGGTGATCGCTTCTATGGCTTCCTGCATCAATGCTTACATTTTAGACAGAGTTTATACTAATTTGCCTTATTCCCAAGGTGGTGGCTAGATGCCGAGTGTATCAATACGCATAGGGTTAGATTGAGTTTGTTTCATATAGATTAAATTGGGTAAAGTTTAGGTCAGGGTAGTTTAGACTATCTTTTATTTTAGGTTAGAATAGGTTGGTTGTTTTTAAAATGAAACTATTTTCCCGCTTATAGACCAATCAAGAGCTCAGTTTTGTATCTGGGTACAACCTTGGGAATATATCTTCAATTTTTAGTGTGAAATTCTCAAATACACTCTTTATGCATATTTATATATTTATCTAAAGATTTAAATGTGAATTTCTCTTTTTTTTTAACATTTATATATAATATTGTTTTGAAAATATAGCAATCTATATTTAAATCATTAGATAATAAAAAGGCATATATTGGATTGAATAAAAGTTTTATTTGCCAAAATTTCGGTTGACTAAACGTCAACCTTTATCAAGGTATTACATTTTTGTATAAACAAGCTCAGCGCCGCTTAGTGGTATAATATTACAGTTGAAATAATTTTAAAAATACAAAGTAGTTGGGGGAAATTTGTGCAAGCAAAAATTATTATAAAGTTAAAAATTTAACAAGTTAAATATCTTAAAATATAAAAGGAGAGAAAATAATGAGGTCTATCCTATATTTTAAAATATTTGTTTTAAGCACATCAAATATAATTCATCAATAATTCATTAAGAGATAAGTGTAAAAATATATGTATCTATTAAAACATTTGAAAATAAATAAAAAATGATTCAAACAAAAAATGTAAGAAATGTTTTAAAATGTTTAACTATAAATGTGTGTGTGTATTTAAAAAAAAAATTCATTTCAAATTTTGAAATGTAATGCTTTGATAAAGGTTGGCGTTCAGCTAACCGAAATATTGGCAAATAAATATCTCATTCAATCCAATATATGCCTTTTTATTATCTAATATAATATTGTGTGATCTAGTTTCATATTTATATAAAGACAATAAAATAAATTCTAATAAAAAATATAACTTCTTAAATTAAAAAATATATATTTAATACAATTTAGATTTCAAAAATAAAACTACAACCTTTCGCAATGAGTTTCTTTTATTATCTAATATTATCTAATAAAAGAAACTCATTGCGAAAGGTTGTAGTTTTATTTTTGAAATTTGTAACGCAATTTTTCGTTTACTACAATTTAGATTACATTTATTATATATATATGTATTTCTAAAAACATGAATACATTGATTTTGATAGGATATAATAAATAATATTATATAGATACAAAAATCAGCAAATATTTGTGTTGCGACCTTTATATGTTGTTGAACCAAATTCTTTGATCTTGATTCAATATTTGTTGCATTTTTATATTATGGAAGTTTTTTTTTTTGTGATGTTTAAAAAAGGAATTAGATATCATTATACATCAATGATGTATACTGGGCAAAATTTATTCAAAACAAATTATATATATTTGATATTTCTCAAAATGTAATACATATAAAATATATCATATAAAAAATATAAGAAATATTTTCATTTATTCAATATAAAATATAATACTTCCTAATAAAATTAATTTAAAATTATATTTTGGAAAGCAAAATGCTCATATATTCGAAAAGGTTTATTTTTATTTACGAATTTTAAAAGCTATAATGTAAAATTTCAAGTAAAAAAGAAAAGGCTTTATTTAAATAAGCATTATTAAACTTTAGATATAAAATAAGAGCCCATTTATTTAAAAAATCACCTTAAACATCTTCTCCAACTTCTGATTTTCCGTAGATATCTTTTTATTTAGAGTTTCTCCAAACCCTTGAAGCAATTGAGAAAAGTCTTCAGTTTTTTCTTGCCTTTCATAATTTTCGTCGTCTGATTCTTCGTAAATATCCTCGTTTGTTTTAAAGGATTTTTTAAGGGGCGATATATTGTTCATATAATCTTTATCTTCAAATAACTCAACATTTTTCTTACGTTTACTTGTATTTTGTTTTCTAGATATATTTATTTTATCATTTAGTTTACCTTTAGCCATTTTACGAGACATGTTTTGATAAATAAGCAGGCGGATATGTTCAGCGTCGTCAGCTTTAATATTCCTTTTATAATTATAATAAGGAAAATGTATAAATAAGAAAAATTCATTTTTCTTATTCCAATTTATCTTTAAGAAATAAAAAACACCCCTTGCTGAAAAGTAACATTTTCTACAGAAATGTAGACACACTTTTTAAAAATATATGAATACAGTTTTAAAATTTAAAAACTATGTTTGCAAATATATTTTAATTTTAATACAACCTTTTTCACTTTAAAATGACACATTTTCATTTTAAAATCAATATTTCAAACTTTATAACATTTTTAATTTTAAGTGATATTTTTCGATTTTATTCGAAACTTAACAGCTTTTTTATTACGATCATTTTCAATTTCAAAAAGCGCATTTGTTTATTTCTTTAAGCACATTTTAAAAATTGCTTAAAAGCCTATTAAGACAAATTAGCTCATATTATCTACACTTTATAGTTTAATAGCGAACATTTTAAGTTTAACAACGACATATCAAAGTGTAAAAATAAAGTTTACATATTTTCAAATTACATATATATAATGTTAAATACGAATATTTTATACTTTTAAAAAAGTTTGCCATTGATTAACAATAGTTTGAAGTTAAAAAATAACATTTTCCTTTTAAATGGATATTTTAATATTATAATTTTAATGTATTATTAAATTATTAATAATAAAATATATTTTAAATATTAATAACACCTTCCTATTATTTTTTTTTTCATTTAGTAAAACTCTTTTAAACTTAACATTTTGATATAATCAAGTTTTTATCATTTGTGTTAATGTGTGCGTGTGTTAATTAGTAAATATAATTTTTTAAATTTTTGGATGCTAAAATTTGTGTTTAAATGCAGAGTGTGGAATAGTGTTATATATTAAAATGGGGTCAAAGGAATAAATGTAAAAGATCGCTTGAATATTCTTAACTCTTTCTGTTTAGTAGCCAGCATTGTGTTAATTTAACTAAGAATGGGTCGATGAAAATATAGTTTGAATTCTATCAACGTGATTCTATTTCTTTTGTTTAAATAAATATTATCATTTTTTATTTTTAATATTTTATAATGTTAATTAAACAATTCTATAAAAAATAAGGTTTTCTCTAATTTGTGGGAATGGAAATATAGCCGAAAAGATATATTGCAAGAACTGTAATTCTCAAGAAAATTGCTTAATAAGAAAATCATTTGAAAAATTGTTATCTGAACAGAAAAAATGGTAATTTTGTTCTCATCTTGATATTTATTTTTTTCTTTATGTAAAATGAATTACTCCTGAACATTGATGCACCGGTCGTCTATTTTTTTTTTAAGAAGACAGAAGCAATCTTGTTCACACTTGGTTATCTCATGTGCCTTAAATAAAGGTTATGTGTATCAAATATCCTTCAGAGTTATTGTCTGAATCCCGATATACAAGTTGATAGGTAAAACTTCCGTGAATTTTGTTCATTAGTCTATATTCGAAATTTTAATTTAAAAAACACAGTTAGATTCTTGAAATTATGAATCTGGGTAAATTTGGAAATAAAATCCAACTTTAAAATATTGAAAATCTACGCCATCTATCGCCTGATATTCAAACTATTTTAAGTTATATATCCAGAGAGAGTTTGCTGAATTCAATTTAACACACCGCAGCATTTCAAAATGGCTAAAGGAATAATCATTCTTTATTTGTCATTCCAAAATTGTATTCCTAGCTTTTTATTTGAAGTGTTTGTTTAATATGAATATTAAACTGCAAAATTCATATTATAGTAATATTTAATGCTTTTTTTTAAATATTTGATATATATGTAAAGTTAAATACTTAAATAAACCAAATTCCTCTACATGTTTATATACACACACAAGCCTTTATTAAGACATTCCGTCTTTTACAGACGATTCTCCTGTGAGAAATGGATTTAAAAAGAAATGAGAACCAGGGGGAGAAGTTCAATCCTCGCTCAGAAAAGAAAAGAAAAAAAAAGGCAGGGAAAGAATATATCTGTGTACAAAAGTTGAGACTATATACATCGTTTTTCGTGCATAGAACACAGTGAAGAATTAGACTATTGAGTAAATGGTTGCATCTTGTGAAGAAGAAAATATTTCCCCACAGTTCAGTTACTTTGCTAGGTCTTTTTCCTCCTTGCTGTCTTGAAAAAATTAAAGAACATTAAAATAGCTGACCTATTATCCATCAATTCTGAAAGAAAGAAATATAGCGAAAAGTGTGAATGAGCAGCTCTACCACAAAAAGTTTCCTTGGCTAATTTGTCTTCAACGTGATTAAGTAAATTATTTAGGTTCGACAATTGAAGTTCATTTTTAGAGGGAGGTAGGTAAAAATTATGCACGTTTGTGAATTACAGTTTTGTCTAAAAGTTATTGTAATCCAGTGTTTTTCGATGTCGACCGTTCCCAGTGTATTTTGTAATTTATCACTAATTCCTGCAATAATTCCACCGGAGCATTTTCCTTTATTTGAAGACCTTGAAGCCAGTGATTCATATAATTTTAAAGCATCAATTGTGGAATTCGAATATGAGGAGCACCAGGTCTCAGTCAAGGCGAATATGTCAAATTGTTAAATAGTTAGGAAGCGAGAAGAGGGAGTTTATTCTATAGAATCCATTAATGTTCAAATACATTATTTTTGGTAATCGAGAATTAACATCGGGAGTTTTTTTTTTTTTTTGGTTGGTGAAACTGGTAGTATGCGTTGCAGCGGGTTTATATCTTGGGTCGTATGTGTAGGCAGATGGATCTGTGGTACAATCTGTTTGTTGTCAGTTATTTGTTATAGTTCGTCACCACTTGGGTTAATGATTCTGCCGTTGAGACGTAGTAGTCTTTGCCGCTGACAATTAATCTATTGTCTCTTAGTTTAGCCATAATTCCCCTAGTCAGGAGTTATTTTTTCTGGTAATCAAAAGTCTTCTCTTATCCCTAATGTTTGCCAGGTAATCTTTGTTTAAGAATTGTTTTTATCTCTTAGTAGAAACGAATTTTTAAAGAGAACAATTCTATCTTTGTAATCTGGCACTTCAATGAGAGGTGGAGAGTTAGCTCTTTTCGAAAGTCTTCGGCATTGTTGTATCTTAATTTCTTCCGATATCTGCATTTTTTTCCGAAATCAGTTTGTTTATCACGGAGCGGCATTCATCCGGACTTTCATCCTCCGTCCCCTCAATTCCATAGAAAACCAAGTTTCTTTTCCTTTGCTTCAATTCGGAAAATTCTAAGCGTCGCTCAATATCGCAGATTCTTTCGGAGTTGGCCGAGACAGCTCTCGCTGCACTTTCCAACGAGGTTTCAATCTGTTGTAACCGGTTATTTTTTTTTTTATCCCTGTTTCTAACGATGAAAACCTAGAATAGAGTCTTTCTCCCCAGTCATCAATTTTTTTCGCCAGCGCTGATACTAAATTATGCAAATCTGCTTCTTTGAATGTATCTAACGTTGTTTGTCTTGTAGACTAACTAGTAGCATCAGTACAATACTTCCAGGGGTAAACTTTCTAGCATAGGCATGGATAACTAGTTTAGGTTTTGTTGCAGAGAGTAGAGCAATGTATTTGTTTGATTTTACATACTTAGTTCTTGAACAAGTTTCCTTTGTGAATAATATTAAATTGAATAGAACTAATAGTAAAAAAAATCAATTTCCCCGCAAGGAACACTAGCTATATGATTCAGCTCAGATATTTAGGAGACAGGAGTAAATAAAGTATCATAGCAACAAAATTACAGTTTGGGGGAAAAAAGTACTTAACGGGAGACGACGTGATCTGCGACCGCCCTTCTTGGCCCCCTAGCGGAGAATCTCCCTCTATATGTATATAAGAAATGTTACATACTTGGATCCAAAGTGAAATTTATTTCTGGCCGAAATGTCCAATATTCACAAGAAATATTATTACTGTCCAGACGATCTGTAATTAATAATAATTTAAATAATATAAGTAATTAAATCCTTATAAAAATATATCGAAACCATAAGATTCAGCTTTCAAACATAAATTTGAATATATATTTGTATAGAAATATATTATAAAAAATAAAATATAATAATAGACCACTTTGTTTTATTATCATGAGAGCTGGAACATCTTTTAATGATGATTATTTTATATAATCCGAGAATCTCAGCTTTTACTGTAATAATGCTTTAAGAGTATACATGAAGAAACTTGATTGATTTATATTTAGAAATTCCATGGCAGCGTTTTGGATAGCCTCATTGTTAGATGGCTTATAAATTTTATAAATCTTGAAAAAGGAAGATATTCCAAAAATTACTTTCTCATCATTAAATAAATTTGCCAGAGCCCAGATGAAAAACCCTGGGTTATAAGATTGATGAATTGCCATCAACAATATATGAAACCATGCTGCGAAATTGATGATGAAACTTCTAAAAATATATATAATTTTTCATATCAATGGCTATTCTTTATAATCAAAATTCTCTCAAAATCATTCAAAACAAAAGAATAAAATAGTTTTTCAGTAATATTCAGATTACGAAAATTACGAAGATTGGCTGGTAAATCAAAAATAATAATCACAATAAAATTATTAATGATAAAGATTAAACCATAAATGATCTACCATTAGATTTGGCTTCCAATTCACGTAAGTTGATCATTTTCTATAGCCTTTCAATTTTTTAATTTGAAATGATGTCATCAATATTCATTTCTTCTTAATTCACTTTTAACTACTGTATTACAATTTAATATTCTTTTTTTTTATCTAAAGCCGCTCAGAATTTTTAGGACAGATTTTATCTAATATTTTCGATGTGAAAAGATGATATTCAATTCGAGTGGACTAATATTGTTTTTCCCCCTTTCTCTCATTCTCAGAAAGAAGCTGATTATTTACAACGGTTCACATTTACAAACGCAGTAATGTATTTATTTTCATATTAATCACTAGTTTCTTCGCCCAATAAAACTTTTTTCTTAAAAGGAATCAATTTTATAAGACTTCTACAAAATAAGGATTGAACGGAAAGACAAAGAATATGTGAACTAGAATATATTTAGTCCTCTCATTGAATATCCACTGTATTCTTATTATTAGTATATGTAAATGTAGTATATGTAAATACATAACATTTGATGGGTATATGCAAGACTCTTAATTGGAGTACTATCTGTATATAAGATTCAAAACCATTTTGAATATTTTTTTCTGAAGAAACACAATTTATACTTTCTTTGATAATAGTAGAGAAAATATCGGGAGGGTTTAGCTCAATAGCCCTCCTAACAATTTCCCAGTTCAATCTACTCGACCTCACTATCGTTTAATTAATTGTTTCCTATAGATAGCAGAAGCCAAAATTTTCATTTTTTCGCAAATTTATAATGAAAACTACAAATATTTTATGAATTTCTAAATAGTTTATATAGCTATTTGTTTTAATTTGATATTTGGATCTATATATTCATTTATATAGATGATTATTTTATTTTTAAAATCTGTTTTAACCATCTTGCTCTTCTGAAAGGATTGCTAGTATAATTCTTACCTTGATAGAACAATATCTTCTAAAATACTCATTAAAGTTATTTATCCTTCTCACTCTCCATATAGCCACTAAATTCTCTAACTTTCTCCTTCCGATCAGGGAATAATTTTACCTTTCGAAGAAAAAATTGGGCTTTTTTTTCATTCTAGCACCTTTTAGTGAATTTGGAAAGGATGATTAGGCACACATTAAGAGGTGTGAGATAAAATATATATATGTCGTGGCAAAGTTTACTGTCAACGGATTGTTGTGGTAGGCAGGTTATGCAGTCATGGGGCCAGTGGTTTCAGGCGTCAATGGGTAACACATAATGTCGAGGCAGGTTGGATGAAGCCTAAAAGAGAGACCAGCGCCGAATACGCGAACAAGGTCCAGGAGGGTGTGATCTACATGAGAGACAGAGATGAACTGTTTGTTATCCGACTGTTTGTCGGTCTGTAATCGGAAATATTTATCCTGTCTTGGCGCCGGTGGACTCTCAATCAAACTGTAAGAATAAAACAGAGGTTGGATCTCAGAAAGTATGTTTTAATTATCAAAAGATTATATTTAGATGACAAACAATAGAGAGTTAAAAGAGGTAAGCGGTGGCAGTCAACAAGCAAGCAAATCTGAAACCTATATTATACAGCTAATTGGCCGGCCGGAGGTGGCGCCAGGTCACGTGATGTCTGGGGGAAGCTGGTGTTGTTGCTATGGGTGCGTCGTTACTTTTCAACACTCCCACCTAACGTGCACTCCGTTGTTTCAAACAGTCCAAGTTGGCTTCTTAGTCTTCTAAACCTTTCTGGAGGTAGAGCTTTCGTAAATATGTCTGCAGCTTGATCATTGGAGCAGACATAAAGAAGGTCAATTGCATGGTTTTGAAAATGATCTCTGATAAAGTGATACGAAATATCAATATGTTTAGTTCTTTTGTGGTATTCTGGGTTGTGAACAAGTCTTATGCAGCTTTGATTGTCACAAAAAATTGTTGTAGGCTTTACTTGTTCTTGATGTAGCTCGCGTAGAAGATGTCTCAGCCAAATTGCTTCTTTTGTTGCTTTGGAAGCCGCAATATATTCAGATTCTGTTGTTGACAGAGACACACAATTCTGTTTTTGACTGCACCAAGAAATAGGTCCATTATTCAACATGAACACATATCCGGTGGTTGATTTTCTTGTGTCGAGGTCTCCACCAAAATCAGCATCGGAAAAACCTATCAGGGTTGAAGTGCAGGAACTCCCACCAAAACAAATACCGATGTTTTTCGTAGCTTTTAAGTATCCAAATATTTTCTTTACTGCGGTCCAATGTGAAGGTCCTGGGTTGTTCATAAATTGGCTAACCCTGCTGACTGCGTAGGCAATATCAGGTCTAGTTCCAGTCATGAGGTACATTAAACTACCAATTGTCTGTCTGTATGGAATCTTGTTCATTTCTTCAATTTCCTGATCATCCTTTGGGCACATCTCTTTTGTTAGTTTTGAGTAAGGATCAGAAGGTACAGATTGTAACTTAATATCAAGAAGGTTGTAATGTTCAAGTGTTCTTTCAATGTATGAGGCTTGATGCAGAAATAACATTTTAGTTGTTCTATCTCGATATATTTGTAGGCCAAGGAAATAATCGGCAGTAAAAGTTTTTATTTCAAAATTGGAATTTAAGTACTGTACTATATCATCTAAATGTTGTTTATTTACACTGCAGATTAAGCAATCATCTACATATATTGCAAGTAATATGTAAGCCTGTTTACATTTCATTGTATAGACACATGAATCTGATATGCTAGGTTTGAGATCAAACTTAATTAAAAACTCATGAAATTTCTTGTTCCACATTCTGGGGGATTGCTTAAGACCATAGATGCTTTTCTGAAGAGAGCAAACATGATTTGGAAAATCTGGGTTTTCATAACCTTGGGGTTGTTCCATGTAAAGTTCTTCTTCCAAATCACCATTCAAGAAGGCAGATTTTACATCTAACTGAATCATTTCCATATCAAGTGATGCACAAAGTGATAAGATTGTTCTAATTGAATCGAATTTTACTACTGGAGAAAAAGTTTCACCATAATCAAGTCCTGGTTTTTGTGAATAACCTTTCGCAACTAGTCTAGCCTTAAACATTTTATTTGATCCATCTGCATTTTGCTTTATTTTGTATACCCACTTGCATGCAATAGCTTTTCTGTCTGATGGTAGTGTCACATACGTCCATGTTTGATTTTTCATCAAGGAATTGAATTCATCGTCCATAGCTAGTTTCCACTGTTTTGAGTTTTGTCCTACAATTGCATCTTCATAGTTCAATGGTTCTTGGTCATGGACATAACAAACATATGAAATAGCTCTTGTACAGCTGGTTGATGTTTGTTCATTTTCTCTGATTCTATTCCTGAGAGGGTATCGACATGATTCTTCTGGTTTGGAACTGGTATTTGTGCTATCAACACTTTCTTCACTGTATATAGTTACCTGCTCTTGTTGGTTATCCTGAATATTTTCTGATGTATTAGCTTCAGTAAATATTACATCTCTGCTTATGATAATTTTTCTAGCAATAGGATCCCACATTCTATAATTTTTGTTAGTTTCAGTATATCCAACAAAAAATGTACGAATACTCTTTTTGTCTAATTTCTTTCTGTTATCTTTTGGTATATGCACATAAGCGTTACATCCAAAGGTTTTCAAATGTAAGATGGAGGGTTTTCTCTTGTACCATATTTCATAAGGTGTAGAATTTCCCAATACTTTAGTAGTACATCTATTTAAGAGATAGACTGCTGTGTTTACGGCTTCAGCCCACAGTTCAAGCGGCATTTTTCTTCCATGTAACAAGCATCTAGCTGATTCAACTATTGTTCTGTTATCTCTTTCAGCAATTCCATTCTGTTCTGGGGTATATGGAGCAGTGAGTTCATGAACAATTCCTAGAGATTTTAGATAATCAGAAAAATTCTTATTTAAGAATTCTGTGCCATTATCTGTTCTGAATCTTTTTATTTTATTTCCAGTTTCAGTCCTAACTCTTTTTACAAATTCTTTAAATTTCTCAAGAACATCTGATTTATGCCTAATGAAGTAGGCCACTCTAAATCTTGAAAAATCATCCTTGAATGATACAAAATATAATGATCCACCTGGTGATCTTTTACTCATTGGTCCACAAACATCTGAATAGATCAGCTCTCCTGGATAGGTCGAATTTGGACTTGTTGACGCGTGAAAAACCTTTCTATTTTGTTTTCCATAGATGCATGCTTCACATAATAAAGAATCAGGCTTTTCTCTAATTTTAATGTCGTCTTCAAAAACATTATTTTCAAACATTTGGGTTAATTTTATAGGATTTACATGACCCATTCTTTGATGCCATATATCTAGACTTAACTGAGCAACATGAGTTTGTGAAGATTGCTTTGCTTTAATAAAAATTCTATAAAGATTTGAATTGTCCTTTATTCCAGTAACTAGCACTTTCGAATTTTTAGTCAATTTTATCTGATTTCCTTTACAAATGAGCGTCAAACCATGTTTTGTTGCAGTAGATATTGAGAAAAGATTAGTCTCCAATTCAGGTACATAGAGAACATCCAAAAGAGTTGCATTAATTTTCTGACTATCAACATAAGAGAGAATATCAATATTTCCCTTACCTTTTGCATAGATCTTCTTTCCATCTCCAAGGCACACAGGATGAACACCTTCTGGTATTTCTTCGAACGTAGAGAACCATTCTCTTCTGAAAGTCATGTGATCCGTTGCTCCAGAATCTGCAATCCAGGAATCCTTTGTTTCAGCGAGGAAGGCACTTGTCTCAGCTGAAAAAGCACAGCTATCATCTCTGGATGAAGAACTTGGCTGTTGTCCTTTTTGTTCTTCCTTTCTTTTATAGCATTCTTTCCACCAATGTCCTTTCTTCTTGCAATATCCACAGTGTGTGTTCTTCTTTTTATCTTTAATGGATTGTTGATGCTGCTGTTGTTTGTTGGAAGCTGTTGAATTTCTGTTGAACTTTGAAAAAGTCATCAAGGCATTATCTGGTTTAAAATTTCCTGAAGAATCCCAATGATCCTGTAAGCTTTCTTCTTTCAGTAATCTTGCCGTCAAGTTTTCTAAAGTCTTTTCTTCTGATGAAACTGAATCCCATGCTGTTATGAAATTCTTGTATTTATTAGGCAAGCTGCAAATTATCTTTGTAATTAGGGCAACATCAGAGATTGGCTCACCTAGATCTTTCATTTGTTGTGCCAGAGTTTCAACTTTGGAAATATGAGTAGCAATGTTATCATTTGGATTCATTTTATATTCGAAAAATCTTTGTTGCAGCAAATATTTGTTTGTTTCAGATTTCAGTTCATATATTGTTGATAATTTCTTCCACATTTCTGCTGAAGTCTGGCAATTAACAATCTGTTGAAGATATTTAAACTCTAGAGCAGTAGTGATCAGCATTTTGGATTTTGCATCTTTCTTTTTCCAGTTAGAGAATTTTGCAATATCCTCTATTTCAGGTTTTACCTCAGAGCCATCAGTTATACTGAGAAGATCTTTTGCTTCTAGAATAATCTTCATTTGAAATTTCCATAGATGAAAATTATCGCCGTTGAATTTTTGAATTTGTGGAAGTTCAGTTGTCATCTTGAGCAAGCAAACGAATTTCAGCTTAGATAAACAAAAATATTTGATACCAACCAAGCTCTGCTGCCATGTAAGAATAAAACAGAGGTTGGATCTCAGAAAGTATGTTTTAATTATCAAAAGATTATATTTAGATGACAAACAATAGAGAGTTAAAAGAGGTAAGCGGTGGCAGTCAACAAGCAAGCAAATCTGAAACCTATATTATACAGCTAATTGGCCGGCCGGAGGTGGCGCCAGGTCACGTGATGTCTGGGGGAAGCTGGTGTTGTTGCTATGGGTGCGTCGTTACTTTTCAACACAAACTTTATTATTAATTTGGGAATAAGATGACTTTGTGATTAATATTTAGAGTTCAATATGGTGCTTTATGCACACGTTGCTTCCTTTCTGTCTTCAAGTATATTTTTCTTTCTAGTGCTTCAACAGAGTTTTCCTAGTACAGTAGAACCTCCTTGCAAAGCACACCTAATTTCAGAACCAAAGTGTCCTTTAGGGAGAGGTCTCCTCTTACCGGAAAGTTGCTAAATAGTAGAAATGGTAATTTTTCAGATGAAAACCGTCCTTTGTAGAGAGGTGCCCATTAGCGAGAGGGTACTTTCAAGGAGGTTCTACTGTTTTACAAAATTTTCTAAGAAGTTCTAAAGTAATTTCTCTTTCATAAAAGTCTATGAAATTTATTAACTCGGCGAAGGTGGTTTTCGACAGTCCAATATATTCTATTTATTGCTAGAAAATTCTCCTTATGTTTAATGTAGAGATTCCAGCAATTTCCAAATAGAAAACTATCGTGTACCTACCAGATATATTTGGGGTTGATAAAGTTTAAATGGGGGACCTCTTCCTTTGTCATTATAATATAAATATTTTCATGTCTAAATGCTTCGAGGTCGTTTACTTAGGTTTTATTTTCTTGTCCTTTCATATTCCCATTTGATTAATCGATATTTAGTTATTATTTTATGGTTTGTAATTTTCAGGGCGCGCGTTATTTTTTTAATATAAATAATAAAAAATTCTATTTTTGAAAAATTAAATTAATTTTTTATTTTCAATCTGTTTTCTTCATTATTTATTGTTCATTATTTTTATATACACTTTATCCTCTTATTTTAAGTTTGGCAGAATTAATATACCAAAAAAAACTCTCTTAAAAAAAAACCTAAAATATATTTCACAATAAAATGGAGAGCCACCAGACTATGGGACGTGTAGCACGCCGTAGCCACCGAGGAATGAAGTCTGTGAGATATAATCCCTACAAGAATAACAGACGAGTAATTCCCTCAGACCTCAGTCGAGCACTAGGTCACTCCCTGCCCCACTTCCAAGATTTGCTGGAAAGTACTGGAAAATTGAGAACTTACGCCTTCAGGGAGATTTTTGGAAGTACCGACATCAGGCATATAGCTGATGGTTCAGCTGTCGAGAGTTTCCGATCTGGAGAGTCTGAATATAAAGTTGTCAGAGTCGAGGAGTTCAGTAAATACCATTTCGACCTGATTAAGTCAGAGGTGAAGATCACCAAGAGTCTTTCCCTTTTGAAAGATGGAGGCAGGAATAGAACGTCCGCCTTTGTAGAACTCTTTGGAACGTGGATAGTATGGGACTACGGTCTGAATTCCACTGAATACAAACAGCTCTATGTGGTCTACAAGACCGAGTACGCGGGGATGCCGCTGCAGGAGTTTGTACACAGCCTTTCCCTCACGGCTGACCAAGTCGCCAGTATAACGCGGCAATTGGCGCTGGCCCTCTCAGCCGCGGAGTTCGAGCTGAACTTTGAGCACCGCGACCTCCACGCCGAGACCGTCCTCATAAGACCAACATCCAGGTCCCAGTTGACATTCCGTGTGGACGGCGAGTCCCACTCTGTAAATTCGTGCGGCTACAAGGCGACTATTGTCAATTTCAGCGCCTCCCGCGCCACAATCAACGACATAGTTTACTGTACTCCCCTTGACACACAGGATTACCGCCAGATGACCATACAGGAAGATTGGGCTGGTTTTTACCATGAGACCAACAGCCATGCCGTTGTACAGCTGATGTCATGGATGTCGTCCTACGTGGAAGAAGCAAAGTTTCCATTGTACGCCTTTCTAGCCAGATACAAGAACATGTGCTGCTATGACCTGGAGTACTATATTTCCGACTGCTTGCTTCCTCAGATAACCAGCTGGAAGATTCGGTGTGAGATGGAAGCCAGATACTTGAACTGCGAATAACTGGCAATTAGATGTTTGCTCTGTGTAGATATATCATCAACACATCATGAAACTCAAATTTAATTGTTTTATATTACTAGAGAGAATTCTCTGACAAGACATGTGTGTGTGACCATAATGTTAATAATTACCTTGAAAATTATTTTTAGAAACATTTAATTTTTATGATTTATTTATTACTTTTCAATGACTTTTTGTGACATATGTATATATATATATATACATTTTAATATAATATTTTGTTAAATTAAATAAAAATATTCTAATTTTCATAAAAAATCGTCTTTTTAAGTCTCTCTTTTTTTTTAAATAGGGTTCCAGTGACATATTTTTTAGTCTATTATTAGAGAAGCACGAAGTCTATCAGACTCTTGTGCCATATTAGAATTATCTACATATATACAAGTATATGTACACAAGTATATATATATACTTACCAATAAGTCGGTGGACGAGTGGGTAACACCCTCGATTCCCGACGGTCATGAACTGGGATTGAATCCCACGTAACATTTTGTTTAATATATGAATAACCTTTACATATTATAGTGGAGAGAAATCGAATCTTCAGAGAATAAAAAACAACAATTATCCTAGCAAATTTGTCGAAAAACATTTTTATAAACCAAAATCTCCACCTTTAAATAACACCCCTGATCAATCAAAAAAACTTTACTGCTCCCTCCCCTACAGCTACGGCTCTGAACGCATCGCCAGAGTCCTAAAGAGATACAACATCATAACTACCTATCAATCATATTTAAATTTAAAAAGGCCTTACGCCATCCAGACACTAAACAAATTAACAAAATGGAAACAAAATCAACGTAATTTACAAAATACCTTGTAACAATTGCCAAGCTAATTATATAGGTGAAACCAGCAAACCACTTAAAGATCGTTTAAATCAACACAAATCAGGACTAAGGAATTACAACCCACTGTCTCTCCTTGTAGATCATGCACTGAAAAACAACCACACTCCGGATTTCGAAAATACAGCTATTTTATACCAGAACATTAAAGAAAAACATTGCCGATTGTTCTTAGAAAGCTGAGCCTCTGCAGAAGACAAAGAAAGCATAAATAGGAAATTTGATTTACCAGACATCTACACACCATTTAGATCTTCTTAATTTTTTTGTCTATTTATTTTAATTTCAATTAGTTAATTTTTATTTTTAAATTGACTTATTATGTACTATTTTAAAGAGAGAGGTGCCGTTTTTTTAAATTTCATAACTTTGCTTTATATATATACTAGTAGAAAAGCCCGTCCAAGGACGGGATCGGCTAGAGCAGGTGGATTCCTAATTTTATTTCTCACATTCCTTTTTGATACTTAATAATATGTAATCGGAAGCGTTCGAGGTAAAATAACGTTCATGGTCCGTCAGGGATCGATCCCCTTCCGAGCGTTGCAACATTTTACCTTTCGGGTCATTTTATTGATATTTTTTTTAATTAACATTTTTACTTTAAAAGAGGTGAACTTACAATGAATAAATTTCTTTGTAAACAACATTTTTGGTGAAGCAAGCTGAACTATTTTCAAGAAGCCTTCCTTGCTTGCTTCCGTGGATTATTTTTATTTTAACACACTTAGAGCTTTTCACCCTAGAAAAAGCAACATATAACTGACCATGGCTAAAAACTGGTTCAGGTAAATAGATGCCAACCATTTCAAGGGTTTGACCTTGTGATTTATTTATTGTCATAGCGAAGGCTAATTTTACAGGGAACTGTCCCCTTCTGAGAATGAAAGGAATCTCAGAATGTATTGGGGCCAAGTAAACTCTCGGAATAAATACAGATTGATCTACTGCAGTGCCAGTCCGAACTTTTGCAATAATTAAATTAGGTAACAATTTAGTTACTACTAATCTCGTCCCGTTACAAAGACCTCGCTTTGTGTTTAAGTTTCGAAGAAGCATTATGATTGCTCCAACTTATAGCTTCAGCTTATGAAGTGGCATTCCCGAAGGGTTAAGGCTGTTGAGAAATACCGGTGGATAGCTCTCATTATCTTCAGGTGTCGCATCATCTATTGAGTCTGAGCTGAAATATGTTATGGAGTCACCTTCAAGGATATCTAAAACTCGGTTGTTGATATCATCAACATCCACATTTCTGGGACAAAGTATAGCCTTATCGGTATACTGTTCAAAGTCAGAAGGAAGCAATTTATCTCCATAAATTTCTTTGACTAAATCGCCATTGCAAACCATTTCAGATGGTATTTCAAATGTATCGGAGTCTAAGCCAAGATCATTTGTTAGCTCGCCATTTCCAAGCTTTAAAAGCCAGGCACTAAACTCTGGGTCAATTGACCTAATATTATTGTCTAATTTCAAAATATTAAATTTTTTCTATAGAGGATGAAATTTAATACTTGAATCTACAATTGCAGCTTGAGTTCCATGTGGAACAACAGGCAAAGTCTGTCGGAAGTCCCCTCCCAAGACAATGGTTTTACCACCAAGTGGTTTTTCATTTTGCATGATTTCTTTCAAGAGATTATTAATGCATCTAAGAGCATATTTTGGTGCCATGGTAGCTTCATAATAAATAATGACATTTGCATGATCATAATTGCAACATGATCATCATTTTCAGGATGCAAGGCACCTGAGCGGTGATAAATCTGTCCGTTGATTCGGAAACAATAGGGCCCATATCCAGGAGGAGGTGCAAGGTTTGCTCCCATTGAAGCGAATGCTAGGGCACTGTTGACGGAACGGATGTTTTCCATGAAGTTCTTTGAAAGTTGATGCTTTCCAGTCATTAAACTTTCAAGTAGTTCAGAGGTTTGAATCGGTTCAAGTTCGACTTTTCCTTTGGAACAGCATTTATGAAAAGTTTTACTGTATGTCGTTTGTTCCAATTCGAAATACTTTGCTCTACATTTTGGGCAAACTTGATCAAGTTGGCCACAAAGGTGCAGGGGAATTTAATCTTCCTCGAAACATGTCCCTGTTGGCAAAGGTAGATTATCTCCCTGTCGAATTCTTTGCATCCTCAGCCTACTGTTTTCCCTTTGAAGGGCTCTTTGATTTTCGCTCATATTCATTCGGTATTGCCGTTGTTGTTCATTATGCGTTCTCTTACGGGTGAATTTAAACGTCTTTGTCGATGCTGTTCAATACGTTGCTTTGCTTCGATGGCCTCAACAATAGAAAGGGCTCTTTTAGGAGACATTGTTTATAAAAATAAAATAATCAAGCTAAATTAAAAAAATAAAATTATTTAAAAAATATTATTCCTCAAATATTCACCGAATAAATTGCCGAAAGCAAAAAAATGACTAATAAGGTCAGAATAGAATAAAATAAAGGATGAAAACAAAAACCAAACAGACCTACAGCCGGCCACGTCACTTAACTACGTAACTTGAACACGTGACACAGAATGGACCAATCCTATTCGGCTTCAACGAACAGACGCTTTATTATATGTGATTTTTGCTTTAATGAATTTTTAAATTTTGTTGTAACACCCGCGATTTCTTAAATTATATTTTCACACATTAGTAATAACCTGTAATTAATACATACCACTTGTTTAATTATTTTTACATTTATCACTTCAAAACACAAAAGTATTGATACATTAAATATATAACATATTACATGCAATACTTTAAACTTTTTTAGTTTCCACTTTTTAATTTATTTTTTCTCATTTATTCATCCTAAATTGTTTTAACTTCCATTTTAATGTATTTTTATAAAATATTTTTACTTACATATATATCGATCTCCATAAATTTTGAAATGAATTTTTTCAAATACCCACATTTTTTTGTTAAACCTTTTTAAAAAAGTTCTTACAGTTTATTGTTTAAATCATTTTAAATTTAATTTCAAATGTTTTAATAGATACATATATTTTTAATTTATCTCTTAATGAATTATTAATGAATTATTTTATGTACTTATTACAATTTTTTTTTAAATATAATGATAGAACTCGTATTTTTCCTTTAATATTTTAATATATATTTTACATATTTGATTGCAATTTTTATAATAATTTTTTCATTCACAAATTTCTCCCACCTACTCTGTATTTTAATTGATTTCAACTGTAATATTATAACACTATGCAGCGCTGAGTTTGTGTATACAAAATGTAATGCCTCTATAAAGGTTGGCGTTCAGCCAGCCGAAATATTGGCAAAATAAATATTTTATTAAATCCAATATATGCTTTTTTATTATCTAATATTATTCATTGTTTCAATTATCATAAACTAGGTTGCTCTTGTTGAGCGATACCTAATAAAGTGATTTTGGAACCGAAACAAGTTTTTACATAAGTATAAATCTTTAATAATTTACACGATTTAGTGATTTATAAATTTGTGTGCAAATAGCTCTAAACTTGCCAAAGTTTTCATAAGGTTGAGTATATACAGAAATATGATTTGGCATTATGTCAAAGTAAGCAAGTACAATTTGGTTAGTCAGAGGGCAAGCCAACAAAAGATGCTCTGGTGTTTCAACATCTAGACAGCATTCACATGTTGGATCATTTATAACTCTTAAGTCAAACAGAAAACTTTAAAAGGGTCCTTTGCCTGTGAAGAACAAAGTAGTGTATTTATCAGAAGTAATGAAGCTTGGTACATCTCTCCGAAAAAAATTCTTGAATGTTGCATTAGTTTGAGAAAGATAAAATCTAAATTTTGTATTGATATATAATTTATCCAACTCCTTTGAAAGGGGCTTATTTAGTGTTTGGTCTGTCAGAGAATTCTTCATATTGTATCTAATTAGTGATATTTCAAGGTAGTCGGTGAGCATAGGAGTTTTCGCCAGAATATGAGTAATGTAAGAAGATGAACTTTTGTAAGCATGAATGCACCTAATTAAAATCTGGTACTGTATAGTATTTAACTTTGAACGTTTTGTGGATTGTTAAAAGGGAACCAGATATTTGATGCATAGCTTAACATAGGACGTATCACCGCCTTGTATAAAATCAATCTGCGCCTTGAATCAATTCCCCAAGTACGTGCACATAATGAAAATAGCGCATTCTTAAATTTCATAGCCCTGTTAATTATATTGTCAACGTGTGGTCCAAAATCACTTTTATTTCTTTGTCTGTGGTTGCGAAAAATAACTCCCAAAATCTTTATAGTTTCTGATGGCTGAATATTTATACCGTTACGGTTTATAGGTAATTTTTGATAATTGTGTAAGTAGAGTATACCTGTTTTATTTGGACTTATTGGGAGTTTTACCTTCTCACGCCAATTATTAATATTATTCAGACTTTTTTATAATTTTGAACTGAAGTTCCTGGATGCTAGAGCCCCAAACCACAAATGAAACATCATCGGCAAAAGCTATGAAATTTGCGAAAATTTCACTAAAAGATTAAATAAAATCATTTAATAATATATTCCAAAGAATTGGAGAAATAATTCCACTTTGAGGGCATCCCTTATTTACCATTTTTATACATTTTGAGTTTAAGTATCTTAGCTCTACCTTTCGATCTTTGATATATGAAATAATTATTTTAATTAGTGGCGCTGGAAAGTTTGCTTTCTCCAATTGTTGAATGATTGCAGGATGCTAAGCGTTGTCGAATGCTCCGCTGATATCCACAGCAACCAAGGTGTAACATCTGTTTCCTTTCTTTGGAAACTTATTTTAGTTATTTCGTGTAGGGCAGAGATTGTAGACTTTGCTTGTATGAAGCCGTGCTGATGAGGATACATAACATTATTAGCATTGATATGATTTAAGAGTCCGATGTGAATTAATCCCTCAAAATATTTGCCAAGATTAGATGACAGACATATAGGTCGGTAGGCCTTCGGTTCATAATAATTATCTTATCAATGCAAACATTGAACAATTTTTTTAGGATTGGCGATATGTAGTGAGCTGCTGTTTTAATCATCTGATTACTTATATGATCTATTCCTGGAGCCTTTTTATTGTTGAGTTTACTAATTATAGAGAAAGTTTGAGCATTATCAAAATGAATAGTTTCGTCATTGGAAAAAGTATGTTCCTTGTTTCTGATTGATTTATAATTTGTTTCAGAAGATTGATTATCGTCCGGAAACAGGGAAGAGAGAAGGTTTATCATTTCTGATTGAAGCCTATCTCGAGAGACATTTAAAATCGGTAAATAAATGATTTTGAAGTAGTCCTTTGTTTCAAAATTTTATAAGTATTTCCAAAGGGGGATGAATTTTCCAATTCCTCTAAAAATGTCAGCCAACTTACTCTTCTTGTTTTTCCAATAGTAATCATATATTTATTTCGTGTTTCTTTATATACTTTTTCATCAATTAGCTGTCTATTGATCCGTTTACCTCGGTAATAAAGATTTCGAACATATTTGAAATGACTTTTAAGAAGTTCCAATTCCCTCATAACCGATATACTCATTGAGGCTGCATATGAATCTTTAAAAATAAAGCCAAAATACCTACATGATAATTCATTTAATTGGTGGACTGGTGAATTGGAACTTCTTAAAAGTCATTTCAACAGTCCACCAATTAAATTATTATCATGTAGGTATTTTGGTTTTATTTTTAAAGATGCATATGCAGCCTCAATGAGTATATCGGTTATGAGGGAAACTACACGATTTATATCGTTTTTTATTTTCTATATTACTGGATGCCTCAACTGCCTCGGTAACTCTTGAGACCTCAATTGCTTGTTCATATTTTAGCCAGTTTGTTCCTTTCTCTTGAAAATACCACGTTAAGTATTTCCCCGCAAAATCTCTTCTGTTTCCAATCCAACGTCGAAAGAAATTGCGAGGTGGTCTGATATTTGGGAGAGGTTTTATGTTTGGGGCCAGTGGTTTCAGGCGTCAATGGGTAACACAAAATGTCGAGGCAGGTTGGATGTAAGCTAGAAGAGAGACCAGCGCCGAACAAGGTCCAGGAGGGTGT
>CP092866.1:54826652-54880725 GCA_030710605.1 Cordylochernes scorpioides
ATTATTTTATTCGCATTATCCAATTTCACTTTTGTATTGAATATTCATATATATTCATTTTAAGTTATAAAATACCGTTTAAGTTATTTAAAGAATATATCGAGTGATAATTTGCTCTGTAAAATGTGATACGTGTGGCCATTAGTAGAGCAGCTATTCCGACCAATCGGTTTAGTTCTGTGACATCCTGGGTGGCCACCATTATCGCCTCTGTAGGAAGACAAATCCTTGTCCCAACCTGTCACATAAGTGGTCTCCCCGCGCTGCCAAATCTCCATGGTTAGTAGGACTTTGTGTCTTGGCCTGCTGGGCTTGTGACCGTGAATTCTTCCTGATATATTTTTGAATCGTAACAAGGCCATATAAGTTGAATATATGAATAAATTAATGACGGGGTCGGTGGAAGGATGTTATAAACCTTTGGTTTTCGACCGCTTCCACCCGGGATCGAATCCCGCATTGAGAATTTTTTTTATAATTAGAAAATACTCCAATGGCCCCCGATTCTAGCAAAAGTCCAACCCCACCTGCGAGTGCAAGTAAACAAACGAGACTCGGGCACATTTGTGAGTGAAAAAGTGGAACTGCTTTTCACATGTGTAAACATGCGGTCACTTACAGTAAAAGCAGTCACCTACTTCTTCCCACCATGATTATAATGGCCTGTACAACGTGTACTAGAGCTAATAAAAAGAAATTAATGAACAAGAAATCACTAAAGGAAATACTATTGATTAATAAAAATATATCTTGGATCCATATTGTTGATTCTAAACGCTTATTTTTTTCACGAGGCAGTTCGCCTATTTTCTTAGATTCAGATCTTGTAAACCTATCACTTACGCTAGGCACGGGTAGTTATGTTTCAAATACATCCGGTTGATATCTTTACAATAGTTTAAAACCCAGAGGTATATCTGTAATATATTAAAAATATATAATTGGTATAAAATAATGAGTATTGATAGTTAAATAGAAATTGAATAAATATTATTTTTAAGGCTTGAAAAAGGTTTTGTATTTTATGTAACAAAAAAGGGCTTTAACAAGTTCAAGCTGTAGCTTCGGCAGTTACGCGTCATAGTATGTCGTAATATATATAAATATATATTTGAAAATAGAGCAATCCATACTTATATGTACATATATAATACATATTTTATTATCTAATATATATTTTTTTCAAGCATTTTTTTATATTATAGAAACAATAAATTATCAATATATCTCTAATTGTTCACCCCTACCTTTTGATGATTTGCTGCATCTTTATCCGTAAAATAAAACATATTGTTGCAACACAATATTATTTCATAGTCTTGAAATTTACAATGTTAATAGTTAACCATTTTGTATATAATCATTTACTTAAACATTAATTGTAAGTTTCTTTTGTTTTTGAGCGTTAAAAAAACGTTCTCTTTTTTATTTATATACATAGCCATTCATTTATAATCGTTTTAATCATATATATAAATTTATTTATCTTACTTGGTCTTTATTGAATTGTCATTTATCATTGAATAGACGTCTGGTGCATGCGAATTCCACGTGACAATATTCTGAATACCAATAATAATTATAAATATATAAGCCATTGAAACATTTATCATTTCTCACCCTTTCGTTTGTCAAGAGGGTTGTAGAAGTAAGTCTTTAAAACGTCAAGTCAATAATTTCAAATTTTTTTAAGGCAAAATATTCTTGTTACAAGAAACCTCCCAGCTAGCAAATGGCTTTGTCAAACATTTAAAATGCATTTATATAAATATCTACCTATAGATTATATTACCGAATATATATATATATATAATTGATAGAAATTCAAAGATAAATTGAAAATAAAGATTTGCATGTATTACGTATCACGTATCGTGTATCAGATGTTTGAATCCCAGAAGATGGGAGAATAACCTCGTAGAAATATCTTATTTTCTAAATGTATGCGATTGATCTAACAAAGGTTTTTATATAAAAGATATATATATATTATGAATAAGTTGTTTTTGTTAGATAAAGGATTGATAAGATAAAGGGTTGAAGGTGCAGTCGTGATAAACTAAAGATAATTATTTACTATCAGTAATATTTATTTTCAATTACTTGATGAAAAATGACACATTCGTTATTTCAAAATTATGTAGAATTTATTAAATTAATCCTATATATTAGTGACTTAAAAAATAGATATGTTAACTATGCATATTTTCAACAAACTGAAAGTCATTCTAAAAAACGATGATTAAAAAAAAGAATTATCAATGAATAAAAATAATATATATATATATATATTTTTTTTAAATATAGAATATTTTAGTTTTTAGATTATATATATATTGAATGACATTTAATATCTCGATATTAATGCACATTTAATATGTTACTTTAATATTTAATCATTCTAAAAAAACCTTCAAAAAAATTCCTGAACTACGAATCGACTTGGAAGTCGAATTATAATTATAAAGAAAGTAAATTATTCAAAAATGGCTCTGTATAAAGCTAACGTTAATAGAGCCTGTCTCAATGTGAGATATGGGACAGTTTTAGCGTTTAATGACATGTTAATATTCTGTCACTGACCTTACAGTGACACAGTGGACCCGCCTGTGACAAACTGTCACACGGAACGTGACTCTTGAAGTAATAAAACGACAAAGATTCCCAAAGGCGTCTAAAATTAGCAAGCCTTTGAAAACCAACCGGACTGAAAAGAGATCAAACAATGGAAGATTTTTACCTTCTTGAGTAAACATTCCTTTTAGAATCGCTTTATTATAACGGAAAGATTAACATGTTAGGACTCAGTTTACATAAAATATTTCCATTATGTGTCTTTAGGTGTAAACTTACATGACAGTGTCAACTTATAGTTAAATCTCTGAGAGTGATAAGATAATGAAGTGGATTTGAAATTTCTATTTTTCTGTAATATATATATATATATATATATATATATATATATATATATATATATATATATATATATATATATATATATTATATTGTATATTTTCCTTTTGTTAACTAAAATAGTTGTTTATTTTATTATATTATCACCTCGAACAAAGGTTTAATGTATATTCTTTAAAATATTTGTATGCATTTGTATGTGATAATATATAATATGATAATATATACACACACACACACAAGCCTTTTTATTGGGGCATCCAGCCCTATGATATGATAATATATAGTAATGATAGTTTATAAATGATATATATATAGTAACGTAGTTTTATTATGTGTGCTTCAATGATGCCGTTGAATATGTAGATGTCAACTTTATACACATCAGAGATCTATTAACATATGGCAGGAGGGTGTCTCTCAGTCTTGCTCTAGCTGCTCTATCTTCCTTTTGACCTTTTTCTTCGCATCTTTGAATGCTAACTTGTCTCCCGTTTTAGCTTTCTTACAACCTTCTGGTTACAAAGGGAGAGTAGTATATATATAAATAAATATATAAAAGGTCAGATGTTGATATTAAGACAAAAATGGCATAATCTGACCGCTTTTAGATGGCGTTCTGCCATAAGAAAAAGAAATATTATTAAAATATTTAGATATAAATTGAGTATTTTTTTATAATTTTAAAATAGAAAGAATAAACAATGTTTTAACGGTGCGTACTCATGCTGATATTTCTTTTTCGACAATAGTTTTTCTCCCGTCATATTTATTACCAATCCGTTGACGATAAACTGTCTCATTGCTTATTTTCTTCAATAAATTAATGTAAATCTCCATTGTACGTTTATAAGATCTGAAATGAATATGAAAGATGTGGGATAAATTATACCAAACCACATTGCATTTCATTTTGCATAAGTAATTATATACCATGTTTTGGAAGGCAAAGCTCTATGAGAGAAACTTTTATTTAAATATATATATACCCAATTGAATAAATTTTACTTTAAAAAAGCATAATAAAAATCATATATTTATATATATATAAATAATTGTTTGTATGTCCGGTATACAAATTCGCAGTAGTTCACTAATTCAAACCAAAATTTCCATACATGGGTAAAAAAATATACGAGGAAGACAATAGGCTTTTTAAAAAAATATATATAAATCAATTATTAAAACTATATATTTTTAGTCATAAAATGATGATGACGATATTGCTGTATCATTTTTGATTATCAGATACAAAATTATATCGGGAAAAATTCCAAAAAGCAGAGACCACGGGTGAAACCAGTTCATTATTTTGTACGCAGGAACAAAATTCTAACAGAAAAACATTCATTCGAGCAGAAAACAAAAGCCAGATCATCTTTCTATAAAAATATCGGTTCTCAGACACAAAGTTTGGAGCGGGACGTTTCACAAGAGTGACATCCACGGCGCCAATTTATAATTGTAACGAATAGTATTTAAATAAAAACATTTAATCGGGTAAAACCCGGGCATTGCCCGGCTCATTCGGCTAATATATAATAACCACAAACTTAGAATATGATATTTAAAATACAATATAACGCGGCTGATGATTGTAAAACGAAAGATCGTGGGTTCGATTCCCGCCCCTGGACACTTTTATTTTTCCGTTCGCCATTACTCTTCATATTTTCACCCTTTCATACTTCATCCTTAAAGTTAGAAATAGTCGTTATTTCTCTTTAAAATAAATTTCGATTTTTGTTTAAAAGAAACATTCGCGGTATTTGCAATTTTCGTTTTAGAATATGATACTTGTAAGATTATCAGTGTTCATGTTGTAATTATATAAGGTCTACAACGACGAGAATATTTTCTTATGTACACAATTAATTTCTAAATTCTAATTTTACATATACCGTTGAAATACATATCATATATACTGTCACATCATTGACTATTGCAATAAATTGTAGAGTTGTAATATATCGCAGAGAGAATCACACAACAATAAATTCTTATAATCCAAATTGATTGTGAGGAACAGAGAGTGACCAACAAAAGAGAATACAATCCCAAGAAATTCTGCAAGCCAACGGTTTATTTTATTTGAAAGAAACTTTAGAATTTTACTGATTTTATTTCTCAAATAAAAGTCGCGTTTGTTGATTTTTCACTTGAATTCAGCGGACATCATATTGCCTTTGTCCGCGGTATTGGAATATGGGAATGTAATTACACCATGGTTTTTCACTCCCTCTTCTTTTTTACCTTTGAATAGGAGATATTGAAAGAGGAAATATATAATGTAAAAATACAGTTCGAAAATATTTGTCGATAAAACTTGAAGCGATATTTATACGCTCCCAAGGATATTATTAAACAAAATAATTAAATTTTCTATCCTTATAAAACAATTTGATATAATATTAGAGAATTTTGTGAATTTGCAAATAATATTAAACACTATCTTGAGATGATGCATTAGCGCGCCATCTGTTATCAAGATTAGAAACTAATATAGACGCGTATATTTCTTTTTTTTTTAATAAGAAATTTCTACTGCCCTTACTGATGAGCCAGGCTTTCCTATCAATTTTTCCATTGCAGTAAGGGCAGTAGAAATTGTTTATTTAAATAAAAAAGAATCATACGCGTCTATATTAGTTTCGAATTTTGATTATCTTGAGATGTAGATGGCTTTTGTTCAACGGTCTCCGTGGTGTTGTAGTACAAACCAGAGCTAGTAATCATTCGAGGATGAGCTTTTTAACAAAGTAATGAAGAAGTCGAGTTAAACAACAATAAAAACTATTCATTTCTTATAAAATACTCGATAATATTCTAAAATCAAAATTATTCGGAAAATTTGAATTGATAATAGAAATATCTACATGAGTCTCTATGCCATCTGTGACAATATATAAATACGATATAGATTAAAGTTTACCAATATATATTCTATAAATTTATAATAAATACAAGATGAGATAATAAATACAATATCAAATATGAAAATTCGAAATAGTTTAATTCTTAAAAGAACCATACGTGTCTATAATAGTTCTGAATTTTTATAACAGATGGCGCGCTAATGCATAATATTATCTAATATATATAGAAAAAATATTTCAGAAGGCCCAAAGAGCATTTATAATAACAAAGCAATATTAATTTCAAAAATATAAAATATATTTGCGTGAATGTTACTTTTTAAACAAACCATTCCTGATTGCCCCATACTGCAATGATACAATTATAAGAGAATATGGCTAACTAATCACTGGTGAACCCAACCAACGGCTTCGCCAGCCTTTCGTTCTTCGCTATTACCTTATAGCTCTAATATTGTTCTCCAATCAATGTCCACTTTCAACAAAAATGATTCTCATATAGACGAGAAAATAACCTTCTCATCGTAGTTTTTCCTCAATTTGTTTTTAACTAAACACATTTCTGTCCAATATTTTAGTAATATATTGTATAAAATTGTTTTATAAATAGCCATCCGAGAGAAACAAGACTTCAATAATTTGAAATATTAAAGTTAATATATTATACAGGTTTTCTAAATATACGAAGATAATGTTTTTAATTTTGAGAAGATGGATAACATAATAAGGTTTGGTAGTCACTCTATTATTTAAGCATATATCCCAGTAGACTGAATTAATGTCATTCTTCCTCCTGAGAAGATTCCAAATCAACTAAAAGCTTTGCCTTTGATGTTAAAATCAAAACATGTAGTAACGAATTTGTCTAGTTTCTGAGATTCTGAACACTAAGTTCTAGCAATCTAGTATATATAGTGTTGAATTACTGACCTGATTCATTATTTCAAGTTTTTCCAGGTTAAGAAGCTGTAAAGGAAAATAAGGAAACGATAGGTTTTTTTTATCAGTCTTGTTAAAGAATTATTTTTGAGCTTATGTAATAAATTATTTCAAAATTCAATTAAATTTTGGTGGCTAAAAGGTAATTAAATATTCGAAAATGTATTATATCAGATATTTTAATTTCGGAATTATATGTATAATATTTTCTATAAATAGAATTAACTAATAGCAATAATGTATTTTTATTTTCACGGCACGTGAGGATAATACAAAGATAATATATTAAATTTTGAATATTCTGAAGCAGCAAATAATAAAATGGTGTCGGCTGAAGGGCTCTCTCTCTCTCTCTCTCTCTTGCAATATTTATTGCTTAATATTGTATATTTATATGTGTAATATACACTATAATTGAACAATATGGATATTTATAATATAATGATATGAAACACTAAATTGATGTTTGTTTGTCTTCCTTGTCAAAACTACAAATGCAAGCATTATAATATTTTACATGAAGGTAGCTAAAATTATTGATAAAAAAAGAGACGTTTATTATTTTACCAGTTGCAAGCAAGACACTCTATATCCGATCTGGATAATTGCGCGTGAAACTATTTACAATAATTCATATTGTAGTAGAGTAGGTAACAGAATTATCAAAAAGAAAATAAACAATTAGGAAAAAGAGCATTGAATAAACATATCCATTAAACAAATAAGCAACAACATAAGCAGATAGAGGAAATTGCAAGGTAGTTATTTACCGTATGTTAAGCAATGATGGAATATATAAAACCCTAAATATTTTCCATTATCATTTTCATTAAAATTATCTCTTAGAGGATATACACAAATAGTTCTCTAATGTAAATAATTTCTTGATGATTTAGTTTAAAATAAGTCGTATTGCACAATTTCTTATTTATATATTGTATACGTTACTTTTAAAAGTATCCTTAGAAACTTAAAACAATTAAAATGAGGAATCCTCTCTCTCTTTTTCTTTCTTCACTATTTTTCCCTACATCCGTATATGATCATATTTTGTATCGTTATACGTTTTCTTCCCATATAAAGTTGAATTTACATATCGGATGATTATTCCTTCTATGGTATCTTCATCAGACAGAGTTTGGTTTCGTATTGTTTGTGGGACTATTCAAAGAGGGCACCACGAGAAGGTAACACTATCTTAAAAATTTGCACCTCTCCCCTTATATAAAAGGTAGTGAATAAAAATTCAAAATATTTAATAAAAACCTTATATAAAACTGAATCATTTTGAAAAACTAAATTTCTTGAGTCATGAAACTATTTATAATTGTGATATTTTTATTTGATAAAAATATAAAGACTAGCTACTATACTTTTTAAGTGTGTTGTGCGTGATTATTGAAAGGGCCTGGATCATAAGTGGTAAACTCTCACAACAGTTTCGTCAGTTCAATCTTCCAGACATCTCTAATACTGAAATGGGCTGTATAGATTATGTATTCAGTACTTTTGAGGAATTCTTGGTAATGACATTTAAGGAACTATGAACTTAAATATTGATGATAGTATAAATTTATACTAGTTATCTTTTAAATTTAATTCTTCAATTCATCCATTTATATACGTTATTTTCTAATTTTCCCTTTCCATTCATCTCTACAAATTATTTTTATTCAATAAATAAATTACAAGAATACCAATATAAAATGGGGAGAATGTGAACACATCTTTCACTTATTTACTATTATTTATTTAATATAAATCTAACTAAACAAACACACTTAAAATAAATGTAAGTAACAATCTTTTCTTACTTTTGGTTGATTTAGCATCTAATTTTTTAATAAAGAGGTGTCGGCTATATTAATTTTACAATAAACTCTGTTTATTAAATAGCTATATGCCATCCCTTTTATTGATTTTATTATTAATTTCAATTGTTAAGAAGGTTTTTATTGTGTAAGAGTGACGAGATTTAACGTATATTGGAAGTGAATATACAATAAATAGTTAATAGTTAAACATTAAATGAATATAGAATATTAGAAAAATGATATAAGATAGAGTTGTGCACTTTTATAAGATTATATTAATGAAAGTGTTTATTTTATCAGAGAATAGACCACACAAAGAGTTCTTTCAAATTAATAGAATTTAGAATTGAGCAATCTATAGAATTATACCTTTTGAAAAGGAATAAAAAGATATATCCGAATAAAAACGGCACATCTTGGATCGATAAATAAACTGAGTTTTTATAGCATGATATTTCCACGATCGGAACATTCGTCTTTTCAAAAGCTTCTGAAATGCCAAGATATTTGTTATATTCATGTACAAATATATTTACATATATCGAATGCTGATTCGTATTGATTGCGACATTTTTAGAATATATATATAGATGTACCTAGAGGATCACTTTACCCTCTCATAATTTCTTTCTTCCGAAATTTTATATTATATACATATATAGAGAAAGAGACGAATTTAGTTCCAATTCTTCGAATTTGCTCAATTTGCTGAAGTAATGATCAAAGGACACTTGTAATAAGCTTTAGGGAAGGGAAAAACTAATTGCAAAGTGTTTCATACCATATCTAAATTTCTAATTATTTTTAAAAACCTACTTGCATTTTATACAATAAATAAAAAGTATTGTTTTGAAGATATTACAAAGAATATTTAGAAGAACAAATTAACTGATGATCCTGTGACTGCTCCACAAGTAGAAATATTTTACTTTGTGATTCCAGAGCCTCTTTCTCTACCTATATACCTACAGGTATGATTGAAGTCTTGAAGAAAGTATATTGACGAATTGCTTGCTTCAATGCTAGTTTTGAATCCAAGAATGCAGAAAATGGCCGTTTATACAACCATAATATTTGATTTTTTTTATAAATCCAGTACTATTTGAGAATACCTAAATATTGGTTGTCATGTATTAAATATCTTTATTTGTACTTTCATGATGTATGAAATAATTATGTCCAGTTCAGTAAATTCATAATATGTTAATTATAACATCGTTTAAACTTCCATCCGCCTTTTGTTCATTAGCAGATATGATATAAAATGTAACAATATAATTAGGTTGTGATAGAAGATTAAAAAATTATTATATGTATTCAAGAAGAGTTGGATTCGCTTATGACTCAAAGGCCGCGAGGAAGTTACAGCTCCTCCTACGTCAAAATTTAAATAAGGAAGAGTTGGATTGTCTTTCAGAATTATACCGGTAATTACATCATGTGACGTAATATAAATTAGAAGTAAGGAAACCTGGCGGCGACATCCCATTATGGAGCCAATCAGATTTGAGGATTAGAAGCGGCCTCGAAAGTCTTGACATGGGCAGCTCGGGGACAGTAAGAAACTTTCCTGATGCCGTGATATTGAACCTAGGAACCAGATCTATTGATTCACTGTACTTTACATATGATCGGGCTTCATCACATTACAAGATATGATGTCGAGAAGCCCAATTACACTTGAAAATACTTATTCAACATATATAACTATATTATGATGTCATTTGCCCGCCATCTGTTATGAAAATTTGAAACTATTATAAACGCGTATGATTCTTTTAAAATTAAACAAATTTCCATTGCAGTGAATACAGTAGAAATTGTTTAAATTTTAAAGGAATCATACGCGCTATAATATCTTCGAATTTTCATATAAATTATATTGGTATAATTGAAAAATCTGAATTTCTTTTATACATAATTTCTATAAGTTTTCATCTATAGAAATAAGTTCAATATTTAGAGCTTTCATTTCAAACAATTTAAAACCTTTCGTAATATATATTTTATTAATCTCCACACATCTATCTAATAAAATATTAAATTTCTTCTTTCAAATAAAATAAGTTTATCGATAAATGTTTTGATTTTTTTTTCTAATTTATCGATATTTTTATCGTATATTGGAACATTAGAGATATCAAAATTTTGTTTTTATAAAGATACCTTGTTCCTTGTCGCTAGAATTTCCCGCCTTTATACAAAAATAGATGGATAAAACTAAGGAATGGCAATGTTTGAAAGATAACAGATACCATACTGTGGTGTAGGTTATGGGGGGAGAGAGAATTTGTGTTGTCTATGTGTCTCATGTTCATTGGTATAACATTTCAAACCGAGAAATTGCGAATATGTTTATAAATGTGTATACTGTTTTATTTTCACTAGAACAATTAATGATGGTTATAAATTTCAATACTATTATAGACGCGTATGATTCTTTTAAAAAATAAACAATTTCTACTGTTCTTACTGCAATGTAAAAATTAATGGGAGGGCCTGGCTCATCAGTGATGAACCCTCCCAGCGGTTTCCCATTGCAGTAAGAACAGTAGATATTGTTTAATTTTTAAAAGAATCATACGCGTCTATAATAGTTGCGAATTTTCATTACAGATGGCGGGAGAGAGAGGGAGAGAGAGATAATCCATTATAATTAATATTGGTATTTGAATCTTACATATGACAATAATTATATATCAATAAATGTACAAACAATAATATAATATATATAGGTCTATACAGTGTAAAGTATTCAAATGTTGTTAAATAGATTCATACCATAGTGTAGCTTGTAAAAGGGATTATTGAGACCAAAGTTAAAAGGTAAGATTTATAGAATACTTTAGCAAATAAAAAACCTAATATATCTCTGTGCATTTTTAATTAGATTAAATGAAGTATGCTGTATTATATGAATTAATATTATTTATTAATATATAATATGTTAACTTTTAAATATTACAAATTTCTATCTTTTTAAGTCAGTAGAAATATTTTATATTCCATTTTAATCTTATTTCTCTCTAAATGTCAAATTTTACAATTTTTGAAGAATTTTCCCTTAACAACTTCGATATACTTATCTATCGGAGATTTCGAGAGAGAGAGAGAGAGAGAAGTCAGCGAAGTTTCTTTCACTTTGGAATTTGCATATCTGCCACTAATCTTCCACATATTCACATATTCAGCAAGATTTCCTCGGACTGTCGTGGGACATGCCAATTTATTTTGCTACAAGGCATCAATAGTTGTCGCACCTTATTGTGTAAAATTTGTTTTTAACCCAAAAATACATCCTCCCTTCATTATAATGTTGTCAGTTTTATTGGAATTTCCCAATCCTCTATAAATCGAATTGGAAAGTGCTAACAAGCCAATACTGGGAGCAAGGTGGATATTTGCAGCGCGCTGTATTAAGTTTAAAACAATCCTTAGCATATTTGCATACTGCGCATTTATGTAACAATTTCTTTTATATCATTTCGTTTTGGGAGGATTTTGGTAAAGAATTTTATGAATAAATATATGATTGTTTCGAAAATGTTTACCATATATGAATTTTATCAAATAAATATTTTTTTAATGTAACAAAGCCTCCATATATATTCATACGTAGATATTATAATCTTTATATATGGAATCCTTGAATTATTTGTATTCATATTAGATATTAGACTCCGGAATTTCTAAGGAATAATCAATATTGTGAATATATACATTGGTCCGCCACTGTCCCTCACATCGTTCAGATTCAAATTGGATTTCTAGAGAAGGGCACCGGCACTCAGGATAAGTCTAATTCATACCTTGTGAAAGTACGAATTCTGAAACGTACCATCATGCCACGTTGGAAGTTGAATAACTTGGGTAAAAACACTATGAATAAAATTTACGAAATTTTTTAGTATATACTTTTGTTTTTAAGAACTACGTATATTGAAGTAATAGCATTCTAGTGTGCCGCTTACCTCAGTTATCCGTTTTTACATTTCTGGATATTGCGATCTCACGGATAAACTCTAGCCCTCTCACTTTTAGCTTCTTCCAAGTTCAGTCCGGTGACTTGTCGAATTTTGACAGATTATATTTTTAAGGTCTTCCCTTCTCTCTTTCTCCTCATCAATGTCTTTAATTTTATTATAAAGTTATAATCAAGCATTCACCTTCTCTCCTGAGGGTGATGTGATCATCGTACCTCATAATTGAAGTTGTTTAAGATATTCTGAATAAATATTTTATGAATTTTAAATTTGTTTAAGATGATAGCATTGAATCTCCTTTAAGCGAGTTCTTTAGTTTTATATTTATAAATAGTTTGTTCACTACATTTATCTATTACCATAATAAAATTAGCTTAGCTGTAGGTTTATAGTATCATATATTTTGTGTCATATATGTGTGTGAGATTTTTTTGGAAACCTGACACAGAAATCTGTCACAGGCACATCCCTCAGACGCCGTTGTAAATAGAGATAAGTTAAAATAAACAGCCTGGTAAACCGTAGTAAAGGCCAACTTCACACGTCTTCTCTTCCTTACCTAGATTTTAGACAGCACCGATCTTCCCTAGTACTACAACCTCACACCTCTCAAATATACCTAAATATTTCAAAGAAGATACCAAAGCTAATAGTGACGAGTTTCTTTTTGAAGAGATATATGCCTGGCAAGAGAGAGAGCTTTCGGACAATAACCTCCATAATTTAGCTTTTGTCTCTTCTTAGCAATTCTATTCAGCCATTCCTCCTATTTTGTTGATACCTCAGTTTTTGCTTGTTATATATTTATCATTCATTTGGGACAAAACACGTGAATTAACTTTGACAAATATTGACGCTCTACGATTTGAGATAGGCATTTTTATTGATGACTAGCCGAATGACCCGGGCAACGCCCGAGTTTTACCAGAGTGCGTATATATTTTTAAATGTTTTTATATATACAAATATAAAAATAAAACTGTAAATTTTCACAACGATATTTGAAAATTGTATTATTTTGATTTCTATATTGATATATTTTGAATCTGATATATACTTAAAATGATGATAGCAACTGATTCCTTGCCCCTACGCCGTCATTACGTCCCTCAAGATCACTCTTGTGAAACGTCCCGCTCCACCAATCCCTGTCGCGCCTTGGGAGGGCCCTACGTGGTCGTTTACTTCTCGAAGTAACCGCAGTGAGGCGCTGGTTGCGAGTGAAATAGGGAGAATTTATTAATAATTTGTTAATAACTCAAAGGATATTCGAGATATAAGCCTAAAAGTTTCATATAAGTTTTTCCAGATACAACTCAATAAACTGTTAAAATTTAAACCAGAATAGTTACGTATTGTGGACGTGTATAGCCGAAAAACATACATATATACATTGACTGATATATATAGGGATTAGTCACTAAGCTTCTATATTACGACGTATATTATTATATTTATATTCAACTTAAGTCTAAAAAGAAAAGAAAATGATAAAAATAGACACATATAGTACTAAAGATGGTATATAATGGCCATTAAAGATATTTCTGTTTCACAACTTTGTCTCTGGTTTAATCCTTAGTTTTTTTTAAGCCGCATTATGTGATTAATAACATTAAGCACCCTTGTTCTGTCATACAATAAAATAATTAGAATATTGTTTGTATAGCTCTAGGTTGCTACACATTTTGATGAATATTTTTCTTTCTTTCTTGTTGAATAAAAATAAAAATCGCCATCTATCCATAACTTTATTTTTGTGCAAATAGAATCTTGCGTCATATTATATCAATGTGTACTTAATGCACTGTTGTGTGTGTCCAATATTTTCACTAATATACATAAGTAGATTGACAGATATATTGAATTAGAGAAATGGATGTAATATAAATACATGCATACTAAGGAAAAATATAATATATTATTCACAGGAAAGCATATATTTTCTATCATTTTATTTATTTTATATATCCTATATTTCTATATATTCAGATATGGGTATAAATATTATATTTGAAACGATAAAATAATATCCTTGAGTATATATATTTCATAGACTTCCATTCCTAAAAATTAGTTTTCAAATAGATATTCTAAAAATATCCATAAAATTTTATATAAAAGTGAATCTCATAAATCTAATGATACACTAGCCGAATGACCCGGTTTCGCTCTGGTATTTCATGGATAAATTATTGTTCAAAGAGGATATTGTTTTGACAAATCACATATATATTTCGCATCATCACAAACAAAAGTGCTTCTATTAAAATTCAATAAACTATAATCATTATATTATGATGCATTATATTCTGCTATCCTCAAAGCTTAAGTCCATAGTTCATCTATAATACCCATTCCAAGAGTATAGCATCAATATCACTATAAAAGTAAGATAGAAGAATGCAATATAACAGCGGTATGGTAGATTAAACTGGCTAAACCGCTGGGAGGGTTCACCACTGATGAGCCAGGCCCTTCCATTAATTTTTCCATTGCAGTAAGGGCAGTAGAAATTATTTTATTTTAAAAAGAATATTACGCGTTTATAATAGTTTCGAATTTTAAATAATCATTATCATCTCTCTCTCCGAATATATAACTACAAAATTTAACATTATAAAAATCAATAAAATCAATAATGCATCTATCTCTAAGTTTCTTGTAGAACCTTTTATTGATTTCTAAACCTTTCGGATTTATCAGCTCCACGACGAGATATACTGATTAGTTTGATATATTTTGTTATTCTTTAAAAGTTTTTTTAATATAGCTTAAATTTTAATCTATTTCTACAGCTACATAAGTTTGAGAAATTGCTCAATAGTCTATCCAGTATTGTAGGTGATAAGAGAAATAAATCTTGATTCAGCATTTAATATTATATAATGTCTTCTTCTTCTTTTTTGTCTCCACTCAATCATATTAGGGTATCAAGTTGTGAAACTTGATGGTGTCTGTTTGACAACCATCATGACTGGGTGAAGTAGAATGCGTCTGCTTTTGTCATTAAGACTGGGAGCACTACTCAGTGGCAGGCCGACTTAGCTCCAAAAGAAATGGCCGCCTCAGACATGAGGAACATACGCCATGTGCAGCTGTTTCTAATATGGAGTACAAACGTTGCTCATCCTGTATCCCTGGATTAGGAGCCCTTACAGGGTACTATCAGCCGGGCCAGCTGAGCCCAGGTTTTTTAGTGAGCTTGTTACTGCTCCCCCTCCTCCTTTTTCATCCGGGCTTGGGACTGGCAAAGGCGAAGTTATTATATAATGTGATCAACGCAAGTAGGTTTCAACCATTTGTGGAAAGTTCTTTATAGTAGGCCATTATATGTGATTGAAAAGGACAAATTCTAATTAATTGGACTATTAAAACATAGTTTATATGTTATTATTCATACAGTATGTTGAATAAGAGGTAAAGAGGAATAATTATAGTGTCGCGTAACATGATGGAAATAAGACTACAAGCAATGCAACTAAATGATAGTCATATCCATCCCTTCCTCTACAGGGGCATTTTGGCCCGAAGCTTTAGAAATAAAAATAATTAAAAGAGACCTAGAGCTTTATTGCTTATTTCTTTTGTAAAATGATATTCATCCCTATTGAAGGCATTCAGCAATGTTTATTCGCGGTAGATTCTCCTTCGTTAGATGCCTTTTTTCACTATATTATCTATTTCTCCTCAGTCCATAAGTTAGTGGGCAAATTTCCTGTCTTCTCAGAGCTTTCCCGAGATTGTTCAAGAATTCCATTCTCGGCATTACACTTCCTGATATTCCTTCCATACCTTCCTCCATCGATGCCTTTATCCACTCAGAATATCGAACAAGATATCCAAACATGATGGCTCTTCTGCTTTTAATCATATTCTGTAGGCCATATCCTTCCTCGATCATTTTTAGAATATCTTTATTGCTATGTCAGTACATGATAGCCTTATCATTCGGTGAAGGCATCACATCTTGAATGCCTGTACTTTATCATTACTGTATTTCTGTGAATGTCGGAAGCATGTGTAAACACATTAAATGAAGTTTCTGATTAAGTGTTTTTGTGTATGTGTTAAGCGACATGTTTTATGTATATATGTTAATCATTTTTTATTCCAGTAATAACTATAATTATAAAAGCATTTTACAACGTTTTGTTTATATTCGTTGAAATTTGATAATTAAAGGCATAGATAGAATTCTCATTTTACTATCAAAATAAATATATATTTTTTTAATTTTGATTGTGAAAGGAAGTTCCGTTTATTGTCTTAAGTAATTTTTCTTTCAAAGAAAATAATTAGAGATGGAAGGATGATGTTACATCTTGAAATATTTTTCCTATACATTATCTTTCAGCAATAACTCAGATTATGAAATCTATATATTCGAGATATTAATTTTTAAAAATTCAACCAATAGCTTTCATTCAAAGAATATAACCTATTAAAGATATACCCTAGAAATACAAGAGAATATAATTTCTCAATTATAAGGATTATTATTTCTTATTCCAATAATACAACTTAGAATAATCACAATATGTGAATATCAGAATCATCTGAATTAACCTATATATAAATATTAATTACAATATATATATAATTTCTGGAAACATTCATTTTTAATGGCTCTTAATCTGAAAGAATATTTTGTAATAGAGCACTAAAATAAAAATATTCTGAGATTTTCTCTTTTTTAATTGAATGGAAATAAAATTTAAAAATAGCATTAAATGTTTAATTAATATTCAAAAATCTTGGATGTGTGCAAACAAACTCGTGTCTTATCCATGAAATTCATTTAAATTCATTAGCAACTGCAGCGAATTACTGAGGAATGTTGTTGAAGTTTTCAGCAGAACAACATTTAAGATTCCAAAATGACCTCCCAAATTAGAATGTGATATTAAAATAAAAATTATCTCACTAGTTAGAAGAGAAGTGACATTAAGGCAGACTTCTCCGAATTACTTAAAGACTCTACTTAAAACGTTAAAAAATAAATGACTTGAAGAGTTTAAATACGAAGTCTTTCTCTATATTTAATCTAAGAAATGGAGAAAAGCTTTGTTTACCGATAGAGAAGTTCTGAAATTGCCGTTTTTATGAAGATCGGATTACCACGGATTGCCGTTTTCCCCTTCCAATTTAGAATCGTTGGAGAATTTTTGAGCTCTTTATAATGCCATGGAGAATATATTCTTGATAAGACTTAAGTTAGAGATTTAGAAATTCTTGTTATATAATATAGAGTTATCTCAAAACTAAATTTTTAAACCCGTCGTTAGAAATTGATAAAAGTATAGTTTGAATGTTTGTAATCATTTATAAGAGAAAATTATCAAAATAATATAAAGCACGAAATTATAAATTAATACTTTTCAAAAAGCACATTTCTGATGATGGCAGATTTTTAAGTTCTATGAAATATAATCTGTTTTGTAAGTTAAAGAATCAGACATCTTCAATAATTCTCTATCGAACTATTTCTTTGAAATGCCAAATCGTGATTTGCGCTAATCTCTATGGAATATTTACATACTGCATGTAAATCATGTCATAAATTGAAAGTGTGTAAATAAGCTAAAAATACTGAATAATATTACCTGTTTAATTAAGTTAAGCCGGATATGTTCTTGTTTCACACTAGTTTGGCGCTTATGTTAACTAGTTTATAATGATACTTTAACCAGTTTTGTGGGTATTTTAATGTGTTGGTTAGCTAAACCATTTTAATGATTATCTCAGCCAGTTTGACATTCGGTTTAACCATTTCGGTGATTATTTTAACTTGTTCGGTGATCTTTTAACCATATTGGTGTATAACCATTTATGAATTATCATAAAACCCAGTATGTACAGTTTAAAATGATTAGAACTACTTTTTAATATAAAATAAAGATACCAAACACAATATTTAATGCACGTTGACTTTTAGGACACCCTATATGATAACAAAAATTATACCCAAAAACTATGCGAATAGAAATTTTGAATAGTCTCCGTTATGCCCAGAGAAAATCAGCAAAATATTCTTATTTCAATGGATTTTCAAAATAAAATATGTGCCCCTTTTTGTACAGCTTACTTACTTGGAATTTAGATAATACTATTATAATTTTAGGGTTGACCGCTTATGAGAAATTAGAGATGTAGACATATCAGCTTTCAAAAAACGTTAAGATGATTCTCCGTCGCCATTTTTTCAGTCAAACTTCGTCTTAAGCTTCCTACCTTCAAAAATAACAAAAGTAAATCTCCGAGAAACATTCGGATAATAAAGCTAGAGGAAAAATCTCTCTATCTCTAATTTATTAATTGTGAGAATTGTCTCATTACCCGTTTAAATATCTGAATTATTTCTCAAACACAGCAAACTATTATGAAATAGCAGTTAATACAAATGATAATAATAACAATTAAGCATCTTCATAGAAGAGAAAGCTAAATTTTTTCTTTCAGATATATTTAAAAGTCATGTTACCTTACAAATTGAAAAACAATTGGAAACTCTCATTTTTTACAAAATTTTAGAGGTTGTTATTTGATCAAATGTGCCCAAAAAAGATATAGTCGTTGAAATATATAAATTAATAAAATATAAAATGACGTATTTTAGTCTAATAATAAATCGAGAGAGTTCTGAAAAGTTTTAACAATCATATAGAATTAAGTTTCGGTTCTCGAAAGAATCTGACTATCGATGAATGAGTTGAAGAAGATAAATTGTCAAAACCCAGCTCGTTATAAATATTAACCAAGTAAATAACTCAGCCAACCCGTCCTTGAAGTCACGTTCTGCTAAAATGCATTTTCTCAGGATTTATTGAATTGAATAAAATAATATTTTACTTAATATTTCTTGGGGAATGTTTGAATTAATAAAGCGGTAGAATCTATTAGCTGCGCATTCCTCTTCCGCTCAAATCTATTGTGAGGAAGAAAAATATCTAAAATTGAGGCAATATATTTGTAGCTACTCGTAGATATATACTGAGGTTTTATAGGAGTTGTGAAAATTCCATTTTTTTCAGCACTTAGTTTTTTTTCTGTCATTAAACCTATGAAAATATAAAAGTAAGTTTGTAGACAGATATCCTAAAGTCATGGTAGCTATAAAAACGTAAAATAATTGTTTGCGGAAGAGCATTGCTCGATGCAAATATTTAGAAACAATTCTACTGTTTGGCGCAAGTATCCCTTGAGGGATATAGCGCTTTGGAAATAAAATAATTGTAATTGTAGAAGTTTATTTATTTACATAGTTTGCTTAAGTACCATAACCAATATTCCATACTACAGTATATAAGGAGAATCGCCCAATACGATACTAGAGTTCTAAAAAGCGGTATGGTGGATTATATTGGTGAAACCGCTAGGAGGGTTCACAGCTGATATTCCAAAACCCACCTTCCCCCTTCCCCAATATATTTTCATCGCTGTAGAGACAGTATTAGGTTTGTTTCTTCCTAAATATTCGAACTTATTAGGTTTTAAATTCTTATTATGTTTAATTTTAGACTATTTTATTGATGATATATATTTATATATTTTGTACCCCGTGTTTTCTTCTTCTTCTTCTTTATCTCCACTCAATCATATTAGGGTCTGGGTGGAGTAGAATGCGTCTGCCTTTGTCATTAAGACTGGGAGCACTACTCAGTGGCAGTCGACTTAGCTCCAAAAGAAATGGCCGCCTCTGACATGAGGAACAGACGCCATGTGCAGCTGCTCCTAACATGGAGTACAAACGCTGCTCATCCTGTATCCCTGTATTAGGAGCCCTTACAGGGTACTATCAGCCGGGCCAGCTGAACCCAGGTTTGTAGCGAGCTTGTTTCTGCTCCCCTTTCTTCTTTTTCATCCGGGCTTGGGACCGGCAAAGGCGAAGTTCCGTGTATTCTTATGTAGAAGAGCGTTCGAGTCCGCAAGCTAGAGATTAAAGTTTTTGAAAAGATACTTTTTTTCTGGAAGCCTAATATTTTTACTCAATGTAAATATATGTTCTGTGTGACCTATAAAGAGTACATGTAACACTGATAATATATTTAACATATTGATATCGTGGTATTTCCTTAAAACACAGAACGATAAAAGATTTAGAAAATGAAAATTTACGCAATTATATATTAAAACGAAGTTTTTTTCTCTCTCAGCCCGTAGTAAATCAATGTTCAATATCTGTTTTTCCATTTCTCTCTCTCTTTCCAACGAATATGTTAGTAATTAAAAACGAGTATTTTTTTTAAAAATATCCTAATGTGTTGAAACCCTGTTAATTAATTAAAATGGTTTTCTCGTTAATTAATGAAGGGGATTCATTTGAATATTTAAAAATTCCTTTTTCTCTTTGGTAACTCAATAATTCACCTCACCCTGACATATGTTTTTCAATAAAAATACGATATTTAAGTAAAACTCTTTGGTTTGTAAAATGAATTGTAATTAATAATGTTAACATTTCTAGTTATTGTATTAGATGCCCGTTATATATTGTTTGTTTTTCTATATCTCTTCCCTCGGAATTTGGCTGAGATCAAAGTGTGGTACAGGCTGAGGGAGGATTAGTGTAAACCATGAGTCGGCAATCTGCGGCTCGTGAGCCTCATGCGGCTCTTTGGATGAGTAAGCTGTGTGTAGTACTCCCATAAATAAAGTTTTATTTATCCGAGTACTATTTATTGTTGGGGCAAGAAAAAATGTTGTAACTCTTTAAAGACTTTGAAATTTTATAACTTATAATTTTCGACTCTTCCGACTCAAAAGCTTGCCGACCCCTGATATAAACCGTTGGAATTTTTTCTGAAGAAAATAATTTATTTTTCCGCCTCAATTCTTGTTAATATCTAACTCCATCAATGAGTACAAGTAGCCGAACTTGTATATTAAATGTTCAAATGTCGAACTGCTTTCTACAAGTATAAACATGTGGTATTATAATAAAATCAGTCGCTAACTCTTCGCCGTGATTATCATGGTCTATACTATGTGTATTTGGTCTAAGAAAAAATTATAGAGTTAGACAATCTTTAGGTAAAAAATATCAAGTCTCAAAATATTTTTCAATAAAATCTAGCTCTTCGTACAACGCTTCTCTAACATCCAGATTGTTGCCCTTCTAGTAAAGGTCAATGATGGTATTAAGTAAAGTATGTAATATTGCCTAAAGATAAATATCCTATAAAGTTGGAATCTAGCCAATGAGACAGTCCAAATAGCATCACGTCGAGGCAGTAATGTCCTCTGACGGTGCGGGCTGAGAGATTACACTCAGCTCTTGGAGTGTGTGAGCCCCTTTCATGGCTATAACTTTGATTGCTACAACTGTGTACTTTAGAACGAATTGTTTTACTCTAGTGTTCTTATGTACTTCAGTTATTTCTCTAAACGTTGGACGCTTGGTGGCATTTACCTATTGGACCGTTTTAAGGATCAGAATATGTCCATCTCCATAGAGCACAATTGTAGATGTCATCAAGACAGAATCCAAAAAGTGCACTGAATAGTTCCAACAATATACGACTACACTCATGGACAAAAATTAAAGAAGTAGAAGGTCTTTAATGTCGCCGGTTGTCTGTTTTTTTTTTTTTAAGTAGACAGAAGCACTTTGTGCACACTTGGTTATCTCGTGTGTCTTAAATAAAAGGTCACTGTCTATCGAATATCTTCCAGAGTTATTTTCTGAATCCTGATATATATACTGAAAGGTACAAGTTCCTTAAGTTTTGTCCATTAGTGTAAACATTTATATCACCTTCTCTGGTGCTATAATATATTCGCTCTTTTAGGTTTAGTTATAAAATCAAATGTAGTGTTGAATGATGGAACTGTCTCTAGGTGAAGTTTCCTCTAATGTATTTAACATCACCTAGAACTATATTTGGGTGTTTAGAACGATCATGGCAGGGAACAAGAGATGCTATGGATGAAATCATTTTGTTAAGGGTGACAGAGGTTATACAACATGCAACAAAGCTACAACAACAACAATGTAGAGAGAAGGACAGTTACGACAAAACAGAAGTTGATGGATCGAGCTATAAACCCCTTTATCCGTAAATCATCCATACTGTCGTTGTGTCACATTTGTCCTGCGGCCATTTATACCTGGCGCTCGTTTGTCTTGATGCCCGTTCAATTCTGACTTCCCTCCATTGTGTCTGGGTAGCTCGCGGCTTCCTACCTGCAAACCTTCCGTCTTCAGAATGACCTTATTTTGCAGCAATATACAGATTGTGATGTAGTAAAAATTTTCTTAGATACGCATAGTACTTGTAGATGAGTAGTAATCACTTATATAGTTTTATTGTAAGTAATTTTATGCTTTGAGCATGTGTCTAGTTTCTTAATTCAGATTTCATATTTAATTTTAGTTCAATACTTTTATTAGACTTTTGTATCATTCCTTCAAAAAGTAAAGGATCTTCGTTAGATAGAAGATTGTACGATTCGTTTTTCTTTCGTCGAATTCAAACCACGCATATAGTAAATGTTAATTCTGATATATTAGATGAGAGAATGTGGGATTGAAGTACAATGCGCTTCGTTTCACCTAGAAGATGGATGTTGCCTGGCCGACCTTCTTATTTAGATTTGAAAGGACGCATCTTTACTTTCACCTTTTCATCTACCTGATATCTCCTTTCAAAAATAAATAAAGTTTATTTTTATTATACCACTAAATACCTGTAAAGATAAAAACGTTCATTTACAAGCTTATCTTAATCAAGAATATATATATTTACCAAATAAGATGATGGAATACATTATAATAACAAAACTGAGCTAACGGAATATCCAACTCACACTTTTAGTTTGTTACATGTCATTGCGTTGGTAAGACATCTCAAGAGAAATGTATTCCGTATCAAACTACGTCTTTTAGGTAGTACAATTTACGTTTTTTAAATTCTCTTCAGAGAGTTTGTAGAGTTTTGTTCGAGAATATATTGGTATCGTATTTGATGGTTCAGCCAATGTGGATAATTGAATTGATGCCCTAATATCAATTTCTATCTACATCTTCTGGTACACACGAAGAAGATTTTTATTTTTAAGGCAAATTAAGTAAATGGCTTCAAAAAAAGAAAATTATTCTTGTAGTCAACAGAAAATTGTTCCGTTCCATTCGTCTTGGTCTTGTTTGGTTCCTTACAGCTTTCTTGTAAAGCTATATGCGACCTCCATGTCAATTTTATATGAAATTAACATTTATATGAATGTGTGAAGTGTTGGGCTGTACACATGTGTAGAAGTCGATTACCGAAGGTCCGGTTGATTAAAATGTTTCAGCCGCGGGCGCGGGCTTCAAATTGCGGTCGTTAGTCTTGAGTTGTTGCCGCTCCATTTGGTCGAAACCTGGTCGAGCTAATTGGTTTTTGCAACTTTTCATATTGCCTCGTAAGTCAGCCTGGGTGACCCGTGTTTCTATTTGACACATGGCTCTCATGTGACAGATTGCCTTAGTGTAGCACATTGCTCTTTTTTGAGACATTGTCTTAGTGTGGCAGGCGTACAACCTTTGGGGTTATTCAGCTCACTTGTCATTCGGGTTTTTAGAGTGGCTCATGGCTCTTATGTGATACATTTCCCTAATTAATAACATCGCCTTTGAGTGATATATCGCCTAATATAGCACATCGCTTGTATTTGACACATTATCTTACGAAGGCACATTGATCTTGTGTGAGTCAGTGCCGTGGTGTACATTACACTTTTGTTATACTTTATCTTATATGTTACCTTTCTCTGTGATGGCTTCTGCGTGGCACGAGGGGACACATTGATCTTGTATTGTACAAGGACAAAACTAATTTTTAGTTTGATGCATGGAATGTTCGTGTGTGAAATTATTCGTGGTAAGGCGATGTAAGAGAGGCGCTGTGAGAAATTGTCCTTTTATGGAACATTGCACCTGATTTGAATGTGATCCTTTGTTCATAAAATTGATCTCGAGTAACATCGGAGTGAAATAGTGTTCTTATGCGATGCACCAAACTCAGATTTTGATATTGTTCTTGCATATTGCTGGTTTATTCCATATAGATTTATAGGGAGATGCTTCTGTTTAACTCTGCTTGTTTGAGTATCTATAGATATATCTGTATCTATATTTTAATATGTATATGTCTACACCACATGGTATCAACAACAGGGTGATGATGTTTGCACAGCGCCCTGACAAGCTCCTGGTTCGCCGACCAGCTTGCTAACAACCCTCCCCTGGCCAAGATGTTCGTTGACAAGACCGTCGACCTCAACGGTGGGTAGCTATCACGGCACTGGATTACAGAAATGTTCTCTTTTTTTTTTGTTCAGCAATGAATTATTGATCGCTATTTTCTTTCTATCAAATAGTCCGAAATTCTAGGAAAATAAACTGAATATGAAAAGGTTTCTGGGGGAAATTGATTCATTAATGGTGAACCTACCCAGAAATTTCGCCAATTCAATCTACAAGAAGGAATAGACAATAGTGATAACGATTTGCTGAATTAAGTTGGCGAAATCGCAGGGAAGGCTAACCAATTATGAATCAAAATTTCCAAATTCTTTTGCTACTCAGCTCATCACTTGAAGAAATAAGTCGTAAAGGATTAAATTAAGTAGCGCTGAATAATTCCATTTGAACACAGAGATGGCGCCATGTTTTCTACTTACTAGTGTTCTATTTTTTTTTTTCAAAATAAAAATAATCTTGTGACACCTCTCGTAAAAATAACGTAGCTAATATACTTCTTCTAATTTTGGCAAAAAAAGATTCAAATAGCTTTACCTGTTTCTTTACATAAATCTTTATTTCTCTTATTTTCTTCAGAATATGCATCGTATAGAGATATTTAAAGTTGTAACTATGCATACATTGACATAAATATTGCGTTTTTATCCTTAAATAAATAAATTTATTTACAAAAACGCCTTTTTTTCAACTCGCCTCTGGCAACATTGGAAAAATTCATATGCAAAATATCTATCGCATATCTATCTCTCGTCATGAAAAACATTGTGTGTGAATAATAAATTATTTCATTTTCAAGCAAAAATGAGATTTCGTATAAATTCTGATATTTTTATTTTAAAAAAAAGAAACATATAGTTATATAACCTGAAGTTACGGGAAAATTATATCCAAGTACCAAAAGTAGCACCTCTACGTTTAAAAATGCATAAAAACGATTTTCATTTAGTTTATCTCTTCAATAAAAGCGTAATGGTGGTGATGACGAATGAGTCAAAACACCAGTTTTAACAAATTTAGACAAAAGACCAAATTGTATTTCATAGTTTCGTGATATGGCCCTCAACAATACTCTTACGGCTTCGATAACATCCTGCGAGATGGGTTATGAAATCGTTTGAATCGGTCAAAAATCGATGTTTGAGCAGGCGAAGTGTCAGGGCCGAATTTCAGGCTGGAATACAATAGAAATTTGCTGGAGGATGATATTCAAATACCAATCTGAGAACATTAGATCACATAATATTCATTCTTTCTCTCTTTGAATTAATATTATCTCCATCGCATGTGTGTGGAAAGCTAAACACTGTTAGTTTATATTTTAATGATCAATGTAACCATATTCCTACAAAAGTTAAATATCTCCCGCTTACATTTGACAACACTAGATCACAGAATAGTCTTATCTCATTCTAAAATAAGGCTGAGATTCATAGAAACACCTTCTGATCAAGAATAAGATATTAGGGAAAAATATTTTCAGTCAATTATTTTTTCGATAGTAAGAACGTTACCTAAACTAATTAATAAACCTTCTTTGTAACCAGCATTAATGAAAATAGAGAGAGACGAAATTATATCACAAAACTGGAAATGGAGGATTTCCAACAAATTCTAGCTAGAGTCATTCATACGACATATACCGCTCTAAAAAAAAAACAGGGGGGTAATCGCAAAAAATAGTTGCTGACAATATTCACTAAGTAACGAAAGGTTATGCTGTAGGAGTGTATGAGTACATACATAGGACATATTATCAGAAATATGAAAATCAAGTCCAAGAAAAAGACAGAACCCAGAAACAAGCATTAACAATATTTGATAAAAAAAACGGCACAAAAGTGAAATTTGACTAGAATCAAGTTGATAAATTAAGAGAGAGAAAGAGATCTCCTGATCTCCTAAAAGATTCTGATGGCTTTCGTCATTTGTTGATTTTTAGATATTCCAGAATTTTCTAAATACGCCATTCTCTTAATAACGAAATTTATTCCATCTAATGCCAACGATGGGGTAACCAGAAGATCAATACATACAAGGATTAACGTCCCTAGCCGGAGTTTCAGAAATGAAGATAAAAAATACGCAATCTTTAACCACGAAAAATCTATATTCCACCAGTTCTCAACCTAAAGAATGTTGCATGCCATATCCACAGTACATTTCTTCTAAGTGCAATTGACTCCTTCGAAAATATTGAATGAAAAAAAAAGACATTAAAAGCATTAAAAGAAGGATTTAAATCTATATATATGAACATATATATTGCTTGGTGGTATAATATCTACGTCCAAAGAGTCCCCTACGTGCGGTAGACCACACGCGTGAGACCTACAGAGAGGAAATCTACCACCTGAATATTTAGTAGCCTGCATTCATATTTATGGAGAATTAACAAAATTGAATCCGTGACGTGAACAACTCAAGTCGTGCACGCACATACGCACTCTGCTCCATTATCCACGTTGTGTACATATATGACCTCATATATTATATATGTTTTATATAACACAACTATACATATATGTGTGTGTGTGGTGTCAGCTTTATTCGTCCATTAAATGGTTCATCTTGCTTATATCTACTCCCTTTTAAAGTTTCAGATACATACATGTAAAAACATGTTGAGCGTATTGTCTGGTCTAGATATAATTTCCCGTCAAAATAGACGCACGAACTATGCACTGCCAATTGAACATCTCTGCTATTAGACAGACGCAGTTCGATGAGAAAGCTACAACACCAGCTTTGATATGAATTTAAAATTTCTCTCTAAAGACCATGGCTTCGGTCTTTGCCTTTGTCAGTCCAGAGAGTACTTTGATTTAATGATATCTACAAGATATTTTGAAAATGTTCAGAGTTGCCCAAAGCTGATGCTCGACCTGCAAGAGTGTTGAGAAGGTAAATAGATTTTGTACAGTTTTGTGTTCTAATTTGGTGAAGGAGGTAGCCATCTCCTTTTTAGATCAAAATATCCTTTAGTAAAATGTTCATCTATAAATATATTTATCCGTCGTATGTACGCTCATAGCAACGGACTAAGGCTCTAGTGCGATATATTTTTATGATGTCCAGTGTTAAAGTGTTAAGGTGTTAAAAGGTGTTAATTTATATTTTTTTCTCTGGTCGGAGTGAGTTTGGAAGGCGTCTACTTCCAACCAGTGAACGGAACAAATGCAATGATTTAAAGAAATTTCGAGATGGTGAAGACTTATTCAATCTCCACCACATCAAATATCTCAACAGAACATATTCCGAATTGAACTTTCTCCTCTTTAAAGTGCTGCTATTGTCGATCACAATACATTCACAGTATACGGTGGTGTCTTGACTATGACATAGCTGAGTTTCTATGGTTGTGTGTCCAGGCGATGGGTACATCACCCAGGATGAGCTGAACCAGATCCTCTGAGGCAGAAGCACCCCCGGATGTACATAGAAGGCTGCTGCCCAGACAACCTCAATAAAGCTTTTATTCACATTTCGTGTCCGACCCTCCTCACTGGAGACCTCCAATAAAGCAATGAACATGGCTGGTGTCTTTGTATATGAGACTTCACCAGCCCGGAGAACTACCTAATGGCACAATACCTGGGGAGGATTACTTATTAAACGTATTTGTATGACTAACAACACCGAATTCCTTTTAATAAGAGAAAAATACTTTTGTATAAACTACTCCTGCACGAATAATAAAGCAAACAAAGGAAATAATATAAATAAATAAATAGGTAACCAGCTATGTGCAAAGATATGGTGGGGATACATAACTACCGAGTGTCTCTTATTTTTCATTTTTTAACGACATTCTTTATGCTGAACGTTTTATAATCGATGTTGTACAAGTGGGAAATATTTCAATAAATACCCAACACTAAGTTCCCTTTTATTACTTGTTACGTTGATATACAAATTTTGTATTGTCCTTTCTAGGTGTGACCATAATAGTTTCGGTCAGGGTGATATTCGTAATAGTAATAGTTTAACCTAACTATACCAATATATCTAGAACTTTATTGGGTATCTCTCATACACATATATAGAGACCCATTAAAATTCATTCTGAACTAAAAAAATACGGATGGAAGTTATTCAAGAAGAATAAAATATTTATAACATTTTATTAAATTCATTGGAACATAGATGGAAATTTTGCCGGGAGGATATTGATCTAAAGAGACAAAGATCGCCTCTCCCGTCAAAATAGACGTCAAAACTAGACGGCGTCTAGTTTTGACGTCTATTTTGACGGGAGAGGCGACCTTTGTCTCTTTAGTTCATTGGAACAGTTTATCTTTATTGTCGATATTTATGCATATCGTGGATTTCAAGGTCAATAAATAAGCCACAATATCAGCTTTGGAAAATTTGAGCAAAAGGTACACCATGATTTAGGGCTTATGACCTTATCAATATAAGGGCACCTTCGATCCATTATTTCATAGTATTTTGGGACCACATGAATGTATACAAAGGCTTGCATAGTTATATTGATTGGTTGATATTAGTATTACGAAAAATAAATCGTTTTTCTTTGTAAGATCGTTGTCAAAGCGAGCCACATAGTTCCTTGAGGATATAAAGAAATTGCATATATTATTGGATTAGTTTATTAAATTAGTGATGGGTTTTTAGAACCTAAGTAAAACCAGCTCTCCAAAAAGGTTCAGGTTCATTAGGGATATTATGGTACATTTATATACACAGCCTTTGTTAAGACATTTCAGCATCACACAAGATTATCCAGGGGTTTCAAATAAATAAATAGATTAAATTGAAGTTTAGGGTGAATATCGGTGACTGTCCTTATCTCGACAGTAGTTAGCGGCTGTTTTTACTGTAATTGCACCACATGTTTACACATATAGACAATTAAAATAATTTTATTAACATCTTATAAGTACATGCAAAAGTACACAGTCTGCACTATTTTAAAAAGGATTATTATATATATGCATGATAGTATGTATAATGCATGTAGCGGATCTGCCAGCGCTGCAGAGTTTGGTGGAGAATCGCCAGTGGATCTCCAGCGACACCACACATTTCGCGATATAAACATGTCTACACATGTATACTTATGTAACTTACAAGTGTACCAGAGATCCGTTTGGTTATTCGCATTTACTGGTGGTGTTGGACATTTTGAAAAATCGGGAGCCATTGGAGCATTTTATTTCTTCAGAAAAAGTGCCTAATTCGGGAATCGATCCCGGATCGTGGCTATCGAAAATTGACAGATTATACTCTTCGTCCACCAACCTACTTCAATATTAGTATATATAGAAATGATTACACATTTTGTTTCGTAATAAAAACGATTACTACCAATATAAATATAAGAAATTTTAACTATTTTGACGCGTATGATTATTTTTTAAATTTTAATGCATCGTATATATATAATATAAAAAATATAAACGGTATAAATGCGTTTTCTTTATTCGTGAAGAGTGCACGCTTTCGGATCTTTATAATCCTTCCAAATGCATAGCTATTAGTTGAGAGAATGAGGATATATAATCATTTTATACTTTATGGCAATTTTCTCTTTTAATAAATATATATATATATATATATATATATAGATAATGTTGCGGAAGTATGGCATTCATGTACCAAATAAGGCACCTCCCCCTTTTGAAATTCACAAATATAATAAACAAGGTGGCTTTTTCCTGAATTTACCAACAAAGGTGCTGTAGCAATTTCTTTATCATCAACAGTATGTTCTGTACAGGAGCGATGAACAAAGATGCATTGCCTTAATACATTTTAAAAGAGAGAGGTGCCTTTTTTTTGGTATGTATGTCCATGTATTGCAGAAATATGATATTCATTGACGAAAAAGTGCCTCTCCTTTTTATAAGAATTCATTAATGGGTAAAGCCTTAAAAAGTAGGGGGGTCTTTTATTTCGCCGGGCGTCTTTTTTTTTAAGAAGACAGAGGCAATTTTGTTAAAACTTGATTATCTAGTGTGTTTTCCATAAAACCACTGTGTATTAAATATCTTTCAGAGTTTTTGTCTGAATCCCTATGTACATGCTAAAAGTTACAACTTCCTCAAGTTTTGTCCATAAGTATACAACAAACAATACACTTTGTTGGTATTTCTTGCCCAGAATGCACAAATTCATATTAAATCCACAACCCCAGTTCTAGCAAATTTTATTTGCCTGAATATATGTGGTAAATGAATTAAACAAAATTTCAGAGAAAATTAAATTATCCACAAATTTAATTATGATAATTTTATACTCTCTAAAAATATATTTATTAGAAACAGAAAGATATTGTAGAAGCGTGAATTATTTAATTTAATATATTTTATTTTTTTATTTAGAAAGAACACACATATAGAAATAAAAATTTAATTCATTTATATGTCAAAAGATGGCTTTTTAAAATAGCTAATTATATCAAATGTGGACTTTTCAAAATTTAAATATTCCAAAAATAATTAGTTTGTATCATAATGACTTAATCAAATTATTCCATTTCTTTCAATATTATTTCTCCTTCATCAGAGTACTGATTATAAACAGGCATGATATAAACGAAATTATTTTCTATCAATCTATCTGAAACATATAAACTAAACTATAACTAAACATTGCACAACCATTCAAAGCTGTGGAAGGCTGATTGTCCTTCAACTTGTGATCTATGTAATAGCAGAATACAAGACGTAATCATGCATACAATATTTGTTTGCCTTTTCTTGGAGAATCAGAGAAAATAACTCTTAGGCGACATATCCTTGTCTCAATCCGATATTCAACAAATATATAACTGGATGAATACAATAATGTTTGATCAACGTCTTCTCTTTGGTTTATATAATTTCTACAAGGCCGCAGTCACCGTTCGGAGGAGATTAATTGAATCGCAGAATGTCGTGGTCCATTTATATGAGGAAAGCGAAGACTAAAACTCGGCTATTTCCACACTCGCCTTTTCAGTTATGCACTGTGGAATCTGTGGCTACTGGACATGCGTCGGACCTGGAGGCTGTTGGGCTTTACGCTACATGGAGTATAGTACACGCTTGTTCGGCGGTACATATACTAAAATTGGAACGATACATGAAGTATAGGAGCTCCTTCTATGCTTCCTTCCTGTGGTGAATCTGTATAAGACCGGTGGTCTTAATAAAGCTGTATGTGTGTGTATAAACTAAACTATGTTTTATTTCGAAATATTGGCAAAAGGCATTTTCTTGTACCTACTCATTTAGGGTTTTAAGTTCATTTTTTACTTGATTCAAATCTCTTTAATATAGATTAAACTAATATAACAGGTTTATGGATATGGGTTTCTTTTTATTAAATTAATCTCAAGCTTTCGGGAAATCTCTGATTTTCTACAGGAGTGCATAAAAGGAATAATATTATTAGTTTACTGTACTCCTGTAGTCTTTATAAAATATTTTAAACAAATAAACTAATAAAATGGAATAATCTATCGAAACTTCTTAAAGTTTTGTTCTTTTTTTCTATAGATATCTTAGTGCCATTTCTTCAATATTTCTATGTTCATCAGTAATAGAACAAGGAAAGGTTTTTACATTTTCTGGCCGAAGTGTCTCTTATTTTAAAGAACTATGGATTCCGGTCTGTTCACCTCTACCTTCAAGATAACCTTCATACTTATCGTTTCTTTATTTCTAAAAAACTGGCCCATGAGCGTTCAGCCAAAAAGCTCTTCTTTAGAACCCTAATACGATTAAAAACTATATTTTAATTTATCGTGTATTAGAGCGATGTAGAAAAGCCTTTTAAGCTCTAATGCTCGTGGCCCAGATTTTCAAACTATATAGATGAATCTATTTATAGGTTTATATTATGATGCATTAACGCGCCATCTGTTATGAAAATTCGACACTATTATAGACGCGTATGATTCTTTTAAAAATTAAACAATTTCTACTGTCCTTATTGCAATGGAAACCGTTGGGAGGGTTCACCACTGATGAGCCAAGCCCTCCCTTTAATTTTTCCATTGCAGTAAGGGCAGTAGAAATTGTTTAATTTTTAAAGAATCATACGCGTCTATAATATTTTCGAATTTATAGGTTTGAAAATAGTGTTTTAAATACCATCAGTGAGTTGGGTTCAACATCAGCAGAAACTAGCAGGGCAAAAGTAGCCGGTTTTGTAACTGACGCCACCGTTTCTAACTCAGAGTCCATTAAAAGTTGAAACTACGAATTTTGAAACTATTATTAATGGCCTCGAGAGAGATTGAGATTGAAATTACTTTATCACAATGTCCATATACGGTGTTATATAAGGTTAAATACAAAAATAAATAGAAATTTACAAGCTTAAATAAGGATATATACAGTATATATGAATAAATATAAATTTATTAAATATACATATTTATAATATATACAAGGTCTTTATTGGAAAGAAGAGAGAGAATGATCGAAATCTAAATTTTCAGGTATTTATCCCAAACCACCTCGGAGCTAAACAGTTTGTAAGAAACCTGTTTGAATACTTTTCTAATTATTCGAGCCTTTTTTTTTACAAATAGAAACTATTGAGGAGATATTTTAAATGTATTTATACACACACGTTTATAAGAATTGAGACTATTTTAGCACGAAAACTTTACTTGTTCTTATTTGAAAAAGAAAGGTTTGAGCAAAAATTATCTGATTTTTATGTATATATGGCGCGCTAATGACTTATTTTTTAATTTTTACAAGAAATTCGGCCCTGGCAGCTTTATTTATTTTATAATAGGTATGTGTGTTATTTAAAATATTAAGATAAATAAGATTAACACTTCGAACTTATATATGAATTTAACTCTTCATCGCCATTTTTTCAAATAAACAAACTTCCAACAGTCCTTACTGACATGAAAAATTTCAAAGGACTCATCTTATTAGTGGTGAATTGCAAATACTATATATTCCTATATACATATGTGGTCTGATAATACCTTATATTATTGTTATACTTTATAATACAATATAATGCGGCTTATGATTGTAGAACGACTTTTGAAAATTATCCGGCATGTGTTTCTTTTGAACGAAAAATCGAAATTTATTTTAAGAAGAAATAACGATTATTTTTAACCTTAGGGATGAAGTATGAAAGGATGAATTGTGAAAAGAATGAATAATTAACACTTTATTAAGTTAGTTATATTAGCTAACCTTTTCTACATTCTTTCGCTGAACGAACTATCGTACTATTCTGCATACAATTTCATCAAGTGAAAACATTTGCCATTTACTAATAGATCGTTATATATTCTTATTCACGCCTGATAATATCTCTCTTCCTTTGTCCTTGGATTTGCCCGTTGAAGAGCGTTGATTTGCTCGAAAACTCGCAAGAATTAATAATAAAGAAACTCTTTGTCCTAATTTTTGCTTATATTCGAATGATTGTGTCCATAATTTCAAAAATAAATATGAAAATAAACCATCTTCATTACATATTGACTGAACAGGCTATCGTACTAGTTTACATATAAATGCATTGAGTAACATTTGTTATTTTTCGATAGATGTCTATCTTTTCAAAAATAAATTTGAAAATAGATCATCGTTAACGCACTTTGGCTGAACGGGCTATCGTAATAGTTTACATATAAATGTATTTAGTAACAACATTTGTTATTTATCGATAAGAAGGTGATATCCATCTGTTCTCTAATAAATTTGAAAATAGGTCATCTTTAATACACTTTTGCTGTGAACGCAATATCGTTTTATTTTACATATAAATATATTGAGTAACGACATTTGTTATTTATCGACAGATGTCTATCTTTTCAATAATCAATTTGGAAATAGGTTATCTTTAACACACTTTCGCTGAACGGGCTATCGTACTAGTCTATATAGATAATACCGTAACAGAGTTTTCCATTGTAAAGTCCTGAGCTATCTCCTCCGAAGATTCTGAACTACACATAACGATCTATATACCAAAATTTTCGTTATTTTTTTCTTCGTATGATAGGCCTGTTTTTATTTTCCTAATGTTAACAGTTATTTTTATTTTTTAATTTAATCTATTTTACAATCGTAGATTTATTGCATTTATCATCATCAATTCCTTTGTTTTGAATTGCGTACTTTTATAGAGCGAAATAAAGAAATACATAATTGATTAGATACAAAAGTGTGAACCAGAAAGTCGATTTTTAAAAATGTTATTATTTAATATAAACTTATTTTAATTTAATTTTGAAATAAAAAGGTAGTGTAAAAGTGTATATGAGGTTAGATTCAAATAGGTTAAATTATGTTAGTTTAATCGCTAAATAAAGTTAGTTTTAGATAAGTTGAATTAGGTTAGTTTCAGATATTTAAAAAAAATAATGTTCGTTTTTAGAAAAATAATTCGAAATAGTAAGTATATATATATTAATATAAAAGATCGAAATGTAAAAATCACTACGTCCAAAATCTTCGCTTTAACTCGTGTAAAACGGCTCGAAGGTACGGCGGTGTCAACGTACAGCGCCGCCTACCAAAGTTAACCTTTTCTGGGAACTCGTGTAAAACGGCTCGAAGGTACGGCGGTGTCAACGTACAGCGCCGCCTACCAAAGTTAACCTTTTCTGGAAACTCACCAGGTTATATTATTTTTCGAATTGTAGATTTAATTATTACTTTTATTCTATCTTTTATAAGTGTTTGTTATAGTTTTTCATTTGAATTTAACACAATTTTTGTATCTGGTTATCTTTTTTGGCATCTTTTCATCTCTCTTTGGCATCTTTTTTTTTTCTCATTAATAAGACCTAATCCAAATAATTTAATAGTGTGTGCCGTTTTTTTTTTATTAAATTATTTGGATTAGGTCTTATTTTCTTTTATTAATTTGTTATAGTTTTTCATTTGAATTTAGCTCCATTTTTGTGTCTGTCTTTTTTTTTTCTTCTCATAATAGGCTGATGCTGTATTTGTGTACTCAATTGTTGCTTTTTGTGTCTGGTTTCTTTTTTGCAGTATTTTTTTGGAATCCTTTTTTTTTTTCATCAATTGTTTCCTCACATGCTTGGAATTTTCTTTTTATGCCTGTCCTGGCTTTCAGTTTTATAGTTTTCCTCTGCTTCGGATACCAACTTTCGCTTCATTCTAGAGAGGCTTTATGTTTCACTAAGGTTGGCTTTTGCTATGACTATAAAGAGGGCTCAAGGCCAAACCTTTGCTACAAGAGCCTGGGTTTACGCACAGACGACTTTATGTGACTTTTGCAAGTGTGCGAACTTTGGATAGCATACATGTAAAGTTGAACCCAAGTATATATAAAATGTAGTTTTTAATGAGGTCATTTAAATGAATTCATTCCTTTTATATGTAGTCTTATCTGTGATATAGTAGTATTGTTTGCAATTTTATTTGCTGATTTGTGTCTTTTTTTTTCACTCAAAATATATATTTTTAAACTCTTGAATTACAGTTTTTTATATGATAGGCTGTAGGTCAGGACAACAAAACATGGTCGAATTATCGAGAGTGTCGAATTACAGTTTTTTTATATGATAGGCTGTAGGTCAGGACAACAAAACATGGTCGAATTATCGAGAGTGTCTAATTACAGTTTTTTATATGATAGGCTGTAGGTCAGGACAACAAAACATGGTCGAATTATCTATAGTGTCAAATTAAATTTGTTATTTAATAGGCTGTAGGTAAGGACAACAAAACTTGGTCGAATTATTGAGGTTATATTTTTATATATAAAACTATAAATGTCGTTTTAATGAGGTCATTTAAATCAATTCATTCCTTTTATATGTTGTCTTATCTGTGATATAGTAGTATTGTTTGCAATTTTATTTGCTGATTTGTGTCTTTTTTTTTTCACTCAAAATATATATTTTTCGATGTACTAGAGCGCCATCTGTTATCAAATTATAAAACTATTATAGAGGCGTAATATTCTTTTAAAATAAAACAATTTCTACTGTCCTTACTGCGATGTAAAAATTAAAGGGAGGGCCTGGCTCATCAGTGGTGAACCCTCCCAGCGGTTTCGCCAGTTTAATCTACCATACCGCTGTTATATTGCATTTTTGGAACTTCCTTTTATAGGTGACTGTTGTAAGACTCTTGGAATGGGTATTTTAGAAGAACTATGGACATAAGCTTTTAGGACAGCAGAATTAAATATAATTATAAATATATAATATGCTTCGAGCAATCGCTCTTCCGCAAATATTCCAAAAATGCAATATAACAGCGGTATGGTAGATTAAACTGGCGAAACCGCTGGGAGGGTTCACCACTGATGAGCCAGGCCCTCCCTTTAATTTTTACATCGCAGTAAGGACAGTAGAAATTGTTTTATTTTAAAAGAATATTACGCCTCTATAATAGTTTTATAATTTGATAACAGATGGCGCTCTAGTACATCGTAACATTATTGTTCTAATAAAAGACACAATTTGATATTTGCGGAAGAGCGATTGCTCGAAGCATATTATATATTTATAATTATATTTAATTCTGCTGTCCTAAAAGCTTATGTCCATAGTTCTTCTAAAATACCCATTCCAAGAGTCTTACAACAGTCACCTATAAAAGGAAGTTCCAAAAATGCAATATAACAGCGGTATGGTAGATTAAACTGGCGAAACCGCTGGGAGGGTTCACCACTGATGAGCCAGGCCCTCCCTTTAATTTTTACATCGCAGTAAGGACAGTAGAAATTGTTTTATTTTAAAAGAATATTACGCCTCTATAATAGTTTTATAATATATATTTTTAAACTCTTCAACCAATACCTATAGTTTCTTTCTTGAAATTGCTTACCAAACACGAGTCAGTGTTTCCTCAGTGTTAACAGTGTGGAGTGTAAGATTGTGGAGGAGCAAAATAACTTCCTATTGAATTTTTCAATAGCCTTACTCCCAGAAGAATGCCTCCACACCAGTTATACTCTAGGTTGGTGCTATTGTTATGCTTCTGAGAAATTTTAATCTTAAGCAGGGTCTTTACAATGGTACATGTATGGTGATACAGTGCATGTGCTCTCATGTCCTTGAGGTACAAATACTGACAGGGGCCAATGTTGGACACACTGTATTGGTGTCAAAACATCTTTGGCTCCTTCAGATATCAACATTCCCTTCATTCTGAAGAGGCAAGAGTTTCCAATAGGGTTTGCTTTTCCTATGACTATAAATAAGGCTTAAGGCCAAACCTTTACTAGAGTGAGTTTCTTGCTACAAGAACCTGCATTTATGCATGGACAGCTCTATGTGGCTTTTTCACGTGTGTGAACTTTGGATGGCATACAAGTAGAGTTGAAGCACAAATACTGACCGGGACCAATGTTGGACACACTGTATTGGTGCCAAAAATATATTTTGCTCCTTCAGATATCAGCCTTCCCTTCATTCTTAAGAGGCATCAGTTTTCACTAAAGTTGGCTTTTGCTATGACTATAAATAATATTTGGGTTCTTACTACATACGCATGGACAGCTCTATGCGGCTTTTTCACGTGTTTGAACTTTGGACAAAATACATATAAAGTTGAACCCATGTATGAATAAAAATAGAAATTAATTTTTAATGAGTCCTTTAGATTAATTCCTTTTATAAGTAGTCTCCTCTGCAATATAGTTGACAACCTCTTTTTTCTGATTTATTTTCATAAACTTTTTACTAATGTCTATAGTTTCTTACCTCAAAGGAATTTTTTTGTATTAGTTGTTTGTTAATACACTATTATCAATTATTTAGATTTTGGACTTTTCTTTATTCACTAAATTCTCCCATTTCTCTATACATAAATTTTGTACATTTTCAGTGGCTGTCATCGCCTCTGTAATACCTTTTACCGGTAAGGTTGTGTTTAAACAACAATCGACTGTGTAAATTTGATTTTTAAAACGGTCGAATTATCGGAAGTGTCGAATTATTGATAGTGTCGAATTACAGTTTGTTATATGATAGGCTATAGTTCAGGACATCAAAACATGGTCAATCTATACTTTTAAAGTCTCTGCAGGCCCTTTGGGTAAACCCTGGGCGTTGCCCGGGTCACTCGGCTAGTTTACATATAAATGCATTGAGTAACATTTGTTATTTATCGATAGATGGTGATGTCTATCTGTTCTATAATAAATTTGAAAAATAGATATTCTTTAACACACTTTGGCTGAACTCGCTCTATAGATTACATATAAATTTATCGAATGAAAAGATTTTCATATACCTTAGATGATGATATCTGACTGTTTAATAATAAATTCTATAATAGATAATATTTAACACACGCACTTTGGTTGAATAGGCTATCGTATAGTTTACATATAAATGTATTGAGACATTTGTTATTCTGATTTAATATGTAAATATTTTCAATCTCTATATCTCTCTCAATTCTTACCACGTATAAATATTTAATGAATAATTCTTTGATATATTAATTAATAATAAACATATATGGTAAAATCATAACTATAATAAGCGAATTCGCTGGAATTATAAATTTTTAAGTTTATATTTGCATATATAATTCCTAAAATAGATTAACACACGTTGTTGAATATAGTGTGTATCGTGTAATTTAGAGATTTTCGACGAAAGGATTAGTTCAAAAAAATATTTATTTCCAGTTTGACTTATATATATATAATTTCTTATTTTGAAATTTTCTCTGAAAATTAATTCTCTTTGTGCTAATAATAACGGTTTATTCTAAATATAGGTATATATATGTAATTATATTTGATGGAATTAATTTCTGTGATTAATAGTCTCTAATCTATTTTAGTGCCTGATTTGCTCAGAAAACTCATATCTATTTTAGTAGTTATGAGTTTTGTGCTCAAATCAGGCAATTTTTAAATAGTAATGAATTTCTTGATATTAACTTTATATAAAACACCAAATAATATATGCCCAATAGTAGTTAAAAGATTTTAGATATATATAACCATATATATTTTGGAAATTTTTATGAGAGGGAGGATTTGATTTATAAAAATCAAAGTCACATCTCCCATCAAATTAAACGTCAAAACTAGACGCTATTTATTGACAGTCGCCGCAACAAAGCGGCCTTGGGTCGATGACAAAGCCACAACATCAGCTTTGGCAAACTGAGAAGCCTCCACCTGGAGACTATTGTTTCGGGCTAAAGGACTTCGTCAGTTCAGGGTGGATTTCATTACAAGATACCCCCATTTCCATTGAATCCTCACAATCTGTCAAATGTCCAGGTAGACACTTCTCAGTTTGCTAGTGTTGTTTCTGACCCGAGGCCGCTACGGTCGATAGATGGCGTCTAGGTTTGACGTATTTTCTGACAGGCGACTTGTATTTTTATAGATCAATATCCTCTCGGCAAAATTCCCATCTATATTTTGGCCTAGCTACTTTGCTAGCTAAACACTTATTTGGCGGAATTGTGAAGAATTCATTTGATCCCTTGAAATTCTTATGAAATTAAACCCGCTCTGGACTGAGGAGGCCCATTAGCCTTAAACCATGATCTCTAGGTGAACGCTTCTCATTTTTGCCCAAGCTGGTATTGTGGCTTTTTCATCGACCTGAGGTTGCTAGTTTACGGAGACGGTCAATAGATGGCGTCTAGTGTTGAGATCTATTCTGACGGGAGAGGTGACCTTTATTTTTATATAGACATTTAGGTTTCAATATTGCTATCTGAGGAATAGTTCACAATATATTCTAAATGGATGTATATTATGACACATGCAGTTCGGTGATATGAACAAGAATCTCCAAAATTTATTCACAATAATAGATATTTATAATTTATCAAAACTACTGTATCTCCTAACATGAATCTTTGCAGAAGTGATAATTAAATGGTTTTGATTCCTCATTCTTATAAATTACGGTTCTATTATATTTTTACAACGAAGTATGCCCTCGCAAAATATCTTATTAGGAAGAGAAAAATGGTAAAATTTAACAAAAGAGATATATAGAAATTTATGAAAAATGAAAATTCAAATATTTCGAGGTATAGGTCCCTTTTTCAACATTTACATATATATAGAAACACAATAGTATTAACCGACACATAGAGATCCCTGACGCATATAAAGCAATATTTCCATAAATTGTGTACCATAGTTGCCCTTTGCCAGTTTGTTTTACTTTGGAAAGTTTCAACTTAGCAGATTTAATCAATGTATCATAGTCTGGGTCGCGTGGGTGTGAGATTCACTCACGCAATACAAGATCAAATAGAGATACCATTTATTTGTTTACAAACGTTACTATTTGAAATTGTTTTTCTATTGTTCCTGTAGAAGGGCTGTTTTCGCCCGAAAGCTTGAATCTTTATTAAAGTTTAAAAGAAAAGTATCCTCGTACGCTTCAAATCTTTTACTTATTTACATATATACCAAAAGGCGCCTCTCCCTTTAATTATGCATTAGATTAATGCGCATCATGTTTATCGCCTCAATAAAAACTTCACGGTGGTGATAAGGCATTAGCTACAACACCAGTGTTGGCAAATCCAGACAAATAGCCAACTTGTACACCATGATGTTGTGACTTATTCCTTAACACCCCCGTAAAACTTTTACTAGGGTGATAAACATGTTGCGTTGTTGTGTTGCATAATTAAAGGAGGAGGTTTTGGTACACCGTCCTCTCGCAATTTTACCTTATTTATATATGTATATATTATGAGATGATTGTTATTATTTTATTTTTGTATTATCTATTGATTACCATTGTAAAACCGTAATTATAATGAATTTCCAAGTCATTTTTCCTCTCTATCAATATTTGTATCTATCAACTATTTACGTGAACAATCACTCACACTTTTTACTAAATATTTTTGTCATAATTCATATTTTTGTCTTCATAGGGGGATAATTGTAAATATATTTTGTAATTTTATTTTTTTATAATGGCGCCAATGCATTGATTATTTATTTTTCATATGCTAACATTTTTGTAAATAAAGGTGAATAAAAACATACATACAATTTTGATCCACTCCTCGGCATGTAACTTTATTCTTTGTTTTCACAAATATCTACGCGCGACCCATATTATGATGAAACAAAGACTGATAAGACTCAGTAGAGGAAGGCATTGAAGGAGGAAGTATGGAGAGACCATGTGGCCAGCCAGCCAGCCTCAGTAGAGGAAGGCATTGAAGGAGGAAGTATGAAGAGACCATGTGGCCAACCAGCCTCAGTAGAGGAAGGCATTGAAGGAAGAAGTATGAAGAGACCATGTGGCCAGCCAGCCTCAGTAGAGGAAGGCATTGAAGGAGGGAGATATGGAGAGACCATGTGGCCAGCCAGCCAGCCTCAGTAGAGGAAGGCATTGAAGGAGGAAGTATGGAGAGACCATTTGGCCAGCCAGCCTCAGTAGAGGAAGGCATTGAAAGAGGAAGCATGGAGAGACCATGTGGCCAGCCAGCCTCAGTAGAGGAAGGCATTGAAGGAGGAAGTATGGAGAGACCATGTGGCCAGACAGCCTCAGTAGAGGAAGGCATTGAAGGAGGAAGTATGGAGAGACCATGTGGCCAGCCAGCCTCAGTAGAGGAAGGCATTGAAGGAGGAAGTATGGAGAGACCATATGGCCAGCCACCCTCAGTAGAAGAAGGCATTGAAGGTGTAGGATACGTGTGACGATATCTAATACCAGGAGTCTTCATTTCATTCTTTTGATTTGAACATTATTTTGTGTGTGTGCTCAAAGAAGGCTACTAGTTAATAAATTTCGGACTTATAGTAGAACTGTATTGAATTTTCTTATTTTTTAACATTCTACAAAACTAGAAAATTATTACCTGTTTTTTTTAGTCATTTAACCAAAATATTCAGAACCACGACTGCAAATGGCGAATGAAAATTCGTATAAATTGTAAACCTAGAAAAATTATTTAAATCAATAATCTCAAATCTTCTCAAAATATACATATTAGTATAAAATTGTCGATGTATATACCTTATGAATGTATAACGAATCAAAAGTTTTACGAAGGAGCATCTTTAATTATACTTGAGCTAGCTTTCGAACCTTTCGGTTCTTCAACAGGCGTGGCTAGTATGACTATACTAACAGGGTATAAGCGCGCTTGAGCCATTATATACAACATATAAATTTACATGCGAAGTGATATTTCAAATATAATTAAAATAGAAATAGGAATTATGACTATGAAATATAAAATAAAACTATGCAAATGAACTTAAAGATTTTAAAATTTAGATAAAATTTTGGAAAATACATTTATATACGCTAAAAGTTAAGTAAAATTATGATATTCACTGTATGCAAGTAGTGTGACACTTTAAAATTTGTAAAGTTTAAAACCAGTATAATTCAAAACACCTCAACACAGAAAAGCCAAGCGGGGGTCCACTCCAACCCGACCACACACCAGAGCATATCACGGGATAACTATTGAGATATTATATGATATATTTCCGGTAGATCTATTTTCCTATTGATGCTGTTTGTTTGTGATGATATGATGGATTCCAGTACCAATCTGTGCTGCTTATTGTTTATGTGTTGATATAGGACTTTGGGATGATCTAAGTTAAAGTTATGGCCAGTGTTTGAAATATGTTGATATATAAGTGACTTCGGGTCTCTATTGTTTATGTTTCGTTTGTGTTCGGTGATTCTGATATACGCGGTTCTGCCAGTCTCCCCCACATAGGAGGCTGGGCAATCCTGGCAAGAAACCGCGTATACTGCTCCGGTGGAGTGGATGGTGGTGACATCTACCATGTCTCGTTCTTTGGTGCAATACATTCACGCCTGAACCCACTCTAACATTGAGGCCACAACGACTGCATTTAACCAACACACTACAGTCATCCTACAGGATCGACTACCTTACTACATATATATATGTCGCCTTATATTTGTTGTACATATACAATGCTGTATACATAAGAATGTCTTATATAGAAACAACAAGCCTGATGTAACTTCAAAATGGCGTTCAATAGAATATACCACTAGAAAAGAAGAGCGCGGCACCAAGTAAGGTCTAATAACACTGGTCAACAAGATTTTTGCACAAGAGAACCTGATTATGTTTCTAGTGTAACTTTTCATGCTGAACTCAAAAATCTAATCAGAAATTTCCCATCACCTATGGTTTTTGCGTGACGGTCTTTTTTTAGTATTGGGATAAATACACTAAAAATTGCAAACAATGTCACGTAACTGGTTTATCAAAAAATATTTTTCTTTGTCCACAAAGAAATAGCATCTTATCTACATGTCCTGAATCCAAATATACCATTAGTTTTTTTTCTATTACACAATATTTCTGAGATACACCTACTTGAATTTGGAAATATTGTTAATATATAGGCATATATGAACGAAACATATTTATTATTGAAAAGCAGTGACAGTGGATTTTCTTCTATACTTTGCTTGTGGTAGATCCCTCTTGAGTGCCAAGCAGTCGTCGGCAAGCATAGCGGGACTCCATTTACCTTGGTGCCGCTTCTCCATGCTTGATATAGCTTGATGAAACCTCTCACCATGCTCATCGCTAACTGCGCCAAGATTGTCTGGAAAGAAATCTAGATGTGAATGCAGGAAATGGATCTTGAGGGACATGTTACATTCCAGTGCCTTGTAGGAAAGAAACAGATCATTAACTATGTCTCGGTAATTTTCAACCTTGACACTTCCTAAGAAGTTTTTGCAAACGTTTCTAAAGGAATTCCATGCTGCTGCTTCAACTTCATTCAAACTATTTTGAAAATTTCCATCCTGCTGCAATTCTCGAATCTGGGGTCCAACGAAAATGCCTTCTTTAATCTTCGCTTCACTTATACTAGAAATTTTTTGTTTTAGGTAGGCAAATCCACTGGCATTTCGATCCATTGCCTTGACAAAGTTCTTCATTAATCCCAGTTTAATATGTAATGGTGGTAAGTAAACATTTTCTGAATCGATCAGGGGTAGATTTGCAATATTTTTATATCCTGGAGTAAATATTTTACGGTTTGGCCAGATTTTTTTAATGTAATGCCTTTCCCTATCTCTGCTATCCCACTCACACAGAAAACAACAATATTTTGTATATCCAAGCTGTAATCCACGCAAGAGAGCAACGACTTTCAAATCGCTGCATATTTTCCAACCGTATCTTTCATATTCTATCTTTTTCAAAATCAGTTTCATGTTTTCGTGAGTCTCTTTCATGTTGGATGCATGTATTTATCCCAATACTAAAAAAATATCGTCAGGCAAAAACCATGGGTGATGGGAAATTTCTGATTAGATTTTTGAGTTCAGCATGAAAAGTTACACTAGAAACACCATCAGGTTCTCTTGTGCAAAAAAAAAAGTTTTTTTTTTTAGACCTGTGTAACATGTCACTGATAAGTCGAAGCAACTCAGGAAGGATATAGACAGGTCATGCCAGTCTTTGATAAGACAGTCCGCCTTCTCTGGCGTCATCATTAGCATATAAGCTGGTTTCCTTCTGAGCCCACAGGAAGGAGCATAGGGATTAGTCAGTAGCCAGGTCGCCATGTTGCCAGATGAACCAGAGCGATCCCATAGTTCATCCCACCTGTCCGGGTGCTTCCCCCTCTAAACCAAGGTAACCATGTTCCTATTCGTGTGGTCTTCATTTATCTTCAGGCTAGTGCGCTCCCACTCTGGCCCATGACGGAATGTTGAATGAGGAGCCCACTGTGACGTGTTGTCGGCTCTACACTTTACAACACAATAAATAATATATATATATATATACCGAAAGAGTATCTATACCTTTAACTATTCATCAGAACGATGCATTGTGTTCATCACGCAAAGTGAAATACTTTACTAGTGACATTAAGAAATGAGCCACAACACCTGTTTTGACAAATCCAGACAAAAGGCGAACCTGTATACCATGGTTTAGGCCCTGGCTCTCATTACTATAGGAGCGACTTCGATTTCATAACATCTTACGAGAGGAGTTATGAAATCGGTCGAATTAACCAACTAGGTGTTTAAGCTGGTGAAGTGGCAAGGGCTGATTTTATAATACAACATGAAGTTGCGGGAGAATGAAATGCATGTATGTCGTAGCTGTCGTGGTCAAATGAAAGGGCGCAACCAAGAATTAGCTCCAGCCAAGCGAACAGCGCACCCGCGATGTCTGTGCCACCTTTATTTTTTGTACAGCTTTTATAGATGGATGAATTTACATATTTACATTTTAACACAAGCGTAACATATTTACATACTTATTTTGACGAAAATAAATGATATCTCTTGGGCACTAATTATACAAATTATGACATGTACCTAAAGATGCACCCCTCTCCTCAAACTGATGTTGTGGTACATTCCTTATCACCACCAATGAAGGTTTCTATTAGGGTGATTAGCATAATTAATCATTCTGAAGCTTAATTGAAGGGAGAAGTGCACTTTTGGTACGTATATAACATCTACTTTCACTCACACTACTCATAATTAAAGCACATCCCTAAATAGAAACTAAACAGAAATTGAATAACAAAACGTCAATTATAGCGGCAAAATGTACAATCTAAGGGTATTAGCTCTCTTGGAGATTGGCGATAACAGACATCCAAAAGTATATTTCTTAATTCAAAACGATATGTGAAATCCATCATAGAAGTTCTATAAACCATTAGACAACCAGAGTACAAACTTTCATAGATGTAACAAAAGCGTTTATTATGGGGATAGTGGTATAAATTAGCGATTTTCAACCATCGGAATAATATATTGGAACCTGCATTCTAGGCAAAATTTGAAAACTTATAGTTTGTTGAGCTCCATCCAGTGCCATAATTAAGTACAATTAACCAAACCCACGCGACTATGGTACCTTGTAAGTGCAAAATATAACAGTTTTCCTTGTGTGTGAATACATTAAATGTACTTACAGTATAAACATCGCAAACCTGATGCTGTAAATGACTTCTGGAGGTGGTTGAGCCTACTGTTAGGTCAACAGCATATGGATGCGGAAGGCAAGGGAAACTAACGCATTGTTTTTGCCACGAAAATCCTCAATGAATGGACCAGGGCAAGATCTCACCACTAGCCTATGGCTATAGATCGATTGACTGAGCGAAGTCTTATTGAGGAGGTTCACCTGTCTTAGAACTGCTTCACCTGAAATAACTATCAATCACTTAGCCATCAAAACAGGCAGCCATGTGATTAAAAGTAATAATAATTTTCATTTTTATATTCACTTTTACACATACACAATGGCGACAGAATATTATGACCAAAATCATTATAATAGCCGTTTTAGAAATTACCAGCGTGCGCCGTTTGCCCATTATCGCATTTTTACCACGAGAAAATGCGAAGACGCGTGCGCAAAATTTTGTCTTTAATATAAAATAGTTAAAAACTATTGAGAACAAACCTTTTGCCTTCGAATTTTTCCTCGTGATATATCTTCAAGTCTATTAGGTCTCGCAACAGCAACAAGTTTTTTTAATAAATCCAAATATAAAGTTAGGAAATAAATAAAGGCCTATATTTTTATGGTTTGAAATAATTTAAGAAATATATGTGTATATATTATATCAATGTGCATTCTGAGATATTAATATGTATGCATATATATATTAAAGAAATAGAGGGGGAATTTTTAAATAAAAAATAGTAAAATAGGTGTTCGATAATGTGTGCATATGTATATATCAATATATTTATACAATTATGCCAAAAAATAAACATATAGGAATATAAACAAATATGTAAATATATATTTGACAATTATCCCGCAAATGTTTCTTTTGAACGAAAAATCGAAATTTATTTAATGGAGAACGACAGGGATTCTCATCCCAGGACACTTTATTTTTTCCGCTTATCATTACTCTTTACAATTCATCCTTTATTACTTCATCTCTAAGGTTAGAAATAATCGTTATTTCTTCTCAAAATAAATTTCGATTTTTCGTTCAAAAGAAACATTTGCGGGATAATTGTCAAATATCGTTCTACAATCATATGCCGCATCATATTGTATTATAAATATCTATATTTGCATATATAGAGGTTAACATCAATGATATATTTATCCATAAAATGAAATTTGACCACATTTAGATTGAAGCATGCCCGTGGAAAGAAAGAAATCAGAATCCAACCAGGGATTGATGGGAGCAGTGGAAGAGTTGACAAAAAGAAGACCTTAAATTCAGAGTCGGGACAAAGCCACTCTCGTTTTTCCTGTCCAATCACCGTGGAGTATTTCATTAGCTAATGAAGATGGTTTGACCACCATTAGGTGGTTGTTCCATTTACACCATGTCGGCCACTTTAACTGGGCCATGTACCTGGGTCTTTATATACGGTGTTAGAATGGTGGTTTCTAGGTTTTATATGAAATATTTATACAATGTGAGTGAAAAAATATCATGACACAAATAAAATTAATCTCTAATTTATATTTAAAAAAAATCATTTATAAATAATCAGCACACAAGTATATTGTATGTATATTTGTATATTGGATTGAGAGAGAGAGAGAGAAAACCAAATGAGCAGGTAATTTACTCTCGCTTTATAAAAAATCGAATATATGTCGATCGTTTATGTATAAATATGATAGCATCGATTTCTAAATCTTTGAGATAAATGATCGCATAAATAAAGACTAAAAATCAGATGTAATCATTACTCTGAATTCCACTTATCGAATGAAACTTGAATATTTAAAAGGTTCACGATTTATGTAAATTATTATTATGAAAATTGGCATAGCACATATATGGAAAAATTGATATATTAATTTTTAAAATGCAATATAATTATTTTCCTTTAACTTTTGAACATCAGGGTTTTAAAACTTTATTTTGCGAACGTGTTTTTTTTTAACGATTGCCACCGATCGCGCCTCGAGTCTTTTATATAATCACATAAAATAACTTCTTCGCCTCTATGCTAACTGGATAAAAAAAAACTCTATTCATAAAACTACAATTTTGTTTATGATTGATCCTGAATATCAACTAGTTTACCACTATACTGTATTTTAAAACAAACCACCTTGTTTTTTTTTTAGAAAGGAATAGCCAAGTGGTAATGTTTATTTTATGTGGTAAAATAATATTTGTATAATTATATTTTCGTCATTAAAGAGACCACGTCTCAATAATAAAGGCAACTTGTTTGGTCCCTGTAGTTATAGTTGATTATACCTTAATTCTACAGCCCTAGTAACCTATGGTGTTTATCATTTTTCTCTCAAGTACCATATAAATAGTATTTCCAAAATTACTGGCCATGTAAATCAAACCACTAAATACTCAGGTCCGAAGTTGGAGAGTTCCGTCACTGTCTCCAGCCTGGAAACATCTCTTCCTCTACTCCTAGGAACCTCCCTGTCCCCTCCAGCAAGCCCCTCGGTGCCTTTCCCTGGTCACCATCACCGCTATTTGTGGCCAACTCTGCTGCCTTTTTCACCCATGAATTTATTTCGGCGTCTTCCTGAGCGGGCGCCAACGTCGGTTGGGGGGGGGGGGTCCCGATAATACCCAATGCCTCCCGTTTCCCACCACTCACCAGCATGGGCTAAGGCGCGCTGATATCTCTGCGTTCCACTCCTCCCCATCCTACCTTTACGCATGCAGCAGCAGTTCGAGGACACCGTCCTCCATCTCCCCGCTGACGACCCCGATCTGGAACTCTCTCCTTCTAACATTCTCGCCGCTGACAATGCCATTGCAGTCCACTTCTCCCAGTACAATCAGCCCAACTATACATCACACTTCGACAAGCTCCTCTCCAAAAATCAGGTCCTGGTCATGACGCTTGCCCAGGAGCCGGCCACTTTCACAAAGGAACACGAACAACTCCTCTTCAAACTTGGTGAGTCCTCTTCCCGGACCCCATGCTCTCTGACGCCGCCACCTAGACCATCAAGCAGTCCCAGCCAACCAATACAAAGTCTGTCCAGGCAGACTTTACTCCAACCACCATGTTCAAGGAGTCTTTCTCCCAGACCCCAGCTACCACAACCACCATCAAAGGGCTCTCAAAGCCGCCAAACAAGATAACCATGAGCCTTCACGCTCCCCACCTGGGCTCTCCAACGCTATTTTCACCACATCCAGAGCCAGACCTCCTTGCTCAGCCTCTCATCTCCCGACACTTCCTGCACACGCTGTTATACTGGACTCCAATCCCAAGGTCGATCCTGCCGACATCCACTACGCGGTCCGTGCAGTTCAGCCTGACCTCCCCTCCAAAGTCTGGGCCTCCCTCCTCTCCAAGGAGAAGCCTTTTCTCTATGCCTCTAACCCAGAGATCATTCCTGATCTGTGCGCCTCCCTCTCTTCCAAGCTGAAGCCTTTCCTCCAAGTGCGTGCCCCTAACACCCCACTGCCACTCATATGCATCTTCAGAGCGGCTGACAACACCCTGACTCCACTCTGGTAGATGCCATCCTCTTTATCCATGCCGTTGCTGCCTTCCCTGAACTGTCCGCCTCGCTCACTATTCCCTTTCCCGCAAAGAGTCTTTCACGGTCTTCCTGGAGTTGTACCAAGAAACCTTCCGCGCCCTGAACACTCGTGGTCGGCTTGGGAGGGGCCACACATACACAACTTCGAGGCCTCCCTCCGTGTAGGGTCTGCTTCCGGGGCTGCGACTTCGGACACAGTGCCTCCAGGTGTACTAGCCGCTCCATCAAGTACTTCCACTGCGCCTTCAGTGACCACAAAGGTTTCAACAGCCCCTCCCTCTCCGATCTTAGCACTCTGAGGTGCGCCCACTGCCATTCAAAGGGCCTCTCTTTAAATCATGAGGTCCGCTCCTCAACCTACCCTGCAACCCTGAAACAGTGATCCTCCACCTGAAATCTGGCCACTATCTTCCATCCGAATTTGCCTGACTGGGCCCTGTGCCTCCGAATCTTTTGGTCTTTGCTGAACTGCCTTGTAACTAAAGGCTTTCTTTGATCTCTGTTCAACTTGCGCCTGCTCTAACTTCTCCTGCCCCGCCAACCTGCCTTCCCTTGACAACTGGTACCTACATCTTCGCTCTGCGCCTCTCCAACCTTTCTCTTTGGACTTTTCTCTGCGGCGCGCGGATGTTGTCCTGTTACCTCTGATTTGCCTTAAAATTTTCATCAATATAGCTTGTAGAAGGCGGTGTAATTTACACACCAGGTCCGAAACTTGAACTGACGAAACCACACTGTGAATATCCGTCACAGATGAGTCAGAGAGGTTTTTCAAATATTTTTCTCGGTGAGATGAAGGAGAAAGTTTTAGAACTTACATTATTTTTAAAAAATTATACAAAAAAGTCGAACATGGATCTATGAAAGAAAAACAATTTTGGTAATATTTCGAGAGAGAAAGATTGCTCCCTTTATTGCTTTGCAACTAGGGGTGAGGGTAGATTCAATGCAATTATTTAAAAATATACAAATTTAAGAAAAATATATATGTGTATATGTAGGAGTTATTAAAAAAATATTTTTTCTAGGTATCTATACTCATTACTAGCTTGTATATAAATGTAAGTCTAGCTATTACAGAGTGTCGATATTTACAATATATATTACAATGCATTAGCGCGCCATCTGTTGTGAAAATTAGAAACTATTATAGACGCGTATGATTCTTTTAAAAATTAAACAATTTCTACTGCCCTTACTGCAATGGAAAATTGAACCCTTACCCTAGGCCTCCCATTAATTTTTCCATTGCAATAAGGGCAGTAGAAATTGTTTAATTTTTAAAAGAATCTTACGTGTCTATAGTAGTTTCAAATTTACAATACATATTGTTTCCTTGAAGTCTCTTGTCTACTCTCACATAGCCTACTCCACGCTGACGAGCGCCAACAGCGCAAAACGCGTTCGTGGATGGCTTTTCTTGATAAATCAAGAAATTGGGTTGGCCAAATATCACGGAGCAAGTTAATTAAACGTTTAGTTTATTTTTGCTCCACTAGTTGGCGCTCTGCCATATAAAAAGCACATGTGCTCGTGGTCAGGAAATGCCTTCTTTATTTTTAATATCTCTTTATAAATTACAATACTAATATACTAAAACCTAGCTAAGAAATAATTCCCCACACGCATTATTAGTACGCCCCTGTATTTATTTTCAATCAGTATTAATCTATATATTCATCATACATAAAATTTATTGAAAGAACTAGATGTTTTAAACTTTTAATATGAGCATAGAAAATATCTAATTTAATATTAATTGGATCATCAGTTTTTAAATATATTAGTTCACCTCTAAAATTTATTAAATTTTAAAAATGTATATTCTCTCAGGTTTTTAATGTATGAATCAAATCATAACTAATTTATTTTATCCATTATATTAATTATAAACATTTTGACCATTATTTTTACGGCATTGTATTCTTTTAAAATAATATATATTTTTTTATTTTAGGTAGTTAATAAAAACAATGTAAAAAAAATATTGAAAATAATAGTTCTTATTTGTATTAATTATATAATATTATAGGATGAATTTAACAAATTCTATATTAATTGTGAGATATCTTAATGTGTATTTTACTTAAGAGTTAAAATAAACTACTTAATAATAAATAAATACGTTCAATTTTACCAAACGACTGCACTTAGTTAGAAACCTTCCTAAAATAATTATTTTACAAAAATACCCGAATATATATATTTATTCAAAATAAAAAAGGCATATCTCCTAATCGCTGACATTAATATTTTAGATGGCAAAGCAACATCTAATGGAACAAAAACCAAGTAAGCGTTGATTCAGGCTTAATCTATTATAATTGGTCTATGGTTTGACTATTTCATACAAGAAAAATATGATAACGTAGAAAAATTAGGAAAAGCAAACATCATATTTAATTGATATATAATCAGATTTAATGTAAAACAAAATTATATTTTATAAAATACCAGAGAAGTGAAGAAGTAAGTTTAAAGAGAGTATAGCAAAATATGATGAATAAATATTTTGATCTAATATAGCTTATTGATGAAATTGCTCCGCCATTGATGAACCAAATTTTCCTGAATCTTCAGATCACTAATTGTAGAAATTCTATCTATATAGTTAATCAACTCTCAAAATATAGCTTATGTAGAAAGTCAAAGTATCATATTAATCGGTGTTTAATAAAACGTGTCCATAGCCACTGCTCACTTCAGACCTTCAAAACAGAAGAGACCCAGAACATCTTAAGGAATCTAAAAACTTGCCAATATCCTTTATAATTTATTTTAAGGCATTTCCATAGCCCGTCTGAAATACAGAATCCCCCAGTTTACAAATCTATTTGCAGTATTCCCTACTCACCAGTATCCATATCAATAGCTGGTCATCTGAAAAATTTCGGCATTAAAACCTTCTTCTGCAACTTACCCAGTTTAAGTTCACTACCAAGAAACCCTTGTACACGCTTGTTCGGCGGTACATATACTAAAATTGGAACGATACTAAGAAACTCTATAACAAAAAGCAAGAGCCTTAATTATCCTTCCAATATTAAGAATGTCATATACTCCATAGAATGAAAAACCAAATACGTCGGTGAAACCAGTAGAAATTTAAATATAAGAATATCAGAACATCAACGAAATATCGAAAACCAGGACAATAGATCTCTAGTATATCATCGTGTAAGAGAAACAGGTCATTCCTTCGCACTATCAGAACCAAGAACCCATTACTCCAAAACATCCCCAATAAACAACAGAGACTCATCATAGAATCCGTAATATCAAGAAAACACAATAGCATTAACAGAAGAATAGACATTCCGGATATTTATAATATACTATTCCCTGAGCTCACCCCAAATCATCCAAATACAGAAATCGTCTCAGAATAGCAGCGTTGGAACCAGATAGACATCTCCTAATAATGATAACTACAGCCTAACTATGTATTCCTTAGTTATTTTATAGTGGCCTGTATTTATTTATTTGTTTGTCCTCATATAAGAGATATATATTTTTGAAATATTTTGTCTCAATTTGTATCTATTTATATCTATAGGACTTCATAAAAATATGTAAAATAGTATCCGATTATATTTAACTCGTGTTCTATTGGCGTGTCATTATACCAAGGTTTCTCCTGTAGAAGGGCGTCCGTGCCCGAAAGCTAGAGAACAATAAAAATGTTTTTGAAAATACAATTTTCCCAGGAGGAATGATTAATTTACTCAATAGTAATTCATGTTAAAGTATTATAATAAATTACGTACACAGGCATGTTTATGTTCTCAATGTTTATTAAATGGGAAAATTCAATAAAAGTGACTTGGTAAAATGTATAAAATAGAGAGAGATGTCCAAATTAAAATAATTTGAATCTCGT
>CP092866.1:54885314-54907960 GCA_030710605.1 Cordylochernes scorpioides
TGAGAAGTATACCTAAAGTTATTGATATATATAGTTTGTTAATTAGAATCCACTTCATTGTTACTAAAGCCTCGACTAATTTAGAATTGAACAAGTCTTAGAGAAATACAAATGGCCATTTTTCCACCAATTATTTTCTTTAAAAGTTATTATATATATAATATACACCAACACAAATTTTTCAAGCAATCTTCTCAAAAGATTTTATACTATACATTGCGATCTATATACCAAAGGTGTTCTTATATTTTATTGGACAAAAATCCGTTCTTATTATCAAAAAATTATTATTCGTTTTCATTATCAAAATAATGTTTGATTTCTAAAAAGAGGGTTTTAATGTCGATTATATAATATCTATAAATTATAATTATTTATTAATCTGTTTTAAATATATCATCTTCTATATACATCTATATTAATAAAATGGAAATTTCATAAGTGGACATCACTAAAAACTTTCGTTACAATGCATCAATTTCAACCAATTTTTCAAAATTTATGTAAAACGAGACGGAGCAGGTTTTGCTTAACATCAAAATATATTTCCTAACATTAACATGCGTAACTTCGCTGTTATCGATTAAATACAAAAAAAAATCAACAGAGTTAATTTTATTTATATATAAATACAAAATTAAATTTCAACAGAGTTAATTTTTTTTACATACTAGCTAATAATCTCAATCTAAAAAATATTCAAAACAAGCAATTTTAAGATAACACCATATGTAAAACAGTCGGAAAAGAAAACAACAACGATATTACATCTTTCTCACATATTCACACACAATCTTGATTAATAATTAAAACTAATCTTTAACATTGTTTATTATACTTCAACTTTTATTTCTACATTTGTTTTTAAATACCCAATTGTTTTATCATGTTTCTAATTTCGCCTAACAAATATACAAATTTATAGTTACCAACATATGCAAATTTTATCTTTGTTTTTATTTAACTTGATATCGTAAACATAACATCCATTGTAAGCCTTTTTCTGTTCACCTTCCGTGATTTCTCTTTTCTCTGATAGTTTTTAGGTGTAGTATATTTTCTTATTACTAGACTACAAACATTCCCTCGAGAAAAACCTGGGCGAAGCCGGGTACATCCGCTAGTCATATTATAAAAATAAAGATTGTCCCTCCCGTCAAAACGGACTAACTAGCGGACTCAGGTCGCTGTTGTATTGTGGCTTTGTCACCGACCCGAGTCCGCTGGTTTTGGAGACGGTCAATAGATGACGCTCAGTTCTAGCGTCTGTTTTGACGGTAGAGGCGACCTTTATTTTTACAGATTAATCTCTTCCATGCAAAATTTCCATCTATATCATATTGCATACATAAACAAAGTTTTTCAATTCTAAATATTTAACTAACACTCTTATGAAAACTCTAAACTATACCTAGAAATCTATGATTCAAGATACAATTGTAAAAAGCGTTTAAAAAACTACAAATATTTTCTCACAAAGAGTTTCATTTTATTAAGAGTCTTTTTAAAAAAAATAAACTCAGTATGATAAAATATTTATAGTTTTTTTTTAATAGCAATCTATGTTACAAATGTTCGCTTATATTTTCCTTCATTCTAATGCAGATAATAATGGATATAATGGTAACTTAGGGCTCAAAATATATTTAGCCTATTCAGAAGAACTTGTGACTTCATTGTAGGAAATATTTATAGGAAGGTTTAACTATGTTAGGATCAAAGCAAAAAAAAAAAAAAAGTATTATAATGATGATATGTTATTGATACTAAGAGAATTATCATTATGGTGGTGGTGTCTTGTCCATGAAGCAGATCAGTCCATGCATCCTGATCACAATGCCGGCCAACTGAGGTGCCTTGTCCGTATGGATGCCCTCTTCTGGATTGATGTCTACTTTTATCATTAAGATGGTGGTGGTGTCTTGTCCATGGAGCAGATCAAAACGGTCCATGCACCCTGATCACAATACCGGCCAACTGAGGTGCCTTGTCCGTATGGATGCCCTCTTCTGGATTGATGTCTACTTTTATCATTAAGATGGTGGTGGTGTCTTGTCCATGGAGCAGATCAAAACGGTCCATGCACCCTGATCACAATACCGGCCAACTGAGGTGCCTTGTCCGTATGGATGCCCTCTTCTGGATTGATGTCTACTTTTATCATTAAGATGGTGGTGGTGTCTTGTCCATGGAGCAGATCAAAACGGTCCATGCACCCTGATCACAATACCGGCCAACTGAGGTGCCTTGTCCGTATGGATGCCCTCTTCTGGATTGATGTCTACTTTTATCATTAAGATGGTGGTGGTGTCTTGTCCATGGAGCAGATCAAAACGGTCCATGCACCCTGATCACAATACCGGCCAACTGAGGTGCCTTGTCCGTATGGATGCCCTCTTCTGGATTGATGTCTGCTTTTATCATTAAGATGGTGGTGGTGTCTTGTCCATGGAGCAGATCAAAACGGTCCATGCACCCTGATCACAATACCGGCCAACTGAGGTGCCTTGTCCGTATGGATGCCCTCTTCTGGATTGATGTCTGCTTTTATCATTAAGATGGTGGTGGTGTCTTGTCCATGGAGCAGATCAAAACGGTCCATGCACCCTGATCACAATACCGGCCAACTGAGATGCCTTGTCCGTATGGATGTCCTCTTCTGGATTGATGTCTGCTTTTATCATTAAGATGGTGGTGGTGTCTTGTCCATGGAGCAGATCAAAACGGTCCATGCACCCTGATCACAATACCGGCCAACTGAGGTGCCTTGTCCGTATGGATGTCCTCTTCTGGATTGATGTCTGCTTTTATCATTAAGATGGTGGTGGTGTCTTGTCCATGGAGCAGATCAAAACGGTCCATGCACCCTGATCACAATACCGGCCAACTGAGGTGCCTTGTCCGTATGGATGTCCTCTTCTGGATTGATGTCTGCTTTTATCATTAAGATGATGGTGGTGTCTTGTCCATGAAGCAGATCAAAACGGTCCATGCACCCTGATCACAATACCGGCCAACTGAGATGCCTTGTCCGTATGGATGTCCTCTTCTGGATTGATGTCTACTTTTATCATTAAGATGGTGGTGGTGTCTTGTCCATGGAGCAGATCAAAACGGTCCATGCACCCTGATAACAATACCGGCCAACTGAGGTGCCTTGTCCGTGTGGATGTTCTCTTCTGGATTGATGTCTGCTTTTTATCATTAAGATGGTGGTGGTGTCTTGTCCATGGAGCAGATCAAAACGGTCCATGCACCCTGATCACAATACCGGCCAACTGAGGTGCCTTGTCCGTGTGGATGTTCTCTTCTGGATTGATGTCTGCTTTTATCATTAAGATGGTGGTGGTGTCTTGTCCATGGAGCAGATCAAAACGGTCCATGCACCCTGATCACAATACCGGCCAACTGAGGTGCCTTGTCCGTATGGATGTCCTCTTCTGGATTGATGTCTGCTTTTATCATTAAGATGGTGGTGGTGTCTTGTCCATGGAGCAGATCAAAACGGTCCATGCACCCTGATCACAATACCGGCCAACTGAGGTGCCTTGTCCGTGTGGATGTTCTCTTCTGGATTGATGTCTGCTTTTATCATTAAGATGGTGGTGGTGTCTTGTCCATGGAGCAGATCAAAACGGTCCATGCACCCTGATCACAATACCGGCCAACTGAGGTGCCTTGTCCGTGTGGATGTTCTCTTCTGGATTGATGTCTGCTTTTATCATTAAGATGGTGGTGGTGTCTTGTCCATGGAGCAGATCAAAACGGTCCATGCACCCTGATCACAATACCGGCCAACTGAGGTGCCTTGTCCGTGTGGATGTTCTCTAAGGATAAGTGTCTTCTTTTATTACCAACACATCGAGGGTATAACTTCTACAGGAATATCAAATCATAGCTGTTCAATAGATTTATATACAAGTGATATAACTATACCTTTAAGTGATATTACATAACTTCAAATGACAACTATTTAACATATATGACTCAATTTTACAATTGAATACAAATTAGAGGAAAATAAAAGTTATATTATGGGTAAATTAGGAGAAAGATTAAAAACTATGATTCTAGATTCTATATTAAACTATTATAAATATCTCGGATTTCTATATGTCTCATTTAGGTAAAACTTTAATAAGGTTAGGTATCTGGCTATAGTCCTATATACATTCGTTATAGCCTAAATATTGTAGCGTAGATTATGTTAATTACATAATTTCACCTTTTAGCTTTTATTATATTTGCATAGTTTTGGTTTTGTCATTTCTATATAAATGTGCATAGGTAGACCGTTCGTTGGTGATAAAGTTCCTCCCCTGGCGACTATTTTACAAAGCGACAATATGAATATCGCTGTTTGAGAGCTAATTCCATTTAAATTTACGGATTTATAGCGAATAGTTCTTTATGCTATGTGATAATTCTTGTAGTAATTTAGGTTCGAATATATGATAATTCTCCTTCTCCTTCAATGCCTTCCTCTACTGAGGGTGGCTGGCCACATGGTCTCTCCATACTTTCTCCGCCATCCTCTTCATCTCCTCGTGTCGTCCAGTCCATTGTTTTAGAACGTCTGTATATCCCTGTCGTCTCCTTCCCCTCGATCTCTTCCCCCGGAGCTTTCCCTCCAACACTGTCAGCAATGTCTCTCCTGCTGATCATCACATGTCCAGCAAACGTCAGTTTTCGTTGTTTTATGAACTTTATCAGCAGGCGTTCGTACCCATTCGATCGAGGACTTGATTATTTGTTACCATGTCTGTCCAAGGAATTTTGAGAGCTCTTCTGTAAAGGATATGAAAATAGAAAAGGTGTATTTTTATTCCCATTATAATAAATTTTATTTGAAGGGAACGAAGTATCGCGCACGCAATCGAGGTATTTTATTTTATAGAAACTACAATTGTACATATTTTATGTATTATTTCCTGTATGCGCTATTTAAATTCATTATATCTTACATTGTCCTTTGTGGAATCTCGGATTTTAATAATTGATTTGATATTGAAATCTACCATTCCGCTAAATGAGAAGCGCTAATGAACCTATTTAAATGACATTGGAATATACCCTCTGAGCAATGAATATATAATAACATGTTTCAAACACTTGGAGAAACACATAAATATTTACAAACTGTACATAAATAATGTCTTTAATATATATATCAGAGTGTCGCGCACATATGTACAATGTTAGTAGAGAATTTAAAGCAATTTGACATTGTGTATTGTTAAGAGGTTAATCTAATCAACTCATAAACGGACTAAGGTTGAATTAAGTTTTTCTTATGAATGGCACCCTGTCATGTTATTCCATATAGAATTTTCACTAGGTCCAAATTGATTAATTGACGCAGTAGTAGAAAAGATTAAGTTATATTTCTATATATATTTTGTTTCATGCTATTTTGGTCATCAAAAGTTGTTATATCAGGAATAAAAATACAAAAAACAAATTGATATTTACAAGGTATGTCCCATAAGTTCCCGGACTGGGTCCATAAAAAAAATAAATGAAAAATGTAAATGAATTTGACTGTTTATTATAGAAGAAATATCTGGCTACACGGTGGTACCAATATCGAGGCGGTACTTGCGCGCGCGCCAAGGTTATTCTAATTTATTTAAAGGTCACACCTAGCGCTGCGGCGATTTTACGATGGAACAAAAATTGAAGCAGAGGATTTGCATAGAATTTTGTGTGAAACTTCAAATATCAGCAACCGAAACTTTTGAAATGCTTAATAAAGCATTCCCCAATGACTCCCCAAAGAGAACAACTGTTTTTGAATGGCATTCTAGATTTAAAGCTGGCAGAATTTCCATTGAAGATGATCCTCGTCAAGGACGCCCAAAATTTCAAAGGACTGATGAAAATGTGCAAAAAATCACCGATTTGATAAAAGAAAATCCTCGAACCACTTTGCTGGAGCTAGAGCAAGACACGGGCATCTCTAAAACAACGATTGGAAGGATCGTAACCGAAGATTTGAAGCTCAAAAAGACTCCTGCAAAATTCATCCCAAGATTCCTCACCAATGAGCAAAAACTGTGTCGGCTTGCAACCTGTGAGGACATGATGGAAATGACAAGAACGGATCCAGAATGGAAAGACAAGATAATCACAGGCGACGAGACATGGGTCTATGGCTATGACCCTGAAACCAAACCTCAATCTGCCGAGTGGAGAGGTTAGGGTGAGCCTAGACCCAAAAAATCCAGAAACAAGGTGTTGCTGGTCGCTTTTTCGGATAACAAGGGCATTGTTCATCACGAGTATCTTCCTGCAGGCCAAACAGTTATTAAGGAAATGTATTTGGGCATTCTTCGCCGTCTAAGGGAAGCGATTCGAAAAAAAAAGGCCAGAAAAATGGACTAATGGTGACTGGATCCTACACCATGACAATGCCCGCCCTCATACAGCGCACTTGGTGACGAGTTTTTTGGCGAAAAACGGGACACACAAATCCTACCTCAATCACCCTATTCCCCAGACATCGCACCAAATGACTTTTTCCTGTTCCCCAAACTTAAAGCAGTTCTAAAAGGAAGACATTTTGACACAAGGGATGACATAATAGAAAAATCGCTGTTGGCATTGAAGAGCATTCCAAAAGAGGCTTATAAAAACTGTTTCGACAATTGGGAGAAACGATGGCGCTGGTGCGTTGAAGCAAGGGGGGATTACTTTGAAAAGTTTTAATAAAAAATTTTTAAAAAATCTTACCTTTTTTTTTATGGACCCAGTCCGTGAACTTATGGGACATACCTTGTATTAGGCCAATATATTATAACGGGAAATAACATGTGATTGAATATTCAAAAATATGTAGGTATGGATACTTGTAAATAGGTACTCAAAAGAACTATCTCTGGTAGAAATAACGACACTTATAACATTGGGCATTGAGCCAAACAGACTCTCGTTCAGCTTCAACAGGATGACACAGTTCGTCGACAGCATTGACTGGCTTGTCGTGACGTGCCAGTCTTTTGGCAACCATTGACCAGCCGTTTTTTATTGGTAACAAGTCAAGAGAACAGGTTGGCCAGGGCAGTAGCCAAACATTTCCTTATGTTGGAAGGTCAGTTCAATGCCGTTTCGTGCATTAGCCTGCTGAAACGTTTCCTAGGCCTCGAATAAAGTGTACTGAGGCGGGCTTTAAAACAGCGAAGATGTAAGGGAGACAAGAAGTTACCGAGGCGTGTGCCCAATGACACCCCATACCATCTCTTCAGGTGATGATCCAGTATGACGATGTCGAATGTACGCTGGAAATGTGCCTTCGCCACGATGGCGACAAACATGGTTGCGGCCAACATAGTACCTCAAATTGAAGCTGGATTCGTCTGAAAACACGACGTCACGCCATTCCTTCGTCTAGGTTCTTCATTGATCACACTATTGAAGGCCAAATGTAGCGTCAAGGTTAGCCGTGCCGGCAGTCCATGCTTCTTCAAATATCGTCGAATTGTTTGTGCACTCAGGGCTCTTGACGTGTCTATACGATTCATCAATTCTATTCGGGTAAGATTTCAGTGTTTTCGGCTGTTAGAGATAGCGGGGTGCTGAGATCCAGTACAACGTTCCGTGTGACCTTTCTGGACCCATGAATTATATATTCTGCCAACAGTCAATGGATCTCGGCCGACGCGAGCAGCAATACTGAGGTACGATGAACCGCAATCTCGGGAAGCAATATTTGTACCTATATCAAACTCAGAAACGTGTTAGTAAGTATTTCTCCTTCTTACATGAGGCGTCACGACAACTTTTCGCAACGAAGCAACATTTCAAATACAAATTATGATTAAGAAACTTGCTGTAGAATATTTTCAACACATTGTAGGTGCCGCTATCAGCGACTATGTTACTTAAATGCGTTGAAAATCTAATTATTTGTATACCACAGCATCTTCTTCCTATCGTGTAAATGTAATATATGTAGCGTATCAACATTTATTGGCGTAGAAATCTTAATGTACAGTACTGAAGAAAAACTTGAACTTAGAGCGGCATGCCTTGTTGTGAGAAGGTATTGCTTTAAAGAGGATGAGATAAAGTTGGTTCTCTCCACTGATATAAAATATCATAGTGTCTTGGTTATATTCGACTAGAAGAATGACCCGGCTTCGCCCGAGAAATCCCCCGAGTGAAGTATCCTTCATACTGAAAGTACATCAATAATAAATAGTAGAAGTGCCATAGAATAGCAATACAGAAGAAACACATAAACTACAGGAAAAAAAGTGTGTAATGGCAAAAATTATATAATATTAGTGTTTAGGTATTCTATTTAATTATTTTTTTGCAATCCATTTAGTTGTTTCAAAATTAATAATATATATAAATGAGTTTTAAAATTGTAAAAAAAAAATGCATCGGCCGGGAATCGAACTCGGGCCGCCCGCGTGGCAGGCGAGCATTCTACCACTGAACCACCGATGCTTATAAGAAATGGCCATATTTGGGTGTTTATTCCATTCACAAAAGCAAACGATGACAGAATTGATTGTTGATGACTCTGTGATACTTGTATTATTTAATTCGTGAGTTCAGTGGTGTTTCAGTTCGTGTCTCAACAAGTTGCATTAGTTGCTATAGTATATATTTTTATTTTAATAGCTTCAGAATTTTCCGTTTATTTAAAAATATGTACAAGGTAAGACTAAACTTGGATCAAGTTTTTAAACTAAAAAAAGCTCTAGGACTAGCTTTTTTGGCTAGTAGTCGTTCTTCGCTCCAGGACTTCGTTTTATATTTATCTCTATAATACAGTACACCTATCCCTCGATTTACACGGTACTTGTTTTACACGTTTTCGCTTTTACACGGTTTTCCAAATAAGTTTTTTTTTATCGCACTATACTAAAATGCGATATTCTACTCTATACTACGTATGTTGAAAAGAATATTGGGAGGCTCTGATTCATGAGGGGGCGAACACCTATTTAGATTTGACAGTTTAATATACACCTATCCCTCGATTTACACGTTTTTCTCAGGAACGTATCTACCGTGTAAATCGGGGGATAGGTGTATTTAGTTTTAATTGCTATCATCAAAATAAATGGTCATTCTCATGTTTTTCGTTTTTTTCAATTATCCTTTTGCAAAATTATAATTTAGCATTTATTTTTTAAAGATTCGAAATGGTTCTATCCAATATAATACTAATGGTGGAATGTAAGCACAGGCTGTAAATCTCGCTCCAAGCCTGCACGTGTCGGCAGCTACTTGCCAAACAAGATTTTCTAAAAAAAAGTGTTAATATCGCAGTTTCATGAATACATTATGTCCTGTGAAGAAAACGTTTCAATAAAACTAGCAAACGTGTCATCTAATCCAGAAGAAGCAGCACTAGAAGTGAATGCTGAAAGAAGATTAATCCAAAGTAGCATCAATTGGCAAGATATTAGTGACCATAGCTCCAGCAGTTCGTCAATTGAATTTCTAACCTCCGACAGTGAAGATGGAAGTTTTAGTGAGAATGAGTTTAACTTTTTTGAAAGAATTACAACAAACTCAACTGATAAAAGGAGAAAAATACATTGCAATGTAATCTGGGATGGAAGTTCAGATGAAAGTTCGACCATTTCACTTCTTGAAGATCCAGAAAGTTCTCTGTATTCTTGATTTTTTTTTAATATAAGAATTGAGTTTAAAACTTTGTAAAACTGAATGTCAAATATTGATAGCGAAATAGTCAAATCAAATAGGAAGAATATAATAAAGTAAAATACATATAAATAGAAGTAAAAAAGTATAGCATACACAACACACATCGCGCTAAAGTACAGTACTGGCCATTAAAATTGTTATACCACGCCTCAGAAGTGAAATTTACACGATAAGAAGAAGATGCTGTGATATGCAAATGATTAGATTTACAACGCAATTATGCTTCTTTGTGAAAGGTTTTCGTGAGATTCCTTGTGTAAGAAGGACAAATAATACCAATAGGTTTCTGAGGATGATAGAAGTAGAATTAGAGCCAACCGGGATTGCGGTTTATTGTACCGCAGTATTGCTGCTCGCGTCGGTCGAGATCCCAGGACTGTTAGCAGATTATTGAATCGATGTTAACCCATGTTGATATGGAACAAAGTATTGAATCTCAGCGGCCTGCTATCACTAACAGCCGAGAATACCTACATGTTACCCGCATGGCCTTAATGAATGGTACAGCCACGTCTAGGGCCCTGACTAAAAAAATTTGGTCGTTTTCAAATCAAAAAGGTGTCTTCATGAGCAGTTCGCGACACCGTTTTCAGTTTCATATACTGTCAGTTCGGCGGCTATAGCTTCGGCCACACTTGACGCTACATCACAGACAGAAGCGCTTTCAATGGTGAGATGAACGAAGAACCTAGACGTAGGAATGGCGAGACGTAATGTTTTCATATTAATCCAGATTCTGTTTGCAGCACCATGGTGGCCACTACATATCTAGATCCATTGTGGAGAAGGCACATTGCCAGTCTGCATTCGACATTGTCATACTGGCCAATCGTTTGGAATAAAAGACACCAGAAATATCTGACCTAAGTGTCTTTTATTGTAAATAACTATGAATGCCGGGGCCAGACAACCTCTATCTTCAAAACCATCATTTTTAGTGATGGTATGGGGTGCAATTGGATACATGTCTCGGTCACGTCTTGTTTGCATTCCCGGCACTTTAAATAGTCCAAGTCACATTTCTTATGTGTCAAGGCCCGTGGCAGTACTTTTTATTTGAGGCCTGGAAAACGCTCTGTTTCAGAAGTATAATGCACGACCGCGTGTACCTGGTATTGTACGGACCGTTCTACATACTGAAATGCTCGACTGCTGCCTTCACCAACACTTTCTCCTGATTTGTCACCGATAGAAAACGTCTGGCCAATGAATGCCGAGGCTACACATCTAGCTAGCACTACACATCAGTCACTACTTTATCCCATCAATTTATACAGTGACATTATATACACCCTTATTTTATTTAAGTCATATAAAAATGTTTTTATATATTTTGACTATTTCGGCATTTTAAACTTGCTCACTCACGATGATAATTCAAATATTTATATTTTTTTTCATTTTTGCATATTTATATAAAATAAAAGAACTTATATAAAAACCAAAAAAAAAATCTGAATTTTGAAGACTTATAAATATTGTTACGTCGTACCAGACGCTATTCGTGTTCTTTTTCTATTCAATATGCCACAAAGATACACACATGAGTTCGAAGGGATGCAGCTAAAGTTAGCGCATTATTATACGTCGTATTCTTCTTATTCTTTCTTATCTCCACTCAATCATATTAGGGTGTCAAGCTTGAGACTTTTGATGGTGTCTGTCGGTGATGAGTAGAGCACATCAATAAATATGGGGAGATTTGACAACCATCATGATTGGGTGAAGTAGAATGCATCTGCCTTTGTCATTAAGACTGGGAGCACTACTCAATGGCAGGCCGACTTAGCTCCAAAAGAAATGGCTGCCTCTGACATGAGGAACAGACGCAATGCGCAGCTGCTCCTAACATGGAGTACAAACGCTGCTCATCCTGTATCCCTGGATTAGGAGCCCTTACAGAATACTATCAGCCGGGCCAGATGAGCCCAGGTTTTTTAGTGAGCTTGTTACTGCTCCCCCCTCCTCCTTTTTCATCCGGGCTTGGGACCGGCAAAGGCGGAGTTTTATACGTCGTACTTAACAGAAGGAATACAATGAGTGGGAGTTGCCTTCAACTTTCCCGTCAGAAATATCCTTGGCGCCGTGGATGTCACTCTTGGAAAACGTTCCGCTCCACACTATACATGTCCAGCCTAGCTACACCGGCTTGTAGGCCGCTCCGATGTCAGACTCTCCTGGCACCGCCGTGCAGAATCATCCACACGCCAGGAGGCAAGTCGCCACATCTTCTCGCCGCAGATGTCACCAGCTCTCTGTCCTCCCCCACAGAAGAATGCTGTTTTTAGCGCCTGCCAAATGGAAGCGGGACCAGCTGGAGTCCATCTCTCTTTCCCCAACTTTACTCTGGAATCTTCGTTTTGTCATCCATTTTACAATTTTAATACGTGCCGAATGACCCAGGCATTTCCTGGGTTTTACCCGAGGGCATTTTCTCTGCGTGTGTATGTATGAAAAAACCTCTTCGATACTTAGCCCTATTTCCTGTTTTTAAATTCCAGCCAGATTGGTTAAATATTGAGAAAACGTATAAGGAAACAATAAATAGGCCTACATATGTTAATTTTTATATATACATAGATATCCAATGGAATCGTCTTTTTATTCGTAGACATTTATAATATGTTTGTGGAAGGCAGAAAGCTTGCATTTTTATATAATTCTGAATGTCCATAAGTTCACCAAACACCCCTAAGCTGCCTTTCATACAAAATGCAGGTTATATCCCAAACCAATCCAATACAATAGTAGAACGGTCTAGAGATTAATTTGGCGAAACCGCTGAGAGGGTTCACTACCGATGAGCAAAGCCCTCTCATTTAATAACTTATATCATTACAGTAAGGTCTGTAGAGATCATATTTGAGATATTATTGAAAAGAAACAAATTGCCACAATCATGAAATTCCTCAAAATATTTTTTTTCTTTTCTTTCACAAATTTTATATCAATATAATATATTTGTGGAAGAGAGCTTTTATTTGTATATAATTCTAAAGTCCTCAGAAGCTAAAGTATATAGTATCTTCAAATGCATTCACCTTGAATTCCTTAAAAATTCTGAGTTTATAAACAGAACAGCTCAATATAATATTAAAGCAGTCTGGTTGGTTAAACTAGCAAACCCATTGAGGAGCTTCATCACTGATAAACCCAATATTCTCTATCGTAGTAAGTACTGCTTGTTTTATTTTGGTGAACTAAAAAATTGCAATTATTGTATTCTATAATTGGTACAATTGAATATACCATATTAATTTTTTCACAAATAAATAACATTCTAAGTTGAAAAGAGATTAGTTGAATGTATAATAATATTAAAATATGTCTGCATATATATACCTGGGTCTTTCTAAAATATATATGTTCTCTTTTCTTTTCATACAGTTTCAGTTGAACCTCTTTTTTATATTCTTAAATAACCGTATATTATACAATGAAAGACGAACCTAGACTTCAAGAAATATGTTAGCTAGGTAATGTGTACACAACAACACAACACACATGAGAGAGAAATTTGAGGTAACCCGGGTTCCTTGAGCGCAAATCACCAATTACTCGGGGAGGGCAGATTGCTACGGTGAACCAGGTAATTCCAGGCCGGCAGTGAGTCAGGAAGTAGGGGCAGGGCTGTGGAACTGAAGTATTGTACTCCGAGAAGTGCTTATAGCCTGTGTAGCATAAAAGCTGGACAGAAGAAAAGGAGGTGGTCTACAGTCCGTGACTCTTCCCGGCATTGAGGACATGTTGGATCCAGATCACTATGCCAGAGTTCTATATCTGCAAGAATGTGACCAGTTGTGTAAACATGTCACCGAGATTATTAGAAGGATAGAAATGTGGCAGAGTTTCAAGATGGGCTGTTGGTACCAATGAAGAGAATACCATGAAGTGATAAAGATGTACTTAAAATGATCGTGGAGGGACAGGGCCTTCTGAAGATGAAAGGATAAGACCCTGCACTCAAAGTGGATAACTATATTATGGAAGGAAGACCGAGAAAGGATGGCCGAGAATGGAGTTCGTGGACAATTCCTGGATGAGATCCAACGAGACCATTTAAAAAACAGACTTAGAAAGAAATCTCTGATAGGACAATAACACTGTCAGTCAAATAGTAGATAAGAAACTTGTAGATAAGAACCGAGGTTGTCGAGAATACCAAATAATATAGGCTACCGTCACGCCAAGTTTGTGTAGGTACTTTATAGATAATTATATACAATCTGCACCTCACACCTATCAGCGGCCTGCCCTATCCAATAACCGCTAGCTAACCCCAATCAATCCAACAAAGCTGCGATATATAGGGAGAGATGTAAATTAGCATTGACAACATTACAACAATATACAAATTAAAACAGAGTATTACATCTCTGAAATATTCTAGAATTGCCACTTTTAACAATAATATATATAGACAATAAATTTTGTGCCATTCATTTGTGAGAAAATATTTGCATCAGTGTATTCACTACTGATGAACTAACTCTATCAAATTGTCAATATTTGTTACAGCTCACATAAAGTGTGTGGGTGAAGTTTATACAAAATAAGTAACTAACTGGTGTGTGTTTGTAAAATTATTCTAAATTTATTGCCAAGATTCATTCTGAATGTTGGAAATATCGGTTAAGAAAAATCTACTTTTTTTTTGTAAAATGTCATCATATTATTTTTAGGAGCATTAAAGATAATTCATTTTATTATTATTTAAGCAATATGGCTAGCTCTGGTTTGTCTTAATTCAATGAGCATTCAAATCTGTGTATTTTTTCTTCTATCTCTTTAAATTAAATATATATTTATATAATTCTATCCTCTATATATACACCCCCTTTGAATTTTATACGGATTCTTATAAATTCAGGTGTGCTGTGATTTTTTATAAGCTTAAAAACACCAAACAACACAACAGTCATGATAAGTGCAACGAATTGGGATTTGTTTTTCTGTAGGTACACAACCACATTTTTACATATGTAAAACAGCTAGCCATGAAGAAGAATGGCGAGTAGGGATTTGTGTTTTGTTTTTTTTTTTCAAGTAAGTACGCTTCTACATTTAAACACATGTATAAGCAGCTATAACCATGATAAGAATAACGAGTAGGCGGGGTTTTTGATTGTTTATTTACAGTAAGTTCACACTATCACATTTGTACACGCCTAGAAGCCTTTAACCATTATAAGAATTACGAGTAGGTATTCGTGATTGTTTTTTTTACAGTAAGTACACACTACCACATTTGTACACGCCTAGAAGCATTTAACCATCATAAGAATAACGAGTAGGCTGGGTTTTTGATTATTTATTTACAGTAAGTACACACTAACACATTTGTACACGCCTAGAAGCATTTAACCATCATAAGAATAACGAGTAGGCTGGGTTTTTGATTATTTTTTTACAGTAAGTACACACTATCACATTTGTACACGCCTAGAAAGAAGCCTTTAACCATTATAAGAATTACGAGTAGGTATTCGTGATTGTTTTTTACAGTAAGTACACACTAACACATTTGTACAACGCCTAGAAGCATTTAACCATTATAAGAATTACGAGTAGGTATTCGTGATTGTTTTTTACAGTAAGTACACACTAACACATTTGTACACGCCTAGAAGCATTTAACCATTATAAGAATTACGAGAAGGTATTCGTGATTGTTTTTTACAGTAAGTTCACTACCACAATTGTACGAGAGAACATCTTCATAACATAAAACTTCCTACATTTACCTCTCTGCTAGTATATTTTGATAAAAGTATGCATATTGGTAGATTATTGGGCAACATACAGGCCATATTTGCTATAAAATATCATCATTACCACTATAGTAGATCAGTTTGGAGAAAAAAACAGTTGGGGATTCACCACTGAAAATATAGGGAGAAAATGAGCTCTCCTAAAAGTTTTGATCCCCCATTTACTATTGAGGTGTTAATAGAAATTTGTCTTTAAAAAAAGTAAAATCATTGGCGCTGATAATGATGATAAATTGTAACAACACACCGAAGATGATTTTCTTGCTTTATTTAAACGATCTCTAAAACTTCCAGGTAACATAAACCCTTCTACAGGAGTATAAAGCTCGTTCTCATCCCCGGAGGCAGTGTGTTGTTACAATTTATATTTCAGAGGATTCTATCTTTCAATGATGATAAATGATATTTTTTATTCTATTATTTATATATTTTTGTTTTAATATTTAAATCGAAGTATAGGAACAAATAAAAAAATCTCTATATATAAAAATGAATGTATGTCTGTTTGTTTGTCCTTTATGCCTGACCAAACCACTCATTGGATCGCCATGAAACTTTGGGAAGTTATTTAGTATAGTACTGGGAAGGTTTCTAGCAAATAAAATTTTTGAAATAACTTTCGCCTAGAAATAATCAAGATAAATATTCTAATTTATCTGTTATAATTCAACAATCTGCTCTAAATATTATCATGATGATACGATGATTTTGTAATGTAGAAAATTAGGAAAGACAAAATTCAGGATGACACGGCACACAGGGACCGGGAAAAAATGTTCACTTTATCGAGAGATTCAAATTTACGATTTTCACAAATTATCAAAATATATCTTTTTTTTATATATATAAGTTTATAGAGAATTGTTTTAACAAATGTTCGTTAGACAAACCTTTACTCGGGTAAAACCCGGGCGAAGCCGGGTACGTCCGCTAGTAATAAATAAATAAAAGAGAGAGATGAGATAAAATAATGTTTATGTTTTTACATGTATATACATGTCATTGTAGGATGTTATGAAATCAAAGCCTCCTCTATACTGATGAGAGCCATAGCCAGAAACCATGGTATACAGGTTAGCTTTTGTCTGAATTTGTCGAAAAACATTGTTGTGGCTTATTCTTTATCAACACCAATATACGATCTGTACTGGAGTACTACTCTGATAGTTGACATCTTCTGTACACTCCAGTGGTCCAGGTTAAATACAGTTAGTAGTACTGAGATGATAAACCAAAATGAATTGTTTTATTGCGTTTTTAAAGATGGAGGTGCCGTCTTTTGGGACGTATTAATAACTGTACCCGGGACTACCTAACCCGAGAACCTGGTTTAACCAAATAGATGTCCATATTATTCTTGCGGTAGTTGAATTCTGAAGATGGTGATAATTTGGTATCAATCGTAAAATTGAGAGCAAGGTAAATGGAGATTAATTGAACCTAATTTATTTAAGACTAGGGAAAAAACTTCACACCAAATCAAAGTAACCATTGAATCCGTCATCTTAAAATATAAATTATATTATATAATCATCTTTTATATCCTAAGAGCTCTTGGCCCTCTCTAGACCAGCTCCTGTTACAATTGAGGCAGTAACGGCGGAGGAAAGGTCGCTAGCATGTAGACTGACCATACATCAGTCATAATGTTCGGAAGTAAATATAGATTAAGATGGTTCAAAAATATGAAAATTCGACGAACGATCACACGAATGAACCAGATTATTGTTATATAGGTAGAATTTTATTGTAGCAGTAGTGTGAATATACTTCGACAGGTCTCCGTGGCGCAATCGCTAGCGCGTTCGGCTGTTAACCGAAAGGGTTGGGTGTTCGAGCCCACCCGGGACGTTTTTTTTTTTTTTAAGGCTACCTAAAGAAGTAATGGAGGAGGCACTGAATGATACCTTAGGGTCCTATTCCTAGAGAATGAAGATTCCTAGCTTGCGCCTTCACATGGCGAAGGTGAACAACGTCTTAGAGCCAGGAGAGGCTTGACAGAGACTTGGGATGAAGCTCCATCCTTATGCACTCATTTGCCCCCATTGCCACTCATTTTAAGTTATAAACGGCTTCTGAAGGCTAAACGATAACTTCTACTATAGATGGACTGGACTAAGTCACCAGACTCTTGATCGATGGCCTTGGAGGAGTTTGGTACACCACGCTTATGATTTACCTGAGATTAGTATGTAGAGTGATGATAAGATTTCATTGAAATTTATTTTCCTACCTTAAAATATGCTAATTATCCCGTTATTATTATAATTAGCATATCCCAGGTTCAAACAATGACAGTGACTTCTTCCCGACTTAACTATTATTTTTTAAACGTGTGTATCTGGATAGGTCGAACATTGTAGCAATGTGATGCCACAAGCCATCAGCAACTTTCATTTGCACGATCAGGATAGATCTTTTTTTATTAATGTTTAAAATCATATTGTTGTTTGCACACAAAGATACATTTGGATGAGATATTCTCGCCGCTTTTTTTTTTTTCTTCAAAAATTGGCGCGGTTGAAGACTATCTGTCATTGTGGCAACGAATTCCAGGACTCAAGACACCTACTGCTGGAATGCCCACTCTTCTTCACCGCTAGACAATAGACAATAAATAATGTTGTAGATCTATATCAATTTGTAAATAGCAGAGAGAATTATTAAGAGGTTTAACTATTTTTGTAGATATATTAATGATTATCTTTCAAACCTGAAATGTTCAGGTTTCCTAATATATGTTATTGTTTCTCTTTTTATTTTGGATTAATTTTTCTTGTATAATATGTTTATAACTGTTTCGGTTTTAAAAAAATGTAAATCGACGCAATTATCCCAAGCCGGGATATCGCGTTTTTGTGTGTTGAAATAAATTAAATATTTTCGACGCTGTATGTCAGATGTACGGCCCGCTCGCGGTTAATGACTCAAACAAATTTGGTCGTTATAAAATGTATGACTCATCAAATAGACAAAAAAAGATAAAATCACTTCAATAATCATAACCAATCAAAAACATTAACTTTTGATTAATATTCTTATTATTTGTGTGTGTAATAAAACATAATTTTTTACATGATAATTTTCTGACTCATATTTTTTGGCAATCAGTGAGTACAACTTTTTTTATCCTTAGCTCCACAAGTAAAAAATGGCAAAAAAAAGTGAGAGTTTAAATAGAAATTATACCATATTTCTAACTATATATATAAGGATATGCTTTCTTTATTTTTAATATCAACACATGACTCACTTTTTTTTTCTATTGTTTTTTCATGTGTTGAGCGTATTCACGCAAGTTTGGGCCTTAAATACCCATTTCTTGGTTTCTCAAGAAGCCATTGGGACCAAAATTCTTTTTGGCCGCAGTGGCACAGCCTACTCCCACGCTGACGAGCGCCAACAGTGCGAAAACGCGTTCGTGGATGGGTTTCCTTGATTTTTCAAGAAATTGAGTTGGCCAAATATCAGGGAACAGGCTAAATCAATGTTTAGTTGATTTCTGTTTCACCAGATGGCGCTCTGCCTTCTGAAAAGCACATGTGCTCCTCGTCAGGATATGCCTACTTTGTTTATATATATATATTGTATACCAATTTTTGTTCTCTCTCTCTCTCTCTCTCTCTCATAGAAAATTAAACATACATTTTGAAAAGTCGAATTTTCTATTATTATTATCATCGTAAATTACACATAGTACAGGCCATGATAATCATGGTAAGTAAAGGTTTTTACGTGTTAATATGCAGTAGAGTTAGAGAATATAAGCAGCCACAAGCTCTCCTACCCACCATGATTATCATGTCCTATACCATACGGCCCGCGGGTTAGATCTGGTCCTCAAATTGATTTTCTACAGCCCTCTTATCAAGTTTTAGGTCATCAAGCTTGGCCCTTAGAAATACAAAAGTATATTTTTATTTTTTTTATTATTATTTTTTTTTTAAAACAACCAGGAATGTGCCTAAAGGGACACTCTCCCTGTAAAAATCGGGTTTTTAGCTACAGGCGGATACGCTCCAGGAGCCTGCGTTTTATCCATATGTTACTTCCCGTTGATATGCATCTTAAAAAGTGCATTTTTACACAGAGAGACGAATCTTTGTGTACATAAATAACATCCGTCCCAAAATCTTGTATTATGAAAATATTATCAGAGGGAATAATTTAAATAAAGAGTGTATTGCTTTTAGGCCGATTTGGAATTAATTATACATTGTCCCTTATAAATTATAATTGTATAAGTTCGGCCTACGGTCCTGGCTAATTTGCCCATTCCCGCCGGTCTATGCTGTCTGTACTAGGGTTAAATATGGCATACAAATCCCGGCTCTAAAATAAATTCCTACAAAAATATTGATTAGTACGAGGTTTATACATGTATAAGCAATTGTTATGGCACTTACAAAAATAAAAATGCTTCTTTCATTTACTTGCACTCACTTTTGGCGTTGAGCTTATGCAATATTCGAAGTCCATTGAAGATTTTTTAACTACTCAATGTCGATTTTTAACCCCCGGTTTGGTTGAGGAAAATCCACAGTTTGAACCATATCAAACCTCTAATACTTCCATTCGATAAGAAATGTGAATATATGAGAAATGCAAAACCCTCAATCATATGACATTGTGGAATAAATTATTTATTTACTCCTTCTCTATCAAATAGCTTCAGTTTAATAAGGTAGCTGTGCAAACATAAAGGAGATAATTGATAGATTTGTGAATAAAGTGATTTAAAAAAAAAATCATTGTTTTGTCATTTTGATAGTTGAAAATTTTTTTTCTTATATAGTCCAATTATCATACAAGTAGGAAGAGAATACTTGTAAGTAGAGAATTGATTTTTTAATCTTCTCACACAGAGAATCTTGTAGAATTAAGACAAGGACAATCTTCCTATTTACTATAGAAGAATAACACAAGTCGGGAGAAAATCTTCTTTATCTTGTATAAATCGTTCTCTTGTAGAACTATCGTACAAGATTTCGGACAAGACGTCATTCTACGGGTACAACGAGTGGCAATAGTTTATATATACAGTCGAACTTGGATAATTCGAACCCCAAGGGACCATAAAAAAATTCGAATTATCCAAAAATTCGAATTAAAGATGTTAAATTATTTATATAGGAAATTTCTAGGGACCAAGATAAATATTCGAATTAAAGAGGTTTTCGAATTAAAGAAGTTCGAATTATCCAAGTTCTACTGTATATACTTTATTTTTAAAAATTGTATAATGACTGAATCATCTCAGACACGGAAAAAAAGTCGGTGGAACGAGTGGTTAAATCCCTCGATTCCCGACAGCCATGAACCCGGATTGTATCCCGCATTGTACACTTTTATTTGTGAAGAACCTGTTCATATTTCTCATTGTTTTTTTTTTTTTTTTTTTGCTTATTCCTAGTAAACGTAGTACAGGACATGATAATCATGATGGGTAGAAGAAGGCGACTTGCTTTTACTGTAAGTGCACCACATGTCTTACACGTGTGAAAAGCAGTTCGACTTTGCTCTTACAAATGGACAAAGCCCCGTTTGGTTAATTGCACTCGCTGGTGGGGTTGGACTTTTGCAATAATCGGAAGCGATTAGAGCTTTTTTTTATCAGAAAAAAAGTGCCCAATGCGGGAATCGAACCCGGGTCGTAGCGGTCGAAAACCAACGGTTTAAACCATCCTTTCACCGACCCCCCCCCCCCCCCCCCCCCCCCCAAAAAAATAAAATATATATAAAAGAAGGCACCGGCGAGATGTGAATAACATAAGCTGGGTTCCTCTTTTTGAGCGGTACCTAGTAAAGTTGTTTTGGAACAAAAACAGAGGATCATGGAACTTCCTACCCCACGCCATGATGTCACTTAGATATTGCGCAATGGCCGTTTAGAACAAATATAGGTTTGTGATAAGTTTTTTAGATAAGTTATCGATATCAAGGTTATAAATGTGATCTGCTCTTGATTTGAAATCAGTTTACCTTCTCCTACATCAACGCCAGTTCTGAATAAGAAGCTCCATTGGCCATCGATTTTGTGTGGTCAAAACATGCTTGTCATTGGGTTTATATGGCATTTGATAGTCTATCTACTATATCTAGTACTTTTTACATAGTATGATGCATATATCTAGTGCCACTCTTGCTATCGCAGGTCGATGGCTGTTCCTAGTAAAAGGTATGATTGAAATATGTGTACATATAAAATAAATGGTACAATTTGAAAAAAAAAAAAGTTCAAAAATAACAAAAAAAACAAATTGGAAATGTCACATTACAGAAAACGAGAGAGACTTTTGTTTTCCTTCTCTTCTTTTTCTTTCTTATCTATGACTTTTGTTTTAATTATCCCTAGTACACAGACGGTACAGGCCATAATAACCATGGTGAGCAGTAGTTAGCGACTGCTTTTACTCTTAAGTTAACCGCATGCCTACACATGTAAAAAAGTTTTGGATTTTGCACTTACAAATATGCCAGGGCCCCGATTGGTTTACTTGCACTCACTAGTGGGGTTGGACTTTTTCAAGAATCGGGAGCCATTAAATCAATATTTTATTCAGAAAAAAAGTTCTCAATGTGAGATTCGATCCCGGGTCGTGCCTGTTAAAATCGAAGAGAAAGACATTTATTGTAGAAATGTATAAGATCAACTTTTTTTAAAATCTCCGACATGAGTTTATACAGCTGATACCTATAGCTTGTACGGAGGAGTTTTTTTTTTTTTTTTCATGACAGACAGTGTTTATGCGAAAATTTCTAAAATTTGTCATTTATCGTGATAATTGTAAATTCCACAAAATAATTTATGACATAAAAAAACACCCTTTCCACGTTATTGTTAATATGGCCTGGGTACTCTTTGTTGAGTGATACCTAATAAAGTTATGAACTGGATAAAAAAATATTTTTAAAACCCTTATAATAGTGTTATGAAGAAAATTAAAACTTTTTATTGATAAATTTTATTTTTACAAATAAAAATAAAAGTCATTTTGTTCTTTCTGTGATGGAAAAAAAGATTGGGAGGCCTGGCTCATCTCGGTGAACCCTCCCAGTGGCTTCTCCAGTGAACCCTCCCAGTGCTTCTCCAGTGAACCCTCCCAGTGGCTTCTCTGGTTTTCACCACTGATGAGCCAGGCCCCATTCCAATTTTTTTTTCATCGCAGAAAAGACAATAAAAGTATA
>CP092866.1:54908060-55009450 GCA_030710605.1 Cordylochernes scorpioides
ATAGTGTGTGTGTGTGATACTACATTCGTTATCAATATGGGGCATTAAAATAATCATACACGTCACAAGTATTGCCGCCTTCAAGAATTTACAAAACGCATAAGATGCTACAACTCGGTTTTTTTTTTTTTTTTTGTAATTTGTGAGTGATAATACAGATGGAAATTATTCACTAACACACTTTACACTATTTTTTATATTTTGGAGTTATTCAATTTTCATAATTATTATATACAGACTTAATAACCCGGTTTAACCCAGCTTTCCCCGAGTGAATATTTGCCAAATGAATATTGCCATAACAACTTATATTTATTATATTTATATCATATTATTATCAATCTAATTAGTACTCATGATGATATCAATAATTATACCATTATTACTATCATCATCAGTTTCAGATTTTTAGTGTTCGAATTATATTTTACTTTGGGGGTGGTTATAAAATATATATTCATATTAAATAATACAAAGTAGGATCATAAAATTTGGGGAATTGGGTCATAAAAGATTTATTAGATGAATATATACAAAAAAAAATGGTTAATATTCCTCAAAATACTGTACGAGGGAATATATACAGCGTTTCATTCTTTTTTTTTCCCAGTTCCGGAAGCACCCAGAAAATTCTTCAGAAGAAATGCCTCTCAAAACGCTCAGCGATTTTTCCTTTATGGCATTAGCGGTTTCAAATCTATGTCCTTTTAAAACTGACTTCATTCTAGGAAAGAGAAAGAAGTCATTTGGTACTAAATCAGGCGAGTACGGGGGATGAGGCATTGACAACATGCTATTTTTAGTCCTAAAATCACTCACGGGAAGAGCTCTGTGTGCTGGGGCGTTATCGTGATGAAGCATCCATTCGCCCGAGAGCCACTTTTCCGGTCGTTTCTTCCGTATTGATTCCCGTAAACGGCGTAAATCGCTAAATACACGTGTTGATTAATTGTTTGCCCTTGTGGAAGGAATTCATAATGCACAATGCCTTGGTGATCGAAAAAAGTCACCAAGAGAACCTTTGTTTTTGACTTAGACATTCTTGCTTTTTTCGGTTTGGGGGCATTTTTCGGGAGCCACTAGCTCGATTATCGTTTGGTCTCTGGGTCATACCCATAGACCCAGGTTTCATCACCAGTAATCACCTTTGTGAGGAAGTTTGGATATTCATGGATGTTCAATAGCCTATCTTCACAGGCATTAACCCCTTTCCTGTTTTTGGGCCTCAGACAGAATTTTTGGAACAAATTTCGAAAACTTTCTTTCAAGTCCAAGATCCTCGGTCAATATTTTTGACACGTTCCATATGAAACCCTAGTTTCTCTAATAGTTTTCTGATCGTTGACCTAGTGTTTTTCCTTCATTAAAGGACCTATTTTTTTGGGTCAGTTCTTCATGATTTTCCAAAGGAGGTCTTCTCTGGCGTGCGTCAACTTGGATTGACTCTCTACCAGATTTGAAATGGACAAACCACTCAAACATTTCTGATTGTGATAAGGCTGCCTCCCCGAACGCCAATTTCAACATTTGAAACTTTTCTGACGCCGTTTTTCCTCATTTTTGACAAAACTTTATGCTTACTCTTTGATCACTTTTAAGATTCATTGTAAAAAAACGTCGCGCCTTTGTTTCTTTTCTTTAAAAAAATGCTTATAAAAGTCTTATTATATGAGATATCGAAAAGATATGAATATTTTCTAGTAGAACGAGGTCTCGTGATTATGATGATTATTTTTATTTTTCGAAAATTCTTTCAGAAAAAAATATTTTGACTGATTCCCTGAAATTTTTGACCATACCTTGTATATGTTAAAGCATTATTTGTACATTTACCTTGATAGAACCCGGGTAAAGCCGAGTCTTAATATATAATTGTAACGAATATTATTCGATTTGAAGCAGAATTTTAAATTTTTTAAATATATATAAAATTATTATTAATAGATAAAAATACATTAGGGTAAAACCGAGTCATAGACTAGAATATATAAGTTTGTGTGCCAAAAAAGGCATCTCTCATCTATAAAATGCATTAAAACAATGCATTTTGGCTCATTTTCACAGCACATAATGTTATAGTGGTAATGAAGAATGTACCACAACTCCAGATTTAGTAAATTCATACAAAATAAAACCCGTGTACCATGATATCGAGATATGGCCCTCTTCAGTTCTTGTGGATCATTCTTCCTCACCACCATAACTTGCTGTACTGGAGTATTGAGCGAAAATCCAAAGTTTTAATTCATTTTTTAACTTGAGATATACCTCTTTTGATGTATGAATAGCATTATACTGAATCTTTATATTATTTATATACTTCCAAAGTACATATCTTTTTATTCAACCAATATATTTATACAAGGTTGTCCCAAAAGTTCGTAAACACTTGCAAAAAAATTGAAATACCAATATTATTCGCCGTTATGTATAATGTATTTGTATTATGTATAAAGTAATTGTATTATGTATTCTCTTTCTCGCCATATAATATTATTATTCGCCAAATATAAAGAAAAACAACGTTTAAAGAAAAACGCGAACTTTTGGGACAACCTTATAATACGTTTTTTTTTTTATTCAATTGAAATCTTAATGTTTGTTAATGATGGACATCTAGCGTTATGTGTTGATGTCCACATTCCCGCCAATCATTTGGGACAGTCTGCATCACGTGATATCATCCAATATAGGTTTTTCAAGCTGTTATTGTATACGACCATGATAAGCGGATATGGCAGTAGGACATGTTCTGCTGACGTGTGGATGGATTAAATTGTCCACATCATTATAAACGCTTCAGGTGATAGGCAATGGCATCTGAGAATGATACAAAAGTAGATTCTAATTGTTTAATGTTGGCCAAAATGTCTTCAGAGTGTGAATATATCAGAGTGGTCATAAAAATTATCTTACCTGACTTCTTCAAAGCTTGTGATGTGAGTTCACATACGAACCGAATAACTCTTTTTTCTTTTCTTTCTTCAATTTTGAACCTGTATTTTTTGGATATCATATATAACTTGAGCCTCGATTTTTTTCATGTAAATATTGACTAAGAAGTCAATAAAAGTGTTCTAATTGTCAATTGTCAAACTTGAGCCTCCTAATTTCTTCTGTTTGTTTATTTTATTTTTTCCAATATGGAGAGAGTATATTTTCAATTTTAATTCTTCAAACTATTCATATATTAAAAAAAAGGATTTTTTCATCTATTCTCCTTAATTGTAATGCGAATAGTTTAATTAAGTCCAAGTGATATTTTTTTATCAGGGCTATTGCCTTTTTGTCAAAAATTGGTTCTTGCAAATCTATCCCTCTAATTCGGGTCGTTCCATTTGACAATATTTTTAAAGACAATTTCACAGAAAATATCATAATTTATTCACGAATATTTCAAACTTTTATTGGAATATGAATCATAATTTCTTCTTCACTTTTATTATTATTATTTTTTATTCAGCATTCAAATATATATAATTGAGGAATTACAAAATATCATAGTCCTTTGGAACATTCATAAAGATAATTCATGATTTAAATATATATTTAGAGAATATAAATAAAAATATACTTAAAGTGTTGTTGAGATGTATATTTTGTTAATTAGAAATATTTTCTAACTAGAAACAAAACCCACTTCATTGTTACTAAAGCCTCGACTAATTAAGGATTTGACCAAGTCTTTTAGAAATACAAATGTACACATTTTCCAACCAATTATTTTCTATAAAAAAAATTATTATAGATACACCAACACAGAGTTTTTATTTGTAAAGTTTTTAGCACAATATCTTCAAAATATTTTAAGCTATACATAACTATTTCATTGGACAAAAATTCGTTTTTATTATCAATTATTCGTTTTTATTATCAATTATTCGTTTTTATTATCAAAATAAGTTTTGATTTAAAAGGGTTTTAATATCGATTTTATAAAATCTATCTCAATTATCATTATTTATTAATCTGTTTCAAATATATCATATTGCCACGTGGAAAATAAGGGAAGACCAACTTCGGAATGAGATAATAATTTATTTCAGGCAAGAACAAACTATGAGTGATAAACAAAAGATAAGCAAAAGAGGGAAGTGTACAGAGTAGCAAAATATAAACATAAAAATGATACTCTGACAATAAAATAATAAATACTTTGTTACAATAGTATTATTATTATACTATTAAAAAATAAAGGTCATCCATCCCATCAAAACGGACTAACTAGTGGACTCAGGTCGCTGTTGTATTGTGGCTTTGTCACCGACCCGAGTCCGCTGGTTTACGGACACCGTCAATAGATGGCGCTCAGTTCTAGCGTCTGTTTTGACGGTAGAGGCGACCTTTATTTTTACAGATTAATCTCTTCCAGGCAAAATTTCCATCTATATCATATTGTATACATAAACAAAGTTTTTCAATTCTAAATATTTTAGCTAACACTCTTATGAAAACTCTAAACTATACGTAGAAATCTATGATACAAGATAAAATTGTGAAAAGCGTTTTAAAAAAACTACAAATATTTTCTCAAAATGTTTTCCATTTATTAAGTTTATTTTTTATAAAAATACACTCATTCTGAGAAAATATTTGTAGATTTTCAATAACAATCTCATGTTACAGATGTTCGCTTATATTTTCCTTCATTCTAACGGAGATAATAATGGATATAATGGTAATTTAGGGCTCAAAATATACTTAGCCCATTCAGAAGGACTTGTGACTTCGGTTTAGCAAATATTTATAGGAAGGTTTAACTATGTTAGGATCAAAGCAAAAAAAAAAGGAGATAATAATGATGATGATATGTTATTGATACCAAGATAATTATCAGGTGTAGCAGATCAGATCGGTCTATGCACCCTGATGACAATACCGGCTAACTGAGGTGCCTTGTCTGTATGGATTCTTGTCCTCTTCTGGATTGATGTCTGCCATTATCATTAAGGTAAAACTTTAATAAGGCTTAGTCCTTGGCTATATTCCTAGATCCGTTCATTATAGCGTAGTTCATGTTAATTATATAATTTTACGTTTTAGCTTTTATTAGATTTGCATAGTTTCGATTTTGTCATTTCTATATAAATGTGCATAGGTAGACCGTTCGTTGGTGATAAAGTTCCTCCCCTGGCGACTATTTTACAACGCGACAATATGATTATCACTGTTTGAGATCTAATTCAATTCAAATTTACGGATTTATAGCGAATAGTTCTTTATGCTATGTGATAATTCTTGTAGTAATTTAGGTTCGAATATATGATATTCCTCCTCCTCCTTCAATGCCTTCCTCTACTGAGGGACATGGTCTCTCCATACTTCCTCCTTCAATGCCTTCCTTTACTGAGGGACATGGTCTCTCCATACTTCTTCCGCCATCCTCTTCATCTCCTCGTGTCATCCAGTCCATTGTTTTAGATCGTCTGTGTATCCCCGTCGTCTCCTTCCCCTCGATCTCTTCCCCCGGAGATTTCCCTCCAACACTGTCAGCAATATCTCTCCTGCTGATCCGCGCATCACATGTCCAGCAAACGTCAGTTTTCGTTGTTTTATGAACTTTATCATCTGGCGTTCTGTACCCATTCGATCGAGGACTTGATTATTTGTTACCATGTCTGTCCAAGGAATTTTGAGAGCTCTTCTGTAAAGGATATGATAATAGAAAACGTGTATTTTTATTACCATTATAATAAATTTTATTTGAAGGGAACGAAGTATCGCGCACGCAATCGAGGTATTTTATTTTATAGAAACTACAATTGTACATATTTTATGTATTATTTCCTGTATGCGCTATTTAAATTTATTATATCTTACATTGTCCTTTGTTGCATGTCGAATGTTAATAATTGATATTAATTGAAATCTACCATTCCGCTAAGTGAGAAGCACTAATGAACCTATTTAAATGACATTGGAATATACCCTCTGAGCAATGAATATATAATAACATGTTTCAAACACTTGGAAACACATAAATATTTACAAACTGTACACATATAATGTCTTTAATATATATATCAGAGTGTCGCGCACATATGTACAATGTTAGTAGAGAATTTAAAGCAATTTGACATTGTGTATTGTTAAGAGGTTCATCTAATCAACTCGAAAACGGACTAAGTCAGGTTTAATTAAGTTTTTCTTATGAATTTCACCCTGTCATGTTATTCCATTTAGAATGTTCACTAGGTCCAAATTGATTAATTGACGCAGTAGTAGAAAAGGTTAAGTTATATTTCTATATATATTTTGTTTCACGCTATTTTGGTCATTAAAAGTTGTTATATCAGGAAGAGAAATACAAAAAACAAACTGATATTTATTAGGCCAATATATTATAATGGGAATATAACATGTGATTAAATTTTGAAAAATATGTAGGTATGGATACTTGGAAATAGGTACCCAGAAGGACTATCTCAGGTAGAAATAACGACACTTATAACATTGGGCATTGAGGTCAAACAGACTCTAATTCAGCTTCAACAGGATGCCACAGTTATCAACAGCATTGACTGGCTTGTCGTGACGAGCCACTACTTTGGCAACCATTGAACGACCTTTTTTATTGGTAACAAGAGAACAAGCTGGCCAGGGCAGTAGCCGAACATTTCCTGTATGTTGGAAGGTCAGTTCAATGCCGTGCATTAGCCTGCCGAAACGTAGCGTTTTCTAGGCCTCGAATAAAGTGTACTGAGGTGGGCTTTAAAACAGCGAAAATGTAAGGGACACAAGAAGTGACCGAGGCGTGTGCCCAATGGCACCCCATACCATCTCTTCAGGTGATGATCCAGTAAGACAATGTCGAATGCAAGCTGGAAATGTGCCTTCCCCACGATGGCGACAAACACGGTTGCGGCCAACATAGTACTGCAAATTGAAGCTTGATTTGTCTGAAAACACGACGCCACGCCATTCCTGCCTCCAGATTCTTCATTGATCACACTATTAAAGGCCAAATGTAGCGTCAAGGTTAGCCGTGCCGACAGTCCATGCAGCTTCAAATATCGTCGAATTGTTTGTGCACTCAGGGCTCTTGACGTGTCTATACGATTCATCAATTCTATTCGGGTAAGATTTCAGTCTTTTCGGCTGTTAGAGATAGCGGGGTGCTGAGATCCGGTACAACGTTCCGTATGACCTTTCTGGACCCATGAATTATATATTCTGCTAACAGTCAATGTATCTCGACCGACGCGAGCAGCAATATTGAGGTACGATAAACCGCAATCCCGGGAAGCTATATTTGTACCTCTATCAAACTCAGAAACGTGTTAGTAAGCATTTCTTCTTCTTACATGAGGCATCACGACAACTTTTCGCAACGAAGCAACGTTTCAAATACAAATTATGATTAAGAAACTTGTAGAATATTTTCAACACATTGTAGATGCCGCTATCAGCGCCTATGTTACTTAAATGCGTTGAAAATCTAATTATTTGTATATCACAGCATCTTCTTCCTAACGTGTAAATGTAATATATGTAGCGTATCAACATTTATTGGCGTAGAAATCTTAATGTACAGTACTGAAGAAAAACTTGAACTTAGGGCGGCATGCCTTGTTGTGAGAAGGTATTGCTTTAAAGAGGATGAGATAAAGTTGGTTCTCTCCACTGATATAATTTATCATAGTGTCTTGGTTATATTCGACTAGAAGAATGACCCGGCTTCGCCCGAGAAATCCCCCGAGTGAAGTATCCTTCATACTGAAAGTACATTAATAATAAATAGTAGAAGTGCCATAGAATAGCAATACAGAAGAAACACATAAACTACAGGAAAAAAAGTGTGTAATGGCAAAAATTGTATTATATTAGTGTTTAGGTATTTTATTTAATTATTTTTTGCAATCCATTTAGTTGTTTCAAAATTAATAATATAAATGAGTTTTAAAATTGTAAAAAAAAAATGCATCGGCCGGGAATCGAACTCGGGCCGCCCGCGTGGCAGGCGAGCATTCTACCACTGAACCACCGATGCTTATAAGAAATGGCCATATTTGAGTATTTATTCCATTCACAAAAGCAAACGATGACAGAATTGATTGTTGATGACTCTGATACTTGTATTATTTAATTCGTGAGTTCAGTGGTGTTTCAGTTCGTGTCTCAACAAGTTGCATTAGTTTCTATAGTATATATTTTTATTTTAATAGCTTCAGAATTTTCCGTTTATTTAAAAATATGTACAAGGTAAGACTAAACTTGGATCAAGTTTTTAAACTAAAAAAAGCTCTAGGACTAGCTTTTTTGGCTAGTAGTCGTTCTTCGTTCCAGGACTTCGTTTTATATTTATCTCTATAATACAGTACACCTATCCCCCGATTTACACGGTACTTGTTTTACACGTTTTCGCTTTTACACGGTTTTCCAATTTTTTTTTTATCGCACTATACTAAAATGCGATATTCTACTCTATACTACCTATGTTGAAAAGAATATTGGGAGGCTCTGATTCATGAGGGGGCGAACACCTATTCAGATTTGACAGTTTAATATACACCTATCCCTCGATTTACACGTTTTTCTCAGGAACGTATCTACCGTGTAAATCGGGGGATAGGTGTATTTAGTTTTAATTGTTATCATCAAAATAAATGGTCATTCTCATGTTTTTCGTTTTTTCAATTATCCTTTTGCAAAATTATAATTTAGCATTTATTTTTTAAAGATTCGAAATGGTTCTATCCAATATAATACTAATGGTGGAATGTAAGCACAGGCTGTAAATCTCGCTCCAAGCCTGCACGTGTCGGCAGCTACTTGCCAAACAAGATTTTCTAAAAAAAAAAAGTGTTAATATCGCAGTTTCATGAATACATTATGTCTTGTGAAGAGAACATTTCAATAAAACCAGCAAACGTGTCATCTAATCCAGAAGAAGCAGCACTAGAAGTGAATGCTGAAAGAAGATTAATCCAAAGTAGCATCAATTGGCAAGTTATTAGTGACCATAGCTCCAGCAGTTCGTCAATTGAATTTCTAACCTCCGACAGTGAAGATGGAAGTTTTAGTGAGAATGAGTTTGACTTTTTTGAAAGAATTACAACAAACTCAACTGATAAAAGGAGAAAAATACATTGCAATGTAATCTGGGATGGAAGTTCAGATGAAAGTTCGACCATTTCACTTCTTGAAGATCCAGAAAGTTCCCTGTATTCTTGAATTTTTTTTAATATAAGAATTGAGTTTAAAATTTTGTAAAACTGAATGTCAAATATTGATAGCGAAATAGTCAGATCAAATAGGAAGAATATAATAAAAGTACAATACATATAAATTGAAGTGAAAAAGTACATCGCGCTAAAGTACAGTACTAGCCATTAAAATTGTTATACCACGCTTTAGACCTGAAATTTACACGATAAGAAGATGCTGTGATATGCAAATGATTAGATTTACAACGCAATTATGCTTCTTTGTGAAAGGTTTTCGTGAGATTCCTTGTGCAAGTAGGACAAATAATACCAATACGTTTCTGAGGATGATAGAAGTAGAATTGGAGCCAACCGGGATTGCGGTTTATTGTACCGCAGTATTGCTGCTCGCGTCGGTCGAGATCCCAGGACTGTTAGCAGAATATTGAATCGATGTTAGCCCGTGTTGATACAGAACGAAGTATTGAATCTCAGCGGCCTGCTATCACTAACAGCCGAGAATACCTACATGTTACCCGCATGGCCTTAATGAATGGTACAGCCACGTCTAGGGCCCTGATTAAAAAAAATTTGGTCGTTTTCAAATCAAAAAGGTGTCTTCATGAGCAGTTCGCGACACCGTTTTCAGTTTCATATACTGTCAGTTCGGCAGCTATAGCTTCTGCCACACTTGACGCTACATCACAGACAGAAGCGCTTTCAATGGTGAGATGAACGAAGAACCTAGACGTAGGAATGGCGAGACGTAATGGTTTCATATTAATCCAGATTCTGTTTGCAGCACCATGGTGGCCACTACATTTCTGGATCCATTGTGGAGAAGGCACATTGCCAGTCTGCATTCGACATTGTCATACTGGCCAATCATTTGGAATAAAAGACACCAGAAATATCTGGCCTAAGTGTCTTTTATTGTAAATAACTATGAATGCCGGGGCTTGACAACCTCTATCTTCAAGACCATCAATTTTAGTTATGATATGGGCACCGGATGGGATTGGATACATGTCTCGGTCACGTCTTGTTCGCATTCCCGGCACTTTAAACAGTCCAAATCACATTTCTTATGTGTCAAGGCCCGTGGCAGTACCTTTTATTTGAGGCCTGGAAAACGCTCTGTTTCAGAAGTATAATGCACGACCGCGTGTACCTGGTATTGTACGGACCGTTCTACATACTGAAATGCTCGACTGCTGCCTTCATCAACACTTTCTCCTGATTTGTCACCGATAGAAAACGTCTGGCCAATGAATGCCGAGGCTACACATCTAGCTAGCACTACACATCAGTCACTACTTTATCCCATCAATTTATACAGTGACATTATACACCCTTATTTTATTTAAGTCATAAAAAAATGTTTTTATATATTTTGACTATTTCGGCATTTTAAACTTGCTCACTCACGATGATAATTCAATTATTTATATTTTTTTCATTTTTGAATATTTATATAAAATAAAAGAACTTATAAAAAAACAAAAAAAAAATCTGAATTTTAAAGACTTATAAATATTGTTACGTCGTACCCAGACGCTATTCGTGTTCTTTGTCTATTCAATATGCCACAAAGATACACACATGAGTTCGAAGGGATGCAGCTAAAGTTAGCGCATTATTATACGTCGTACTCTTCTTCTTCTTTCTTATCTCCACTCAATCATATTAGGGTGTCAAGCTTGAGACTTTTGATGGTGTCTGTCGGTGATGAGAAGAGCACATCAATAAATATGGGGAGATTTGACAACCATCATGATTGGGTGAAGTAGAATGCATCTGCCTTTGTCATTAAGACTGGGAGCACTACTCAGTGGCAGGCCGACTTAGCTTCAAAAGAAATGGCTGTCTCTGACATGAGGAACAGACGCCAAGTGCAGCTGCTCCTAACATGGAGTACAAACGCTGCTGATCCTGTATCCCTGGATTAGGAGCCCTTACAGAATACTATGAGCCCAGGTTTTTTAGTGAGCTTGTTACTGCTCCCCCTCCTCCTTTTTCATCCGGGCTTGGGACCGGCAAAGGCGGAGTTTTATACGTCGTACTTAACAGAAGGAATACAATGAGTGGGAGTTGCCTTCAACTTTCCCGTCAGAAATATCCTTGGCGCCGTGGATGTCACTCTTGGAAAACGTTCCGCTCCACACTATACACGTCCAGCCTAGCTACACCGGCTTGTAGGCCGCTCCGATGTCAGACTCTCCTGGCACCGCCGTGCAGAATCATCCACACGCCAGGAGGCAAGTCGCCACATCTTCTCGCCGCAGATGTCACCAGCTCTCTGTCCTCCCCCACAGAAGAATGCTGTTTTTAGCGCCTGCCAAATGGAAGCGGGACCAGCTGGAGTCCATCTCTCTTTCCCCAACTTTACTCTGGAATCTTCGTTTTGTCATCCATTTTACAAATTTAATACGTGCCGAATGACCCAGGCGTTTCCTGGGTTTTACCCGAGAGCATTTTCTCTGCGTGTGTATGTATGAAAAAACCTCTTCGATACTTAGCCCTATTTCCTGTTTTTAAATTCCAGCCAGATTGGTTAAATATTGACAAAACGTATAAGGAAACAATAAATAGGCCTTCATATGTTAATTTTTATATATACATAGATATCCAATGGAATCGTCTTTTTATTCGTAGACATTTATAATATGTTTGTGGAAGGCAGAAAGCTTGCATTTTTATATAATTCTGAATGTCCATAAGTTCACCAAACACCCCTAAGCTGCCTTTCATACAAAATGCAGGTTATATCCCAAACCAATCCAATACAATAGTAGAACGGTCTAGAGATTAATTTGGCGAAACCGCTGAGAGGGTTCACTACCGATGAGCAAAGCCCTCTCATTTAATAACTTATATCATTACAGTAAGGTCTGTAGAGATCATATTTGAGATATTATTGAAAAGAAACAAATTGCCACAATCATGAAATCCCTCAAAATATTTTTTTTTCTTTTATTTCACAGATTTTATATCAATATAATATATTTGTGGAAGAGAGCTTTTATTTGTATATAATTCTAAAGTCCTCAGAAGCTAAAGTATATAGTATCTTCAAATGCATTCACCTTGAATTCCTTAAAAATTCTGAGTTTATAAACAGAACAGCTCAATATAATATTGAAGCAGTCTGGTTGGTTAAACTAGCAAACCCATTGAGGAGCTTCATCACTGATAAACCCAATATTCTCTATCGTAGTAAGTACTGCTTGTTTTATTTTGGTGAACTAAAAAATTGCAATTATTGTATTATATAATTGGTACAATTGAATGTACCATATTAATTTTTTACAAATAAATAACATTCTAAGTTAAAAAGAGATTAGTTGAATGTATAATAATAATAAAATAAGTCTGCATATATATACCTGGGTCTTTCTAAAATATATATGTTCTCTTTTTCTTTTCATACAGTTTCAGTTAATCCTCTTTTTTTTTTTTAATTCATGAATAACCGTAAGTTATACAATGAAAGACGAACCTAGACTTCAAGAAATATGTTAGCTAGATAACGTGTACATGAGAGAGAAAATAGAGATAACCCGGATTCCTGGAGCGCAAATCATCAACTACCCGGGCTGTACAGCTACAGTCTAGAAGTCTAGTCATGTGGAGGGAAGATTTTTGCAGTGAACCAGTTGATCTGGTAGTTTCAGACCGGCAGTAAGTCAGGAAGTAGAGGCAGGGCTGTAGAGCTGAAGTATTGTACTCCGTAACATAAAAGCTGGACAGAAGAAGAGGAGGTGGTCTACAGTTTGTGACTCTTCCCGGCAGTGAGGGCATGTTGGATCCGGATCACTATGCCAGAGTGATTGATCTGCAAGAATGTGACCAGTTATGTACACATGTTACCGAGATTCTTAGAAGGATAGAAATGTGGCCGAGTTTCAAGATGGGCTGTTGGTACCAATGAAGAGAATACCATATGAAGTGACAAAAATGTACTAAAAATGATCGGGAAGGGATAAGGCCTTCTGAAGACTATTGAAAGGATGAGACCCTGCACTCAAAGTAGATAACTATATTATGGAAGGAAGACCGAGAAAGGATGGCCATGAATGGAGTTCGTGGACAATTCCTGGATGAGATCCAACGAGACCATTTAAAAACATATTTATAAAGAAATCTCTGATAGGACAATAACAGTCAAATAGTAGATAAGAAACTTGTAGATAAGAACCGAGGTTGTCGAGAAGAACAAATAATATAGACTACCGTCACGCCAAGTTTGTGTAGGTACTTTATAGATAATTGTAAGGTACACAAAATTATACACAATCTGTAGCTCACACCTATCAGCGGCCTGCCCTATCCAATAACCGCTAGCTAACCCCAATCAATCCAACAAAGCTGCGATATATAGGGAGAGATGTAAATTAGCATTGACAACATTACAACAATATAAAAATTACAACAGAGTATTACATCTCTGAAATATTCTAGAATTTCCACTTTCAACAATAATATATATAGATAATAAATTTTGTGCCATTCATTTGTGAGAAAATATTTGCATCAGTGGATTCACTACTGATGAACTAACTCCATCAAATTGTCAATATTTGTTACAGCTCACATAAAGTGTGTGTGTGAAGTTTATACAAAATAAGTAACTAACTGGTGTGTGTTTGTAAAATTATTCTAAATTTATTGTCAACATTCATTCCGAATGTCGAAAATATCGGTTAAGAAAAAGCTACTTTTTTTTTTGTAAAATGTCATCATATTATTTTTAGGAGCATTGAAGATAATTCGTTTTATTATTATTTAAGCAATATGGCTAGCTCTGTTTTGCCTTAATTTAATGAGCATTCAAATCTGTGTATTTTATTCTTCTATCTCTTTAAAAATATATATATTTATATAATAATATCCTCTACGACCCTTCAAATTTTATACGGATTCTTATAAATTCAGGTGTGTTGTGATTTATTATAAGCTTAAACAAACAACACAACAGTCATGATAAGTGCAACGAATAGGGATTTGTTGTTTTTTTTTTTTTGTAGGTACACAACCACATTTGTACATATGTAAAACAGCTAGCCATGAAAGAGAGAAGAATGCCGAGTAGGGATTTGTGTTTTTTTTTTTTTTTAAGTAAGTACGCTACTACATTTAAACACATGTATAAGCAGTTATAACCATGATAAGAATAACGAGTAGGCGGGGGGTTTTTGATTGTTTTTTTTTTTACAGTAAGTACACACTACCACATTTGTACACGCCTAGAAGCATTTAACCATGATAAGAATAACGAGTAGATATTCGTGATTGTTTTTTACTGTAAGTACACTACCACAATTGTACGAGGGAACATCTTTATAACATAAAACTTCCTACATTTACCTCTCTGACAGTATATTTTGATCAAAGTATGCATATTGGTAGATTATTGGGCAACATACAGGCCATCTATGCCAGAAAAATATCATCATTACCACTATAGTAGATCAGTTTGGAGAAACAGTTGGGGGATTCACCACTGAAAAGAGAAAATGAGCCCTCCTAATAGTTTTGATCTCCCGTTTACTATTGAAGTGTGTATAGAAATTTGTCTTAAAAAAGAAAAGTAAAATCATTGGCGTTGATAATGATGATAAATTGTAACAGCACACCGAGGATGAGTTTCTTGCTTTATTTAAACGATCTCTAAGACTTTCAGGTGACATAAACCCTTCTACCGGAGTATATAGCTCGTTCTCATCCTCGGAGACAGTATGTTGTTACAATTTATATTTCAGAGGATTCTACCTTTCAATGATGATAAATTGTAACAACACACCGAGGATGAGCTTCTTGCTTTATTTAAATTATCTCTAAAACTTTCAGGTAACATAAACCCTTCTACAAGAGTATAAACCTCGTTTTCATCCTCGGAGGGGGAGGCAGTGGGTTGTTACAATTTATATTTCAGAGTATTCTATTTTTCAATGATGATAAATGATATTTTTCAATCTATTATTTATATTTTTTTGGTTGTAATATTTAAATCGAAGTATAGGAACAAATAAAAAATAATAAATAAAATAAAAGAGATGATGAGATAAAACAATATATATGTTTTTTACATATTTACACATATCAATAACTCCTCTTGTCGGATGCTATGAAATCAAAGCCTCCTCTATACTGATGAGAGCCATAGCCAGAAACCATGGTATACAGGTTAGCTTTTGTCTGAATTTGCCGAAAAATAGTGTTGTGGCTTATGCTTTATCAACACCAATACGATCTGTACTGGAGTACTACACGGATAGTTGACATATTCTGTACACTCCAGTGATCCAAGTTACATACAGTTAGTAGTACTGACGATAGTAAACCAAAATGAATTGTTTTATTGCGTTTTTAAAGATGAAGGTGCCTCTTTTGGTACATATTAATAACTGTACCCGGGACTACCTAACCCGAGAACCTGTTTTAACCAAATAGATGTCCATATTATTCTTGCGGTAGTTGAATTTCTGAAGATGGTGATAATTTGGTATCAATCGTAAAATTGAGAGCAAGGTAAATGGAGATTAATTGAACCTAATTTATTTAAGACTAGGGAAAAAACTTCACACCAATTCAAAGTAACCATTGAATCCGTCATCTTAAAATATAAATTATATTATATAATCATCTTTTATATCCTTAGAGCTTTTGGCCCTCTCTAGACCAGCTCCTGTTACAATTGAGGCAGTAACGGCGGAGGAAAGGTCGCTAGCATGTAGACTGACCACAAATTCGACGAACGATCACACGAATGAACCCGATTATTGTTTATAGGAAGATTTTTATTGTTAGCAGTAGTGTGTATATACTTCGACAGGTCTCCGTGGCGCAATCGGCTAGCGCGTTCGGCTGTTAACCGAAAGGTTGGTGGTTCGAGCCCACCCGGGGACGTTTTTTTTTTTTTTTTTTAAGCTACCTAAAGAAGTAATGGAGGAGCACTGAATGATACCGTAGGGTCCTATTTCCTAGAGAATGAAGATTCCTAGCTTGCGCCTTCTCATGGCGAAGGGTGAACAACGTCTTAGAGCGGCTAAGCCAGGAGAGACTTGGGATGAGGCTCCATCCTTATGCACTCATTTGCCCCCATTGCCACTCATTTTAAGTTATAAACGGCTTCTGAAGGCTAAACGATAACTTCTACTATAGGTGGACTGGACTAAGTCACCAGACTCTTGATGAGCCTTGGAGGAGTGTGGCACACCACGCTTATGATTTACCTGAGATTAAGTATGTAGTGATGATAAGATTTCATTGAAATTTATTTTCCTACGTTAAAATATGCTAATTATCCCGTTATTATTCTGATTAGCAAATCCCGGGTTCAAACAATGGCAGTGATTTCTTCCCGACTTAACTATATTTTTTTAAACGTGTGTATCTGGATAGGTCAAACATTGTGCAATGTGATGGCACAAGCCATCAGCAACTTTCAGTTGCACGATCAGGATAGATCTTTTTTTATTAATGTTTAAATCAAATTGTTGTTTGCACACAAAGATACATTTGGATAAGATATTCTCGCCGCTTTTTTTTTTTTTTTTCAAAAATTAGCGCGGTTGAAGACTCTAGCTGTCATTGTGGCAACGAATTCCAGGACTCAAGACACCTACTGCTGGAATGCCCACTCTTCTTCACCACTAGACAATAGACAATAAATAATGTTGTAGATCTATATCAATTTGTAAATAGCAGAGAGAATTATCAAAGGTTTAACTATTTTTGTAGATATATTAATGATTATCTTTCAAACCTGAAATGTTCAGGTTCCTAATATATGTTATTGTTTCTCTTTTTATTTTGATTAATTTTTCTTGTATAATATATTTATAACTGTTTCGGTTTTAAAATATGTAAATCGACGAAATTTTCACAAGCCGAAATATCGCGTTTTGTGTGTTGAAATAAATAAATACTCTCGGCGCTGTATGTCAGATGTACGCCCGCTCGCGGTTAATGACTCAAACAAATTTGGTCGTTATAAAATGTATGACTCATCAAAATAGACAAAAAAAAAAGATAAAATCACTTCAATAATCATAACCAATCAAAAACATTAACTTTTGATTTATATTCTTATTATTTGTGTGTGTAATAAAACATAAATTTTTACATGATAATTTTCTGACTCATATTTTTTGGCAATTAGTGAGTACAACTTTTTTTTATCCTTAGCTCCACAAGTAAAAATGGCAAAAAAAAGTGAGAGTTTAAATAAGAAATTATACCATATTTCTAACTATATATATATAAGGATATGCTTTCTTTATTTCTAATATCAACACATGACTCACTTTTTTTTTTTTTCTATTGTTTTTTCATGTGTTGAGTGTTTTCACGCAAGTTTGGCCTTAAATAGCCATTTCTTGGTTTCTCAAGAAGCCATTGGGACCAAAATTCTTTTTGGCCGCAGTAGCACAGCCTACTCCACGCTGACGAGCGCCAACAGCGCGAAACGCGTTCGTGGATGGGTTTTCTTGATTTATCAAGAAATTGAGTTGGCCAAATATCAGGGAACAGGCTAAATCAATGTTTAGTTGATTTCTGTTTCACCAGATGGCGCTCTGCCTTCTGAAAAGCACAAGTGCTCCTGGCCAGGATATGCCTACTTTGTTTATATATATATATATATATTGTATACCAATTTTTGTTCTCTCTCTCTCTCTCTCTCTCTCTCTCTCTCTCTCTCATAGAAAATTAAACATACATTTTGAAAAGTCTAATTTCTATTATTATTATCATCCTAAATAAACACATAGTACAGGCCATGATAATCATGGTAGTAAAGGTTTTAAGTGTTAATATGCAGTATAGTTAGAGAAAATAAGCAGCCACAAGCTCTCCTACCCACCATGATTATCATGTCCTATACCATACGGCCCGCGGGTTAGATCTGGTCCTCATATTGATTTTCTACAGCCCTCTTATCAAGTTTTAGATCATCAAGCCTGGCCCTTAGAAATACAAAAGTAATTTTGTTTTTTTTAAACAACCAGGAAAATATATGTGCCTAAAGGGACACTCTCCTTGTAAAAATCGGGTTGTTAGCTACAGGCGGATACGCTCCAGGAGCCTGTTTTTTATCCATATGTTACTTCCCGGTGATATGCATCTTAAAAAGTGCATTTTTACAGAGAGAGGCGAATCTTTGTGTACATAAATAACATCCTCCCAAAATCTTGTATTATGAAAATATGTACATAGGAATCATTTTAAAAAATAAGGTATTGCTTTTAGCCGATTTGGAATTAATATACATTGTCCCCTATAAATTATAATTGTATAAGTTCGGCCTACGGTCCTGGTAATTTGCCCATTCCCGCCGGTCTATGCTGTCTGTACTAGGGTTAAATATGGCATACAAATCCCAGCTCTGAAATAAATTCCTACAAAAATATTGATTAGTACGAGGTTTATACATGTATAAGCAATTGGTATGGACACTTACAAAATAAAAATGCTTATTTCATTTACTTGCACTCACTTTTGGCGTTGATCTTATGCAATATTCGAAGTGCATTGGAGATTTTTTAACTACTCAATGTCGATTTTTAACCCCCGGTCTGGTTGAGGAAATCCACAGTTTGAACCATATCAAACTTCTAATACTTCAATTTGATAAGAAATGTGGTCTAATGCTTCGGGCACACCCATCGGTTTCATTAAAAAGCTCACCAATCTGCTTAACAATAATGGATCCCCTGCACTTGTTTCCTGTGATGACCCTGAAACGCTGAGGAGCGCGATTACCGGGCTCTTAAAAACAGCGGCAGACCAATCTATACAAAACGACCTTACAAGAATGGATAAATCTAAGCTATACTCTCACTACAAAGACATTCACATATCTTTCATGACGGAGGGATACCTTTTAGGAGATTTTCCTTTCCCGGTTGTAAGACTACTCGCACAAGTTAGAATACTTTCAAGTTTTTTTAGAGAAAACCACACCAAGATGCTCTGCGGTGAGGACCCGACTTGTACCTTCTGTAATTCAAAACTAAAAAATGAAATCACTCACTATATTTTTGATTGCCCTGCTCTGAAAGAAGAACCCTTATGCTCAAAACTGGGCAACTATGTGCTTCACTTCCATCAATAATTGACAATATGACCCAGAATAAGTATATTGCTACGGCGTTTTATGGTTTCCACAAGTCCATATCTCAGAAGAAGGCCAAGTGATACTCACTCCTCACTTTCTTACTGCTACTCTTTTTGTGTTGATTTCTTGCTTCCCTCTTTCTTTTTTTTTTTTTTTCTTTTTCTTCTTACTCTGTATATATCGTTATTTCCTTTGTCTCACTTCTTTGTTCTTATGCATACCTCTGGTGAATCCTGTATAGGGTCAGTGACCCTAAATAAAGGCTTTTTTTGTTGTTGTTGTTGATAAGAAATGTGAATATATAAGAAATGGAAAACCCTCAATCATATGACATTGTGGAATAAATTCCTTATTTACTCCTTCTCTATCAAATAGCTCCAGTTTAATAACTGTGCAAACATAAAGGAGATAATTAATAGATTTGTGAATAAAGTGATTTAAAAAAAATCATTGTTTTGTCATTTTGATAGTTGAATTTTTTTTTTCTTATATAGTCCAATTATCATACAAGTAGGAAGAGAATACTTGTAAGTAGAGAATTGATTTTTTAATCTTCCCCACAGAGAATTTTGTAGAATTAAGACAAGGACAAACTCCCTATTCACTATAGAATAAAAACACAAGTCAGAGAGAAAAGCTTCTTTATCTTGTATAAATCGTTCTCTTGTAGAACGATCGTACAAGCTTTCGGACAAGACGTCCTACTACGGGTACAACGAGTGGCAATAGTTTATATATACAGTCGAACTTGGATAATTCGAACCCCAAGGGACCATAAAAAAATTCGAATTATCCAAAAATTCGAATTAAAGATGTTAAATTATTTATATAGGAAATTCTAGGGACCAAGATAAATATTCGAATTAAAGAGGTTTTCGAATTAAAGAAGTTCGAATTATCCAAGTTCTACTGTATATACTTTATTTTTAAAAATTGTATAATGACTGAATCATCTCAGATACGGAAAAAAAGTCGGTGGACGAGTGGTTAAATCCCTCGATTCCCGACAGCCATGAACCCGGATTGTATCCCGCATTGTACACTTTTATTTGTGAAGAACCTGTTCATATTTCTCATTGTTTTTTTTGTTTTTTTTTTGCTTATTCCTAGTAAACGTAGTACAGGACATGATAATCATGATGGGTAGAAGAAGGCGACTGCTTTTACTGTAAGTGCACCACATGTCTTACACGTGTGAAAAGCAGTTCGACTTTGCTCTTACAAATGTGACAAAGCCCCGTTTGGTTAATTGCACTCGCTGGTGGGGTTGGACTTTTGCAATAATCGGAAGCGATTAGAGCTTTTTTTTATCAGAAAAAAAGTGCCCAATGCGGGAATCGAACCCGGGTCGTAGCGGTCGAAAACCAACGGTTTAAACCATCCTTTCACCGACCCCCCCCCCCCCCCTCCCAAAAAAAAAATATATATATAAAGAAGGCACCGGCGAGATGTGAATAACATAAGCTGGGTTCCTCTTTTTGAGCGGTACCTAGTAAAGTTGTTTTGGAACAAAAACAGAGGATCATGGAACTTCCTACCCCACGCCATGATGTCACTTAGATATTGCGCAATGGCCGTTTAGAACAAATATAGGTTTGTGATAAGTTTTTTAGATAAGTTATCGATATCAAGGTTATAAATGTGATCTGCTCTTGATTTGAAATCAGTTTACCTTCTCCTACATCAACGCCAGTTCTGAATAAGAAGCTCCAATGGCCATCGATTTTGTGTGGTCAAAACATGCCTTGTCATTGGGTTTATATGGCATTTGATAGTCTATCTACTATATCTAGTACTTTTTACATAGTATGATGCATATATCTAGTGCCACTCTTGCTATCGCAGGTCGATGGCTGTTCCTAGTAAAAGGTATGATTGAAATATGTGTACATATAAAATAAATGGTACAATTTGAAAAAAAAAAGTTCAAAAATAACAAAAAAACAAATTGGAAATGTCACATTACAGAAAACGAGAGAGACTTTTGTTTTCTTCTCTTCTTTTTCTTTCTTATCTATGACTTTTGTTTTAATTATCCCTAGTACACAGACGGTACAGGCCATAATAACCATGGTGAGCAGTAGTTAGCGACTGCTTTTACTCTTAAGTTAACCGCATGCCAACACATGTAAAAAAGTTTGGATTTTGCACTTACAAATATGCCAGGGCCCCGATTGGTTACTTGCACTCACTAGTGGGGTTGGACTTTTTCAAGAATCGGGAGCCATTAAATCAATATTTTATTCAGAAAAAAAGTTCTCAATGTGAGATTCGATCCCGGGTCGTGCCTGTCAAAATCGAGGAGAGAGACATTTATTGTAGAAATGTATAAGATCAACTTTTCTTTAAATCTCCGACATGAGTTTACAGCTGATACATAGAGCTTGTACGGAGGAGTTATATATGTAAATTCTGCCAGAAAGAAATTGATCTAAAAAAGAAAGTCTATTTTGACGAGGAAATAACCTTTTTTTTTTTCATGACAGACAGTTAAGCGAAAAATTCTAAAATTTGCCATATTTTAATGTCTCTTTTTAAATTTATCGTGATAATTGTAAATTCCACAAAATAATTTATGACATAAAAAAACACCCTTCCCACGTTATTGTTAATATGGCCTGGGTACTCTTTTTGAGTGACACCTAATAAAGTTATGAACTGGATAAAAAAATATTTTTAAAACCCTTATAATAGTGTTATGAAGAAAATTAAAACTTTTTATTGATAAATTTTATTTTTACAAATAAAAATAAAAGTCATTTTGTTCTTTCTGTGATGGAAAAAAGATTGGGAGGGCCTGGCTCATCAGCGGTGAACCCTCCCAGTGGCTTCTCTGGTTTTCACCACTGATGAACCAGGCCCCATTCCAATTTTTTTTCATCGCAGAAAAGACAATAAGAAGTTATATATCGATGAACCTTTATCATTACATATGTATTTTCATATTATAAAGAGCAAGTAACCCAGCTTTATATAAATAATGTTGTCATTTAATGATGAGTATGGTAAATTATGACGTGTTGATTACATTACTAATTACTGCCTCAATAGCGACCACATACCTCAAGAAAGACCACCATTTTAGGTTATTTTAGCGTCCCGGGTTCACCATTGCCAGCTCTTCCAACATTCTTATCATTTCAGGAGGAACTGTATGAATTTGTTTGTTTTTTTTTTTTTTTTTGTTTTAAAAATCGTTAAATTTATTTCAATGATAAAGTTAAATGTTCTAATCGCTCAAATGATATAACGAAGGTTTTTCTAGAAATTGTGCTTATCAGTGAAGTTTTATTGATGTTTATTAAAGTTTATCTTTTCTTCAAGCATACGCATGCATTTGATAGATGGAAATTATGACGCGAGGAAATTGAGGAGGAGAAGCATAGGGTGCCTTTCCCTTCAAATGTTAGATGGCGTCTAGTTTTGACGTTTATTTTGACGGGAGAAGCGCTCTATGCTTCTATATATCTTCAATGTCGATGTTTTAAATATATATATATATATATATGAAATAGTAGATAAATAATCGCATATATATTAATAATATAAACGCAAATTTTAAATAGTGTTTAAACTATCAAATAAAGATCTTGAAGATAGAGGTTGCCTAGCCTGAATTCACATTTCTTTAGAAAAAAGGGGACACTTCAACCAGAAAATATATTTTATTTCATCAATTGAACGTGTTTTTAACTTTTACTTCTATCCTGACAAAGACAAATGATTTTGACTAAAGATCGTTGAACTTTCTAGCCGAAGTGTCTTCAAAATATTGAATTACCAAATAGGTGTTCTGCAGAAAGTTGAAACTGGGAAAAAAAATTGAGTAGATCATTTTTCGCTGGTTGGAGAACATATACATTATAACCTTTTTTTTTTTAATGCAATCGCTTTTCAAATTTCAATAAGGCTATTTTCTTCAATTTAATAGACTATAATTCATCCAAAAATTCTAATAATTGGGATTGTTTAACTAAAGATTTTGAGTGTATATATAAATTCTATATATTTGTATGTGAATAGTTTGTATGTAATAGGTCTTTACCTGCCTAGCATTCGACAACTCTGTCACCGTCTACGAGAGCTGTCACGCAAGGAAAACCTGTTTTTAATCTTGTTTTTCCTCATTCTAAATATACACAAGGGACAAGCCCCGAGTCGCCTATTTTTACTGTCTGAACATTTCAAACACAGCTCTTTGAACTTCGAAGTAGCACTCTTTTGTGAAAATTGGTTGACCCATTGAAACATTTTATTGCATATTTATATAATGAAAGTTTCTAAATTCAGAGGGTTCTGGTTGTAGAAAATGCTAAATTATATGACACCATGCCTTTTAAAATTAATATCTTAATATATATAAATCCTTTTTAAGCAATCAAGCTCTGAAAAAGACATGTGTTTGCCTAAAGTATGTCTATTATATTTTTAGCACAATCGACAACCATTAAAGTATAATCTCTTATAAAAATGTGATATATATATATATATATATAAACAAACGAACTAAATACTTATAAAATATTTAGAGTAAAACAAAAACAGAAAGCTCATCATATAATAAACACATATAACTTTCGATTTTTCAAATTTATCTTACTGGTATTTGCATAATTGAGTATAAAAAGGTGTATTTGAATATGTTGTGTTTAAATAAAAAAGAAAAAAAGTCAAAAGATTGAAAGATTTTTGTGCTTCCGTTTGGTCAGTTTATTTAACTTAAACTGAGACAATATTGTAAATACATAAACGCTAATTGATGTATACAAACAACTATTAATTAGCTTGGTCATATCCTAAGACCTATTGCTTGCCCTCAACTGCTCTACTAACTGCGCAAGGAAAAGAAGGCCAACAGTTCAATACTGGCCAGATCTTGAATTTAATAGCTCATCGCCATGGGGATTGTGTAAGACAGTAAGTTGGAAAAACATCATTCATTGCAACTAGATATCCATACAGATATATCAAAGTTATCTTTATTTTACGCCTATTTATGAAATTAATCATTATACAACTGACAAAAGTTAATTAATATCTCGAAATATGCATTTTGGTCTTTACAAATCCAGATAGGCCTATTTACTTCTGCTTTATTCATCGTAATGTTATTATTGAAATAAATAAAAATGAAATGAAGAAGAAAAAAACTGAGCGTTTTTATTTTGAAAAAAACTGAGAGTTTATTTCGAGACAAAATACTACAAAAACATTAGGCTATAATGAATGTTTTTGTTGGGAAAGAAAACTGTTTAAGGATCAGGAATGCTAGGATGCTTACGTTTAGGGTCAAATCTGGGTCCCATGAAGGTCCCATTCTCGCGTTGTTCATCCCAGTTTTCATACCATGAAACTGGGCAGAGAGTTTGGTAGTTGGTTCTAAAACGGGCACATGGTTGATAATCCAAGCCCTTGATCCATAGGCATCTATGGAAGTCCACGTAGTTCTGCCAGCAAGCGATGGTTTGGTTCTGGTTAGGGAATCTAACATCTCTTGGAGTCGTTTTGATCCTCTTGCCATCCAGAATTATTTTCTTCGGAGGCTTCATCCTCAATGTATCAATCATCCCAGAGGATGATTTGGGAGGTCTTTTTTTCTCCATCTCTTTTTCCTCTTGATGTCTTCTTATTATATTCCCCATTTTTAAGCTTTTTCAACGAAAAACTTATCAAAATAATTAGAACCCTTTCTTTTAAAGTAAATTAAAATTACGGAGCGTGCAATGAAATTTTTTTTTTAAACTTATCTAATCACAACTTGTGTATAATTTTGAACTGAGATAACAAAGAGGTCTTTGGTCAAATTTAAATATAGTATTTTCTGTGATATAATTTTCGTAAAAAAATATATTTATTTATTGGATTAATATTTATTTTGTTAGTTAGTTAATCCTGCTTTTTTCCTGTTTATTTATTAATATTTAAGAGTATATATAGTTTCAAAAAAAAAAAAAACATTTGAAAATGTAATGTGACACACAATTTATAAATAAAGCGCTATAAAAAAATATTTTTTTTTTAACAGCAACACACATTATATAAATATATGAATATATATAGATATCTTTGTGAATTTTTTTTTAAGTTTCCTATGTATAATAAATTCTACTTTTCAACGAAATAATATTTATTCAATTTCAATTTTCTTTTTAAATAATAGAATTACGTTTCGTGTGAATTTATTTAGAAGCGTTTTATTAATATTATTTTGATTTATTTAGCTAAAAACTCTCTTATTAAATAATCTCTATGTCAGGTAGAAAAAAAAAACATTTTCTTTTCAACAAAACAATATCAAGTATCTCTGGAATGTGAGATGAGAGTAATTGTTTCGAAAGGTTTAGAAGTAATTAATGGATCTAATTAAGATTTAGAATATACTATTATAAATCTAATATTAAGGATTATAAACTAATAATATAATTAAGGTTTAGAGAAATCTCTAATTAAGATTTAGAATATGCTATTATATATCTAATTAAGGTTTAGAAAATAACATATAATTAAGGTTCAGAATAAATTGTTGAAATATTTATGATTTTTTTTTTGCATTTTTATTCTTTTAATTTGCAAAAGTTTCTTTTAAGCCTTTATTTATTTCTATATATATACTACTCTGATCAAAAAGTTTCAACACTTTGCTCTTAAGTTTAAAAAAAACTTTATTATTCTACCAAATTCAAATTTTCCTCTTAAAAGTAGTCCCCGTTGGCCGCGATGCACTTCAGCCTCCTTTTTTTCCAGTCGGCAAAACACCTCTGGTAGTCTGTTTTCGGGATTGCCTTCATGGCCTTCTTCGATTCCATTTTGATCTCTTCAATGCTCTGAAATTTCCGACCCTTCAACTTTTTTTTAGCTTTCCAAAAAGGAAGAAGTCGCAGGGGGCCAAATCGGGACTGTAGGGGGGTTGGGGGAACACAGAGGTTGAGTGGTCCTGCAGGAACTTTGAGATTTTGAGGGCTGTGTGCGCCGGCGCGTTATCGTGGTGGACGATCCACGACTTGCTCCTCCAGAGCTCCGGCCGTTTCTGCCTGATCGCTTCCCTCAATCGCCTCAATACCCCCAGGTAGGAATCAGCAGTTATTGTAGAGCCTTGTTGTTGAAATCCATGATGAACGATGCCCTGGTAGTCGAAGAACACCGTCAACATGACCTTGACTTTGCTGGGAGCCTTCCTCGCTTTCTTTGGTCTCGGCTCATTTTTGAAGCGCCACTCCGATGCCTGTTGGGTAGTTTCCGAATCAAAGCCGTAAATCCATGTTTCGTCTCCAGTAATGACCCTCTTCAGCAATTCGTGGTCGTCGGTTGTCGCTTCGAGATTGAGACTGGCGGTTTCTTTCCGGGCGTTCTTTTGATCAAAAGTCAAATCTTTTGGAACGAGAACGGCGTTGAGTCTTCTCACTCCCAAAATGTCCTTCATTATCGATTGATTCGACCCGAATGATATCCCTGCTTCTTCGGCGACCTCCCTGGCAGTTATTCGTCGGTCTTCACGCACCAGTTCCAACACCTTGTCCACTTTTTCAGGCGTTGTTGATGTGGACGGTCTCCCGGAACGCTCGTTGTCGGCGGTCTCTTCCCGACCCTCCTTGAAGCGCTTGTACCACTCGAAAACTCGTCTTCGGCTCATGACGGCATTCCCGTATGCTGTTTGCAACATTCAAAAAATTTCGGCACCCTTGAAACTGTTTTTTCACACAGAACTTGATGCAAATTCGTTGATCCTCCATTTCGGTGACTAACGAAATCGAAGCACGGGCAAAATGGCTTCACTTCGAACAGCCGCTGCTCGCGCTGTTGTGGCGCGTAATTTTTGAAAATTAGCAGGTCTCCAAGCCAAGGGCGACGCTTGCGTTTGCCACAAACCGGGAGAAAATATATTGAGTTTTCAGGATTTTATGAGGATAGTGTCGAAACTTTTTGATCAGAGTAGTATCACGGGTAGTTTTTAAAAAGCAACTTCATGCTTTCGTAACTCTATTTCATGTTGAATGTGTGTGCTATTGGCACCAATGGGAACTCATTACCGTTGTGAAGGAGAATAGCTTTCAAACTAACTTTAGAGGAATCAATGAATAAGCGCCACTCTTCTGTATTATGTTCATGGCCAAGCGCATCCATTAGACTAACAACATCATTGCAGCACAATAAGTCATTTTCTTGTTTAAAAAAGAAGTCTTGAAATTCAGCTTGTCGTTTGCGAAAAAATCATTCTATTGTGTCCTTATGCAGCAGGTTCCAGCCTTTTAACCTAGAAGGTAAAAGTTTACTCTGTTTTTTTTTGCTAAATGCAAATCACGTACAAGGTCATTCAAATCTCCTTTAGTTAATAAAGGAGGTTCGGATGTAACATGTGCTTTCCAATTCGTATTGTTCCAGTATTGTATTTAAATCATCGTCACCAAATGTCGCATTTTCAGGAGGTGTGGCACAGGTAAATCATCACTATGAGGAACACTGGTCTCATAGTAGATAGAAAATCTGGATATTTAACGGTATGTTTTGATTTAGATGTAATACCTGTATTTTTTTGCAAACAAAAATAACAGTCTTAATAATAGGCTTTTGGTTCTTTCCATACCATTGGAACCTTGAAACTGTAAAAGGTATATAACATCCATATTAATTAAAACAAATTTGATCTTTTTTCTTAACAAGACGCCCGGGTTCAAGTGAATAAGCCACAACTCCATCTTTAGCAAACTAAAAAAAAATCTTACTTATATTCCATGGTTTCAGGCTATGGTCTTCATCATCACAAGAGCTTCTACTATTTCGTAAGATCCTACGAGAGAAGTTATAATATTACATACCTGTGTGTGAGTGCCAAAAATGTATTTTAGCTGTTTAAGTGGTATAGCCGGTTTATTAGGACCATGGCATTCATGTGTGCAAAAAACGAGACATTTATCCCTTTTATCGATGCCTAAAATGTATTTAGACAACGATAATCTTCCTATTCACTATAAAATAATAAACACAAGTCGGGAAGAAGGACGTCTTGCACGAAAGCTTGTACGAACGTCCTTGTATAAAATAAGCTCATCTCTCTGACTTGTGTTTCTTAGTTTATAAAATGCATTTATTAAATGCAATATATTGATGCAACTTTTCCAAGCATTAAGAAAAAGACTGGTTTTGTGGCCTATTATTTATACCTGAATCCGAGCGCTCTGCTTTAGAGAAGATAAAAAAAGATTCATTGTTTTAATGCATATTTTTGAATAAATGCATTTTAATAAAAGAGAGATATGTTTTTAAGATTGGTTAATATATTGATTGTGTATGATGATTCTTCACAAGAGTGTGCTTTCAAAGTGAGACCTTTATTCCCAGCCTTCATTGTTCAAATGGAGAGAAAGAAAGAAATTCGTCCAGGGTCGGTCCCTGAGGTCCTAGAGGATCCTGCGGAGGGAGGAAATTGTCTCCGACCATGCAGAACATGAGCAGACGGTGACGTACTGCATGCTGCCAGGCAGCACATTCTCTCGTCAGGTCTCTGAAGTTGTCGTTGGACACGACCACGGCGCCTGTGCGACATGCCAGCTCCAGCACGAAGCGATCGTCGTAGCTTGCCACCAGCCGTCCGTCGAGCCGACGCGAGGGGCGTGAAGGCCACGTGGCCTCGAGCGTACAGTGCGTGCACCACGTCGATGTCGGCCACGGGCACGGGGGGTCGGCAGCTGGTCACATACCGAGGCACGAACACCGTAATTTCCTCGTGCCCTCGCTGGCGAAAGTAGTCGACACAGAGTTGAATACCACGACAGCTGTAGAGCTGCCGAGGCTCACCGTGGGCACGTGCTACGTTATTGCCATCTACCACTATAGGTCGTAGACGTCGAAGAAACTGAGGTGGGTAGATCCAAGCACATACCTCTGGCCTTTGGCGATTACGTGAATTGTCATTTCCATTCGACCTATCTTGGCTCCTTAGATTCTGTAGGTAGGAATTCACGCGGAAGTTACCATTTTTGATCCCCATTTCTGTACTGCCAACTCGTCCGTTTGTATTTACGTTTTGACCAACTGGTATTTCAAAAGGATTATTGTCCTGGTCACTTCTAACTTGAGTTTCATCTATCGTTTTGCTCCGGTTCGAGTTATCAGTTGTTTGAAATCTACCAAATGTATTTTCTGAGTTTTCTTTGACGACATTTTGAATTTTAACGTTTGTCGGACAAGTAGAACCTTGTGGCGCACTTGCTTGGGATATTGGCATATCCGTTGTCATTGGATTTTGCTCGGTTTGAAACTTATTAATTTGGTTTACTGCATTCAGATTGTCTGACATGAGGCTTAACTCGGTTATTTCTTCTGCACCTTGTCTTTGAATCTTTCTATTGAGTTGCGAAGTCATTTCAAGATCTTCACAGTTTATGATTGAAGAATAATCAGAAGGTTCGTTATTGGCTAGCTGATCATTATTTTTTCATTCTCTATTTGTTTTGATATATAGGCGGTTTTATTGGTTTCACTAATACCTCCAACTTTTTGATTGCCTTGACTTTGTTCATTGAAGTCATCAATGATTATTACATCATCTTCTTGTTCTCTTTTAGTACTTAACACTGACGCAAGTATCTCATCGAACGTCGCGTTTGAATTTGGCAATATTTTATTTACATTTAAGATATCACTTCTTGCACTTAAACGCTTGATCGTAAATGGCGAAATGTCGAACTTATGCTTCTTTCTGGGCATGCAAATACTTTTAACTATTATTGAATCTTCCGAATCGTCATTTTTGCATCCCACATCATTATATTCCGATAGTTTTAATGGGGTTCTATCTTGGAACGTTGAGAATTGGATTTTGTCGTTTGTCTGTTCTGGTTGAAACGGTCTTTTCTCTGCCTGAGAAGGTGTATTACAGAGCATTCTGCCATTTGGCTCGCTGACCTTGCTGGTTCCTATAGTATTGGACACCCATACCGCAACACATTCATCGCCTCCTTCCATCACGTCATCCTCTGTCAGGTCGATGACATTGTTTGGCCTGATCATCCTGATGATTTTCAGGTCATCCTCTGTGTTGATCTCACCTCCAGACATCCTCTATCTCTCTGATTGAGCCGCCCGACTTTTTCGTTCAAACTCCAGAGCACGGGTTGTGGGGAGCGCGGTATGGTATCGCACGTGGCTATAAACATCGGAGTTAAATGCTATATGTAGTATGAATACGGGGATGTGATTATACCTTGCAATTAATTGATAATAAAAATGGTTATTAAATTTATGATTTATTAGCGGAAGTGCGCGCAATGCTCGTTGTGCTATTAAACATAATCCTACTGTTTTCAAAGCTTATGTCCATAGTAAAATGCCTTCACAAAAATACCACTAGAGTGCCAGATTTATGAGCAGAACAGCCAAATACAATATTAGAGAGATTTGGTAGATTAAACGGCCTAAACGGCTGGGAGGGTCCACCACTGATGACCAAATCCTTTCAATATATATATACACTTATGGACAAAACTTAAGGAAGTTGTACCTTTTAGCATATACAAGGTATGATCAAAAAGTTCGGGGAATTAGTAAAAAAAAAAAATCTGAAAGAGTTTTCGAAAAATAAAAATTATCATCATAATCACAAGACCTCGTTCTACTAGAAAATATTCATATATTTTCGATATCTCTAATAATAATAATTTTATAATAATTTTTTAAAGAAAAGAAACAAAGGTGCTGCGTTTTTTTTTTTTTTACAATGGATCTTAAAAGTGAACAAAGGATATGCATAAAGTTTTGTCAAAAATTAGGAAAAACGGCGTCAGAAACGCTTCAAATGTTTAAATTGGCGTTCAGGCAGTCAGCCTTATCACAATCAACAACGTTTAAGTGGTTTGCCCGTTTCAAATCTGCTAGAGAGTCAACCCAAGATGACGCACGCCAGGGATGACCTCCTTTGGAAAATCATGAAGAACTGACCTAAAAAATTGGTGCTTTAATAAAGAAAAACACTAGGACAACGATCAGAGAACTAGTAGAAGAAACAGGGGTTTCATATGTGACGTGGCAAAAAATATTGACCGAGGATTTTGGACTTGAAAGAAAGTTTTCGAAATTTGTTCCAAAATTCTGCTTCATCACGATAACGCCCCAGCACACAGAGCTCTTTCCGTGGGTGATTTTTTGACTAAAAATAGCATGTTGACAATGTCTCATCCCCCGTACTCGCCTGATTTAGCACCAAATGACTTCTTTCTCTTTCCTAGAATGAAGTCAGTTCTGAAGGGAAATAGATTTGATACCGTTAATGCCATAAAGGAAAAATCACTGAAGTTTTGAGGGGCATTACTTATGACGAATTTTCTGGGTGCTTCCGGAATTGGGAAAAAAGAATGAAAAGCTGTATAGATTCCCTTGGAAAGTATTTCGAGGAATATTTACCATTTTTTGTGTATATTCATCTAATAAATCTTTTATGACCCAATTCCCCGAATTTTATGATCATACCTTGTATATCAGGATTCAGACAATAACTCTGAAATTTATTTGATATACAGTGACCTTTACTGAAGACACACGATATAACCAAGTGTAAACAAACTCGTTCCCCTTCCAAGCTTTCCAAAACCTATCACTTCCTTATCCCGTTAAAATTCATTTTTCTATTTTCTCTCCAGATTAAATTTCCAATGATTCCAATCTTCCTTCCTCTGTATTCATCATTGTCTCCGACACATGTAACACCACACTGCAAATCTTCGCCAGATTTCTAACAACGAATGTTTAACTCGGGGGGGTTGGTAGATGAGTGGTACACACCGTTAATTTTTGATAACCACATCCCAGGATCGAATCCAGCATTGAGATTTTTTTTTCTTCTTCAATAACCTCCAGTTTTTTTACAAGTTTAACTCTTTTTTTTTTACAGGTAAACTCCGTATAATTGGTATAATTGTATAACAAATCAAAAGTTTTACGAAGGAGCATCTTTTATTATACTTGAGCTAGCTTTCGAACCTTTCGGTTCTTCAACAGGCGTGGCTAGTATGACTATACTAACAGGGTATAAGCGCGCTTGAGCCATTATATACAACATATAAATTTACATGCGAAGTGATATTTCAAATATAATTAAAATAGAAATAGGAATTATGACTATGAAATATAAAATAAAACTATGCAAATGAACTTAAAGATTTTTAAAATTTAGATAAAATTTTGGAAAATACATTTATATACGCTAAAAGTTAAGTAATATTATGATATTCACTGTATGCAAGTAGTGTGACACTTAAAATTTGTAAAGTTTAAAACCAGTATAATTTAAAACACCTCAACACAGAAAAGCCAAGCGGGGGTCCACTCCAACCCGACCACACACCAGAGCATATCACGGGATAACTATTGAGATATTATATGATATATTTCCGGTAGATCTATTTTCCTATTGATGCTGTTTGTTTGTGATGATATGATGGATTCCAGTACCAATCTGTGCTGCTTATTGTTTATGTGTTGATATAGGACTTTGGGATGATCTAAGTTAAAGTTATGGCCAGTGTTTGAAATATGTTGGTATATAAGTGACTATGTGGGGGAGACTGGCAGAACCGCGTATATCAGAATCACCGAACACAAACGAAACATAAACAATAGAGACCCGAAGTCACTTATATACCAACATATTTCAAACACTGGCCATAACTTTAACTTAGATCATCCCAAAGTCCTATATCAACACATAAACAATAAGCAGCACAGATTGGTACTGGAATCCATCATATCATCACAAACAAACAGCATCAATAGGAAAATAGATCTACCGGAAATATATCATATAATATCTCAATAGTTATCCCGTGATATGCTCTGGTGTGTGGTCGGGTTGGAGTGGACCCCCGCTTGGCTTTTCTGTGTTGAGGTGTTTTAAATTATACTGGTTTTAAACTTTACAAATTTTAAAGTGTCACACTACTTGCATACAGTGAATATCATAATTTTACTTAACTTTTAGCGTATATAAATGTATTTTCCAAAATTTTATCTAAATTTTAAAAATCTTTAAATTCATTTGCATAGTTTTATTTTATATTTCATAGTCATAATTCCTATTTCTATTTTAATTATATTTGAAATATCACTTCGCATGTAAATTTATATGTTGTATATAATGGCTCAAGCGCGCTTATACCCTGTTAGTATAGTCATACTAGCCACGCCTGTTGAAGAACCGAAAGGTTCGAAAGCTAGCTCAAGTATAATAAAAGATGCTCCTTCGTAAAACTTTTGATTTGTTATACAAGTTTAACTCTATCAGTGGGGGTGCAAGTCACCAAATGGCACCCTGTGTGTGCAAATGCCGAACTGGAATGTTCAGAATGTGGAGATAATATTGTAGCAAAGTATTTTTCTATTAACATATTATCAATTTTGATATTTATAATCTGGTACACTGTAAACTCTCTTCATTATTTCTCTGGTATTTCATAAATTTTTATTTGGGCTTGACTTGAATAAATTGCTATGTCATCCTGAAGTTTGTCTTCCTAATTCTCTACGTGACAATATATATATATAAAATATTAGCGATCTGAGTTTTGTGTGTGTGAAATATGTATGTTGAAATAGCTATAACACACCCTTCTCACATTGCGGACCGTCTTATTCTCAGCTTTCCGATATAAAAATATATAAGATGGTCATCTTCGTAGGAATTCCCTCAACATCAACATGTCATCGCTGGAAAATCTTTCAAGAAATAAATCCTCCTGGTGCTAGAACCACCTAGTAATCTTCTACCGCCATTTTAAATAAATCTAAATGACTTAGGACTGAAGGACAACCAGGATAGTTGGAAACATACACTGCGTGACATTGAAAATGGAACACCAAGAAATAGAGGCCAGAAAATTATGCAAATTTCAGGGTAGACGCGCCTAACCGAGTTATGCAAATGATGTAAAATGCGCAGCTCTCGTGCGCACATGGAGTAAGATATAAGGGAAGGAACTTGCAGAAAGGACAGTATTCATGTCGTTATTTCTTCAAGGAAAATCATTGTAGAAATTTTGTTCTTGTGTCAAAAGACACGTGTAATAACAGAGAATGCCAGGTCATCGTAAACGGAGGCAGTTCAAGCAGACAGACGCTTTTACGAGGGGCATGGTGATCGGACTGAAAAGGGCAGGTTGGTCCATACGTCAAATCGCAGCTGATACACACCTTGGTGCGTCCACGGTGCACCGACTGTGGAGAAGATGGTTGGAACAAGGAAATGTGGCAATTTATAGGAATGTCGGTGCAACCAGAGAGACGTCAGCACGTGTGGATCGGCGTATCCTTCGACAAGCAGTGGCGGCCCCACAAGCCACTTGTACCGCCATCCTGCAACATGTGCAAGACACCCTAGATCATTCCATCTCGACCAGAACCATTTCCCGTCGATTGGTTGCTAATGGCTTGCACTCATGCCGTCCGCTAAGAAGACTGCCACTGACCCCACCGAATAGGCGCCAACGTTTGGAATGGTGCCGGGCTAGATCGACGTGGATGACGGAATGGCACAGGGTCGTGTTCTCAGATGAGTCGCGTTTCTGCTTGTCAAGTGATAGTCGCCGTGTACGCGTGTGGCGTCGACGTGGAGAAAGGTCCAATCCGGCAGCAATTGTGGAACGCCCCACCGTGCGACAACGTGGAATCATGGTTTGGGGCGCAATCGCGTATGATTCCAGGTCACCTTTACTTCGTATTCAGGGCACTATGACGGCCCAACGATACGTTGATGATGTGCTGCGACCGGTGACACTCCCCTACCTTCAGGGGGTACCCAATGCCCTTTATCAGCAGAATAACGCCCGACCGCACACTGCTCGCATTAGCCAACAAGCTCTGCAAGATGTACAGATGCTTCCCTGGCCACCGTACTCTCATGATCTCTCACCAATCGAGCACGTCTGGGACATCATTGGACGCCGTTTGCATGCCTTGCCACAGCCGCGTTCAGAAGACGAATATTATACGATCATCCTTTATATAAAGACACTCTTTTCCCCGACCTGTATTTATTTTTCTATAATATTGTTGCACCAGGTTGCGGCCTTGGCAGACTCTTCAGCCATGATTCTCTCCTGTGCTGGGTCTTGCATCTTACCAGAGCGTGTTTCAACCATCCTACAAATTTATATAAGGGAATAATGATATAACTCTACTTTAAGTAGCCTCCAGAATAATTTATTTATTTCACACATCAAAGAGAGCAGTGAAGTCACACGTGTACCTAAATACAAATGATGATTCTATAATACATATATTCTGTTTATAATACATATATTCTGTTTAATAAAATAAATATAAAAATAAAATATAATTTTGAATTTGAAATATATGAAAAATAATATTACTAATTAAAATAAAATAGGTTCATTAGCCATGATGCAACACTTCCCCCTCTCCAGAGGTCGTCACGTCCTCGTGAATTACCTCATCAATTCTCTCAAAATAGGGTTTGAGTCGTGAGACATGGACAATCAATGGGTCTTGGCCAGGATTATCCTTCGGCTCAATTAAGTAATTTACGTTAGACAGCTTCTTTAATATTCGATATGGGCCAAAATATTTTCTCAATAGTTTTTCACATTTTCCGATTTTCCTGACTGGTGTCCAAACTGCCACTAAATGTCCTGGTTCATAGATTTTCTCATTGTGTTTTTTGTCATAGTTTATTTTCATTTTTTCCTGAGTCTTCTCTGTGTTGTTAATGACTACCTGTCTCGTCCTTGCTATTTTATCTAAGTAGTTTTCTATATATTCGTCGTAATCGTCCATGTTACTGTCCGTTGGGATATTCTCGTCGTCTAAGAGGGACATGGGTTCCCTTCCAAACAACAGGAAAAATGGAGAGTAGCCTGTGGTTTCTTGAATCGTGGTATTATACGCGTGGGTGATAAAAGGGAGGATTTCACCCCAGTTCTTTTGGTCTGTGTTCACATACATGCTGATCATATTGATTAAAGTTCGATTTAGCCGTTCCGTTAGTCCGTTAGTCTGGGGGTGGTAGCTCGTTGTGAAGCAGTGTTTAACTTTGCACATTTTCATTACCTCCTTCATCAAATTGCTAGTGAATTGTGAACCTCTATCGCTAATAAGAAATCTTGGGGCCCCGTGACGTAAAATAATATGTTCGATTAAAAATGTCGAGACTTCTTTCACGGTTGCTTCTGATACTGCCTTTGTTTCAGCATACTTGATATAATAATCAGTCAACACAATTATCCACTTCCTTCTTCTTTTCGTTGATGGCAAGGGGCCAACAAAGTCAATTCCGATTCTTTCAAAAGGGTAGTTAGCTGGGGGAATAGGTTGTAAAAGTCCAGAAGGCAAGTGATTTGAACCTTTCCAACTTTGTCAAAGATGGCACCTCTTTACAAATTCAGAAACATCTTTCAGCATGGAAGGCCAAAAGTATTTATTCTTCAATCGGTATGTGGTTCTGGCGACGCCCAGATGGTCATTCAGCATATGGTTGTGGTATTCACTCATGACTTCCTTCCTTCTCTTCTTTGGCACTACCAACAACCATGCCCTACCTTCAGGATTTGGATTTTTCTTGTAGAGACACCCATTTTCTTTTTTGAAGTTCTGTGTAATTGAACGCTTGTTTCCACTAAGGTTCTCCTTAATATTCTCAATAAAATCATCCTTTTCGTCTATTATTTGATTCAGAAATCGTCTTTCATAATCTTCGTCCCATTCGTTTTCAGGTAAGGGTCCTCTAGATAGACCATCAGCGTCCAGATGTTCTTTACCCGATTTGTGTATAATTTCGAAATTATATTCCTGAATCTTCAGTGCCCATCGTGCTAATCGGCCGGTCGGATCTTTCAGATTCTTAAGCCAGCATAGTGCGTGATGATCAGTTACGATTTTGAAGTGCCTTCCATATAGGTAGGGGCGTAACTTGGACATTGACCACACAACAGCTAGACATTCTTTTTCGGTAGTCGAATAATTTTGCTCAGGTTTGCTCAGTGTTCGACTTAAATATGAGATAACTTTTTCTTTATCGCCGAACTTTTGGACTAATGTTGCACCCAGGCCGATGTTAGATGCGTCAGTATGAATGTAAGTAATTGCATTCAGATCAAAGTGCCCTAAGATTGGTGAATTTATCAATGCTACTTTAAGGGTTTGAAATGCTTTTTCTTGATTTTCTGTCCAGGTAAAAGGTACATTCTTTTTTATAAGACTGGTTAATGGATCGGCAATTTTTGAAAAACCTTTGATACATTTTCTATAATATGAGCACATTCCTAAAAATGATTGAACTTCTTTTATCTTTTTGGGCCGAGGAAAATCTCTAATAGCCTTGATATTATGCTCCGCTGGTTTTATACCATGTTGATTAGTTATATGGCCAAGAATCTCCAGTTCTTCGAAAGCAAATTGGCATTTTTTATTGTTCAATTTTAAATTAGCCTCGCGAAAACATTTTAAAACAGCTTCTATTCTTTTGAGATGTGTTGAAAAATCCGAGCTATAAATGATTACGTCATCTAGATAACATAAGCAAATTTGCCATCTAAGATTACCAAGCATATTTTCCATGTTCCTCTCAAATGTAGCAGGGGCATTGCATAGACCAAAGGGCATTACGTTGAACTCATATAGGCCATGTGCTGTAGTGAAGGCTGTCTTTTCTTTATCTTTCTCCTCAACCTCTACTTGCCAATATCCTGATTTAAGGTCAATTGCTGAAAAGTATTTGGATCCTTGAAGTGTATCCAATACTTCATCAATTCTGGGAATTGGGTAAACATCTTTCACTGTTACATCATTCAATTTTCTGTAGTCAACGCAAAACCTGTACTTACCATCTCGCTTCTTGACCAAGATTACAGGGAAGGACCATGGACTCGAGGATGGTCTAATTATGCCGTCTCTGAGCATTTCATCAATTTGTTCTTTTATGATTTCTCGCTCTTTCGCGCTCACCCTATACGGCTTGTGTTTGATCGGTTTCGCGCCTTCTGTCTCGATCCGATGTTTCGCTAAGTTGGATCTTCCTAATCCCGACGAAAAAAATCCTCGTACTTTTCCAAAACTTGTTTCAATTGCTCCTTTTCCTTATATGCTAAATTTTCGTTTATCTGAAATTGGGGTTCTTCATGTTCTTTTTGTTCACTTTCTTCCATAAGATTCACTTCGGCTGGCTGGCTTCCAAAGCACAATGTTTGGTTTTTTAATATTTTTAATGGTCGAGGGTAAGGGTTTGTTATCCAGATATACACTGCGTGACATTGAAAATGGAACACCAAGAAATAGTGGCCAGAAAGTGATCAAACTCGGCAGACAGAGAGAGACAGGGACGAACAATAGGTGATATTTATTTCAAAATGATAGTCATAATACAGAGCGAGAACGGCGTCGGCTTAGTAGCAAGTAGGACCACCGCGTACGGCGATGCACGCAGCAACAGGTCTAGGTAGAGAGTCAATCAGAGTACGAATGGAGTCCTGAGGGATGGCTCTCCATTCCCTCTCAACCATTTGCCACAGTTCGTCTTCTGAACGCGGCTGTGGCAAGGCATGCAAACGGCGTCCAATGATGTCCCAGACGTGCTCGATTGGTGAGAGATCAGGAGAGTACGGTGGCCAGGGAAGCATCTGTACATCTTGCAGAGCTTGTTGGCTAATGCGAGCAGTGTGCGGTCGGGCGTTATTCTGCTGATAAAGGGCATTGGGTACCCCCTGAAGGTAGGGGAGTGTCACCGGTCGCAGCACATCATCAACGTATCGTTGGGCCGTCATAGTGCCCTGAATACGAAGTAAAGGTGACCTGGAATCATACGCGATTGCGCCCCAAACCATGATTCCACGTTGTCGCACGGTGGGGCGTTCCACAATTGCTGCCGGATTGGACCTTTCTCCACGTCGACGCCACACGCGTACACGGCGACTATCACTGGACAAGTAGAAACGCGACCCATCTGTGAACACGACCCTGTGCCATTCCGTCATCCACGTCGATCTAGCCCAGCACCATTCCAAACGTTGGCGCCTATTCGGTGGGGTCAATGGCAGTATTCTTAGCGGACGGCATGAGTGCAAGCCATTAGCAACCAATCGACGGGAAATGGTTCTGGTCGAGATGGAATGATCTAGGGTGTCTTGCACATGTTGCAGGATGGTGGTACAAGTGGCTTGTGGGGCCGCCACTGCTTGTCGAAGGATACGCCGATCCACACGTGCTGACGTCACTCTGGTTGCACCGACATTCCTATAAATTTCCACATTTCCTTGTTCCAACCATCTTCTCCACAGTCGGTGCACCGTGGACGCACCAAGGTGTGTATCAGCTGCGATTTGATGTATGGACCAACCTTCCCTTTTCAGTCCGATCACCATGCCCCTCGTAAAAGCGTCTGTCTGCTTGAACTGCCTCCGTTTACGATGACCTGGCATTCTCTGTTATTACACCTGTCTTTTGATACAAGAACAAAATTTCTACAATGACTTTCCTTGAAGAAATAACGACACGAATACTGTCCTTTCTGCAAGTTCCTTCCCTTATATCTTACTCCATGTGCGCACGAGAGCTGCGCATTTTACATCATTTGCATAACTCGGTTAGGCGCGTCTACCCTGAAATTTGCATAATTTTCTGGCCACTATTTCTTGGTGTTCCATTTTCAATGTCACGCAGTGTATGTTTCTTTATTCACAACATTTATTAAGCTTCTTGCTAGTCGAAGTCCATTTGTTTGAAACATTTTATGGTTCTCCTCGATGATGTATTCGCCATCCTCTGCTTCTACAAATGCATTAATCAATTTAATAGAAAGTTCTAGTATAATGGCATCCTTTGCACTTTTCATTTTCTTCTGTTGATATTTGATTACGTCACGATTTTCTGTCAAGTCATATTTGATTATTTCACGCTGACAATCAATTTTTGCGTTCATTTTCTTAAGAAAATCACGTCCAAGTATAAATATTCGCAAATGTGTTCTCATTATCACAAATTGATGTGTAATTGTTTTTTCATCAAATTTTATATTTAAAATAATATTTCCTACGATATCTAATTCTTTGCCATCTGGCCCGGAGCACATTTTATCAGGATTTGTTATTTCAAAACCTGTGTTAAGAGCTGTACTAAGGTCGACCACTGAAAGATCGGCGCCTGTATCAATCAAAGCTTCGCAGATACCGATTCTATCCACGTTAATGTTCATTTTATATTTGGGGTCCAACTTTTTAATTCCATTTATGGTCGACTTGCTTTGATTGACGGACTCAGGCGCGATGCTTAGTTTAAATCTTCTAATGCGGCATATCTATTCCTTGTAAAGATACTCGAGTACGGGCTATAACTTACGTCAGCGTAGAGCAGAGGTCTCGACTTCTCAGTTCTATTATCCATTCAGATTTCTTCTTCGACCTTGTCTTGTGTAACTATGGGGTCCTCTTCCACAATTCTTACAAACCTGACTCTGCAATACCGCGCTACGTGTCCTGGCTTGTTACACTTGAAACATATTGGTCTCCCGTCTTCTGTCCTATTCCTATTTGAATTTGGATTCTTATTGTATGTTTTACTTGGGTAGACCGGTTTTGGCTCAGGATTGGGAGTGTAAGATCGTCTAGGGGCAGAGGCCTGTTCTGGTAGTACCTCGGAGTGGGGGCCTGGGGATTGGAGGTGTTCTGGTAGTACCTCGGAGCGGGGGCCTGGGGCTTGGAGGTGTTCTGGTATGGTTTTCTAACGATGGAGCGCTCTTCCATTGCTCTTGATGATGGGGACGAGGAGAGCGTGGTCCATTATATAGAGCTTTTGATTTTTCTACACGTTCTTGGTAATTCTTTTCGAACAAATCCAGCTTTTTACAAATTTCTAGAAGTTCATTGGTATTTTTAGGAGGGTTTAGGTGAAGGGCAAAAGAGTATTCTTTATTTTACCCTCCAATAACCCAGTTTAATTTAGTCTCTTCTTCCATTTGGGGGTCGACCTTGTTGCACAGTACAAGGATATCCTCTGCGAACCTGATTGAATGTTCATTCCACTGTTGCATCCTGTTTAGTCTCATCTTCATTTCTTCTTTGTTGGCGTCTGAGGCAAAATCCCCAATTAGGCGGCTCTTGAAATTTTCCCAGCTGGTGAAACTTATCTTGTGTAGGTTCAGCCAGGTTTTGGCGCTACCAATAATATTCATGGCAGCATAACGAGAGATAATGTAGTCTGCCCAATGGTACAGGAAGCCAATTTCTTCAAGAGATTCAATCCATGGGCGAGGGTCTTCCGTTCCATCATACTTGGGGATGTCGATGTTGGGATTCAGGACAACAGGGTCGGAACTAGCATCTCTACCAATTGTTGCACGAGGTTGCGCCTTGGCAGACTCTTCAGCCATGATTCTCTCCTGTGCTGGGTCTTGCATCTTACCAGAGCGTGTTTCAACCATCCTACAAATTTATATAAGGGAATAATGATATAACTCTACTTTAAGTAGCCACCAGAATAATTTATTTATTTCTCACCTCAAAGAGAGCAGTGAAGTCACACGTGTACCTAAATACAAATGATTATTCTATAATACATATTGTTACGTGTAAGGCCTCCGAACGGTTGCAACCTCCACCAATAGATGGCGCTTTCGCCGGATTCTCTTGCTGGCTGATGTGGGAGTCGCCGACTGCTGTGGTCCCGTTTCCTGGGGAGGTTGGCTGAAAATACGCTTTTGTGTTGGCCCCAGGATGTAGGGTCATGTAAATACACATTGTCTGTTATTTTATTAAGATGTAGTGTTTAGTAATGGATGACAATAAAGGAAGTGCTTCAAGTCTCCGTACCGCCTCCTGTCGTTACTCTAGCCGTTGCCATCATCGCCTGGCTACTGCTGCTGCTACTACTCTTCTGGTAAGTCTCTCGTGTCCCCCCACCAGTAGTAAGGCCGAGAGATACTGCCAGAGGAAGGGAGTTTCCACTGCAGAGGTGGAACTCAGGACGTCTTTGGGTGGCCTGCGGGGAAAAGCCGCAGAAAAGAGCAACGTAGGTGAACCACGAAGGGAAGAAGCGCGTCGTCGCAAAGAACCGGTAGGGTCAACACGCGACAACTGGTGTCAGAAGTGGGATTCTTCCTCGTGGAGGTCACCAGGAGGCTTTTTATTTAAAAGTTTTTTTTTAGTTGCTGACAAAGGCCCAATGACGGGAGAGGCCAAGGGATGGCCTCTGAGCAGGACTCGCTGGCCGAGATCGACCGGAGGCTGCAGGAACACCGGGAGAAGTGGGACAAATTAAAGCGCCGAACGGAAGAGAAATGGCTTCTGTTAGAAAAGGAAAGCGAAGAGAAATGGCTTCTGTTGGAAAGGGAAAGTGAGGAAAGAAGGCGTCGAAGAAAAGAGGAATGGCTTCTGTTAGAAAAGGAATGCGAAGAGAAAAGGCTTCTCAGAAACTTAGAGATGGAGAGGCTGCTGTCTCAAATGAAGGCCCACTGGCAGAATGGGACAGGTACGGCCGAGACAGCTTTGGATGATGACAGCGAGGGCCGGGCAGAGTCCCGAGGACTAGATGTCGAGCCGGGTCACATGGGGGAATTGCGTGGAGTGGAGGGCCTGATTGAGAAGCCTCCTGGACAGACCCTGAATCTGCTCCACGCGGACCCGCGAATGAAGCGGCCCCAGCGCGAGAAACGGTGCCAGCGAGAGAAGCGGTACCGGCGAGGGAAGCAGTGCCCTCGATGAAGCGGTGCCAGGGAGAAAAACGGCTACGACGAGAGAGGCGGTGCCCTCGGGAGAGGAGGTCCCGGCGAGAGGAGAGGTCCCGGCGAAAGGAGTGGTCCCGGCGAGAGGAATGGTCCCGGCGAGAGAAGCAGTACCGGCGAGAGAAGTGGTCCCGGCGAGAGGAGAGGTCCCGGCGAAAGGAGTGGTCCCGGCGAGAGGAATGGTCCCGGCGAGAGAAGCAGTACCGGCGAAAGGAGTGGTCCCGGCGAGAGGAATGGTCCCGGCGAGAGAAGCAGTACCGGCGAAAGGAGTGGTCCCGGCGAGAGGAATGGTCCCGGCAAGATGAATGGTCCTGGCGAGAAAGGTGGTACCAGCATAAGAGGCGGTGCCGGCATGAGAAGCGCCTCCGGCACGAAAGGCGGTACCGATATAAGAAGCGGAGTCGGCATAAGAGGCTGAGTCAGCATGAGAGGTGCCTCCGGCGTGAGAAGCGGTTCCGGCGTGAGAAGCGGTACCGGCGAGAGGGGCGGCTCCGGCGAGAGGGACGGCTCCGGAGAAAGGGGCGGCTCCGGCGGGAGAGGCGATCCCGGCGAGAAGGACGGCTCCGGCGAGGGGGCGACTCCGGCGAGTGGGGCGGCTCCAGCGATAAAGATTGGCTCCTGCTAGAAAGGCGATTCCAGCGAGATGGGCAGTTCCGGCAAGAGAAGCGGCACCAGCGAGGAGCGTGACATCGGGGCGACGGAAGCGATGAGGCCGGATCGGGACGATCCGCCTTGAGGGGGAGGCAGTGTTACGTGTAAGGGGCCTCTGAACGGTTGCAACCTCCGCCAATAGATGGCGCTTTCGCCGGATTCTCTTGCTGGCTGATGTGGGAGTCGCCGACTGCTGTGGTCCCGTTTCCTGGGGAGGTTGGCTGTAAATACGCTTTTGTGTTGGCCCCAGGATGTAGGGTCATGTAAATACACATTGTCTGTTATTTTATTTAGATGTAGTGTTTAGTAATGGATGACAATAAAGGAAGTGCTTCAAGTCTCCGTGCCGCCTCCTGTCGTTACTCTAGCCGTTGCCATCATCGCCAGGCTACTGCTGCTGCTACTACTCTTCTGGTAAGTCTCTCGTGTCCCCCCACCAGTGGTAAGGCCGAGAGATACTGCCAGAGGAAGGGAGTTTCCACTGCAGAGGTGGAACTCAGGACGTCTTTGGGTGGCCTGCGGGGAAAAGCCGCAGAAAAGAGCAACGGGAGCCTAAGTAGGTGAACCACGAAGGGAAGAAGCGCGTCGTCGCAAAGAACCGGTAGGGTCAACACGCGACAATATATTCTGTTTATAATACATATATTCTGTTTAATAAAATAAATAAAAATAAAATATAATTTTGAATTTAAAATATATGAAAAATAATATTACTAATTAAAATAAAATAGGTTCATTAGCCATGATGCAACAATATATTGTTATTTATATATTTTATTTTTATTTATTTAGGTAACACACCCAGGTTCCTGGAGCGTACGGAAATCGCCAATTACCCGGGCTGTCCATCTGACCTACCTTTATATATATCATTAATATAATATACAAACTATAGATATGAATTTTTAAATAATTTTATCATAATCATATATTCACCCATCCCATCCCTGGACACTTTTATTTTTCTGTTCATCATTACTCTTCACAATTCATCCTTTCATACTTCATCCCTAAGGATAGGAATAGTCGTTATTTCTTCTTAAAATAATTAAAATTACGATTTTTCGTTCTGTAAAAAAAGAAAAATGTTCGGGTTAAACCTGTTAAACGTGGTTTTATATATCCACCCATGTTGTTAATTTAAAGACTTGATTCTCCTATATTCAGTAGATAAAAAGTTCCTACAAGAGTACAACCACAGCAGATGAACGTCCAGCCTTGTTAAAACATTGAATTTGAACAAACAAAAAAATCTATCCAAATTATAACCCAAATTAATTACACTATCTGAATATTGAGTAATCCATGCGAATTTATTAATCAAAGGTCCTTTATTTTTTATCTAAAATAATCCTTTTGATTAATTATTAATTACACTATTTTTTTTTTCGGGTGGGCGCATTAGAAAATGGTCATTATACCTTTCAAAGTTTGATTTTAGATTCAAGAGAAAAAATAAAATATATTTTGCTTATTTATTTAGATGTAAATAGGTAACAACTATTATTTATTATTTATTATTAACTATAGCGGATGTACCCCCCCCCCCGGCTTCGCCCGGGTTTTACCCGAGTAAGGGTTTGTCTAACGAACATTTGTTAAAACAATTCTCTATAAACTTATAAAAAAAATAATGATATATTTTGATAATTTGAAACTCGTAAATTTGAATCTCTCGATAATGTGAACATTTTTCCCGGTCCCTTGAAAAATACTCAATAAGTTGAATAAAATCAATATTATTTGGTTCCCTCGGTAATTGGAAGTTAAAGGAATAGTATCTTGCCTTGGAATTGTATCATTATTCTTGTCTCAAATAAATTTCCGTGTCATCCTGAATTTTGTCTTTCCTAATTTTCTACATTACGAAATCATCGTTTTATCTAGTGAACATTTTTTCCCGGTCCCTTGAAAAATACTCGATAACTAACTTTGATTTGTGCGCAATTAATAGGTAGAAAATCTTACTTTTGATAAATAATCTTTAAGATAATAAACTTAGTGATAATAAAACTTATAGATAAAAAAAACTTGTTATCATCGTCGCAATGGGGGCGCTGCTTGCGAGTTAAATCTACAAATCTGCAAATAACTCTAAAGATATTCAAGATATGGTCAGGCATAAAGGACACACACACACATACATTCATTTATATATATAGATAGATAATCTGTTAATATAAAATAATAAATACTTTGCTACATAGCTCCTTCCCTATTGGAGCTGTAACCCACAGCTTGCAAATATTGTAGGTACTGACATGGATCTGACGTGCTTCTGTCCAGGATTCCTTCATTCTTGGAACATTGTACCTAGTAGCTCGCATCTTTTGCGACATGAAGAGCGGCTTGGTGTCGTATCATCAATAGAAACATCGTCTTCTTGGAGGGAAGAATTGACTTTGACACGATGGCGGAATCCTGGAGCCAATCTCGGAAAATGTATATCACAGCATCCATTGACTCAAGGTCTTCTCGGCGATCTTCAGTTTGTCTTCCCTAATCTTCTCCACCAAAATGTCATATAGAAAATTAGGACGTACAAACTTCAGGATGACACGACAATTTATTTAAGGTAAAGCAAATGAAAATTTGTAAAATACCAGAGAGGCAACGAGGGAAGTTTTACAGAATATAAAAATATAAACATCAAAATTTAAAATCTGATCATAAAATAATATAAAGAAGGTTGAAATCCTCTGAAGAATATAAGTAATAGATTTAAAGCGAACGAGGATGCGTTTCTTATAGTTAAGAAACGCATCCTCGTTTGCTTTAAATCTATTACTTATAAAATAATATAATTTCGCTATAATATGATGATGACAATGCTTATACAGAATATATTTTTGCCTTTGTCTTGGTAAATCTTCCAAAGACAGAGCAAAATGAATCTACTGGATGTTTGCAGATTCTTCGGGCCAACCTATTTACCTACACAAAGAATAAATGCATTACAATATGCAAATATTTAACATTATCACATATGTAAAATGCAAACATATTCTAATTCCGTATTTCAATTTCCTGGCCTCAAGATCAAAATCTTTAACAGAATAATAGGTATTTTTTGTACTTTCTCGATATAAGGAAGCAGGTAAATCTATTTAACGTCCAAGGACAAAAAAAAAACTTTAAATTTGTTACATAGCCTTTTATAATTCTTATTCTAAATGAAAACACAGGAAATGAATTATTTAAAATAGTCCGGAAAGCCTCCAATCAATTCAAATATGGTAATCTGTAAAAGAGGATTTCCTGAGCGCTCTACGATAAAGGGAATAGGCCCAAAGAAAGGTAGGAATCATTCAGACGACTACTCCCCCACAATTAAAGTGAGATTAGCATTTCAATCGGTGGAAGTCGCTTGGCTGATTAGGGACTGTTTTAGCTTGATTGATCCTCATCAACACGCTTTTTAATTCTTATTCAGGTCTTGGTCGTGCATCTGGCATCTTTTTGATGGGTACCTTAGAAATCCTTGCAAACTGTAAACATAGCTCTTAAGGCGAGATCAAGATTATATTTAATTCTATTCTATTCATCTTTGCCTTCTGAGAGATAAATATGAAAAATTTGTTTACTTCTTCAATCCCTTGGAATACAATAAAGGGTGAAATCTCCATTAAATGGGTGTTTTCATAAGTTTCCTCTTTGCTGATTTAATATGGTACACTCGTTGAAATTTCTAAATATATATACAGATCTGAATAATGTCATATCGCTAATTTGTCCCCAAATTTGTGAAGCAGCGTTGAAATCGTTTAGCTATAAGATCCTATCCCCTAAGAAGGGAAAATCAGGACAATGCCCTGAAGCGACTAGGCCTGGAGTGGATCGAGCAGAAACCGAAATAAGTCGCAAGTCAATCCAAATATGAAGGATGGAGCATCCACTTGCCCTTGAAGTTTGAAACGGCTTCTAAAGGCATATAGATACGGATGGCAAAGGAAAAAATAATCGCTTTATTTTCCCATTAAAATCCTCAATGAATGTTAATGATGCTCTCGTGCTACATTTGCAGACAATCTGAGGAGAGAAGCCAAGTTGACGTCTTACCTCAGCTGAAAACCATAGCCATGAATCGATCTTCTAGGAAAAAACTGATTGAAAAATGATTATATTACATGTATGAAAACTCGAAACTATTATAGACGCGAATGATTCTTTTTAAAAATAAAACAATACGTTTCTATAATATGTTCAAATCAATATGCTTGAGGGATAAGTCTCTTTTAAATACATTTATTTCAAGCTTTCGGGCTCAACCGCCCTTGAAATAAATGTATTTAAAAGAGACTTATCCCTCAAGCATATTGATTTGAACATAATATCATGGGATTACCTATTAAACGTTTCTATAATAGTTTCGAATTTTCCTAACAGATGGCGCGCTAATGCATCATAATATTACATGTGTTAGGTTTTTTTATTATCATTATTATAGTAATCTATATGTTAGGTTTTATTTTTTATTATTATTATTGTATTTTATTAATTAATTATAATTCATATTCATAGAATTTTATTTTTACTTATCATCATTTTTTTCGTTGTTTTTTTTCTTCTTCTGTTTTCTTTTGTGTTATATATACAACTAAATCGCATTAAATCGTACGGCACCAAAAAATGTTAGCACGTTTTCTTTGAAGTTTCTTCTAGAAAGAACGAGATGACTCAATTCGATTTATTTCAAACAACAAAAGGGAATTACATGTATATATCATTTATTTATCCTCTAGTTTCTTGTATTCGTATTACAGCCTGTTGTGAAGGACTTTATTGTATGAAAGCTTGCCAAGCTTATACCTCTTCAATAATAATAGCTCCTAGCTTTTGTCTCTTCTTAGCAAAATATTCGGCGATTCCTCCTATTGTAATTACATACTGGGTCATAGAAGACATCGTTCAGAATACATTTTTTGTTTCATATTGAGTCTTCAACACAATGTTGTATTTTTTATATACATATCTGTATAACGCCATATCGCTAATTGGTCCCCAAAGTACTGAAGCAGTGCTGAAATCGTTTTACTATAAGATCCCATCCCCAAAGAAGGGAAAATCAGGATAACGACCTGAAGCGACTGAGCCTGGAGTGGATCAAGCAGTATATTGATAATATAGATATTGAGTTATAGAGGAAGAGAGAGATGCAAGAGAGAATTAAAAAAAAACTATTTGTCTTTATGATATATGATTTCTCATATTTACTTGAATTTTTGTAAATATTAACAAAAAAAAATGAACAGACCGAAACCATTCAAAGGTTTAAAAGGTTAAATAAATAAAGAGATAATTAAATAAATAGTTTCGAATATTTCTCGCAAAAGAGGCCTATAGTCATAAAGAGGAATTCTGAAATAGTATATATATATAATATATTATATATATATATAGAGAGAGATGACCAAAAGACGTTTACATAGAATTATTATTATTATATAAATGCCTTCATCACTTTAAGAAAGGTATAGAGAAAATAGTGTTAAGAATTCTTTATTGTCACTTATTACCATAACCGTTTTGAAAAAGATAGAAAATAAGTAAGAAGCTCGAATATTTATGACTACATTTTATCACCATTCTTATTATTAATCAATCATTGTCTTGAAGGAACATCAACAGATATTAATGCATTAATATTGTTACGTCGTACCCAGACACTGTTCATGTTCTTTGTCTAATCAGGATGCCACAAAGATACATACGTGAGTTCAAAGAGATGAAGCTAAAGTTAGCGATTTATTATACGTGACATTAAACAGAAGGAATACAAAAAGTGGAACTTGTCTTCAACTTCCCCGTCAGAAGAATCCTTGGCGCCGTGGATGTCACTCTTGTGAAACATCCCGCTCCACACTATACACGTCCAGCCTGGCTACACCGGCTTGTAGGCCGCTCCGATATCAGGCTCTCCTGGCACCGCCTTGCAGAATCATCCACACGCCCGGAGGCAAGTCGCCACGTCTTCTTCTCGCCGCAGATGTGACCAGATTCTGTTCTCCCCCACACAGGAATACTGTTTTTGGCGCCTGCCACATGGCAGCGGGGGCAGCTTGAGTCCACCTCTCTTCCCCCAACTTTATTCTGGAATCTTTGCCTTGTCATCCATGTTACAATATTTTTAGGATATTTCATAACCTTATTCAAACATGTATCCGAGAAATATGGCTGATATTGAACACTTATAAAGAAGGATAATGAAATAAACTTTTATAAAAATTCTCCAATTATATTTATATATTCTGATGTTATACTCACTGTTCTGCTCAAAACCTGTCATTTGAAGATATTAAAAATGTTTTCAATCCTGTCAACTTGCTTGACGTGCTTATTATCAAACCAATTCATTTTAATACTTTAAATATTTCTTAATATTTTGATTTTTTCCTTTGGTACAATTTACTTTCTATAAAATTAAAAAACTGCATTGTCTTTTAATATTATTTATTTGACACCGTGTTGTCTTTTCAATAACATTTCATCATGAATGTGTATATAAATATAATGATATGTAAAAGAAAGAAGGTTTTGTAATTAAATAGTTTAATTTCTTTATTTAAACATATTTGTAAATATAAATGCAGAGAAAACGAAATCTTAAAAAAAAAATGGTCTAAAAAAAAAACAATGCCAAATTATAAGATTAAATTAAAATTGTTTACTCTTATCATCTTTACTTGATTTTCTTTTTTGGAAAATATATTTCATGAAAAATTTGGTGGCATGGCCCAGACTCAACCTCAGCATGGAACTTCCTAGTCAACAGGTTCAACTCAACAATGAAAATAGGACGCGAGTAAAAGCACTTAGCACTGGTTCATACTGGTGAGCTGGACTCCCCGGGTGGTTGGTGTTCTGCTCTTCTGGGTTATAAATATTTCTCTTAGTGGCATCTTCCACAGAAGTGTTTAGTAGTTTATCAATTAACACAGAGAACATTTTTTAAATTATAATAAAATATAGATGTTAATATTATAAATAAAAGCTCCCGTGAGAGACACTACAGAAAATGTGGCTTAACCCGTCTCTCTCTGGAGATGATCTCTGCCAAACATCTCTGATGAGACCACCTCTGGGAAAGACCGATTTAGCCACTATTGTAGGCAGTCTCTTAAGGAAGGCTCTACTGTATCTACTTTGTCTCACTGTTCTGATAAAGACATGCCATTTTAACCATTGTGAATATTTCTAAACTAGCCGAATGACCTGGGCAACGCCCAGGTTTTACCCGATTAATTTATTCAAATACTATTCGTTACAATTATAAATTGGCGCCGTGGATGTAATTCTTGTATAATATATAAATGAGTTTTAAAAATTGTAAAAAAAAAATGCATCGGCCGGGAATCGAACCCGGGCCGCCCGCGTGGCATGCGAGCATTCTACCACTGAACCACTGATGGTTATGAGAAATGGCCATATTTGGGTAATTATTCCATTCACAAAAGCAAACGGTGACAGAATTGATTAAGAAAGGGCAATGCCCGGGTTTTACCCGATTAAATGCTTTTATTCAAATACTATTCGTTACAATTATAAATTGGCGCCGTGGATGTCACTCTTGTGAAACGTCCCGCTCCAAACTTTGTGTCTGAGAAGCGATATTTTTATAAATAGATGATCTGGCTTTGTGTCTTCTGCTCGAATGAATATTTTTCTGTTAGAGTTTTGTTCCTGCATACTAAAAATGAACTTTCTTCACCCGTGGTCTCTGCTTTTCGGAATTTTTCCGGATATAATTTTGTATCTGATAATCAAATATGATACAGCAATATTGTCATCATCATTTTCTGAATAAAAACAACTACTTTTTTCCCAGAACCTGTCAATTTATTTTTCTTGACTAAAATTCCGAAAAATATCTTTTCCAGATTTTTCTCTATGTCCTGTTAAAACACGTTTTACATGCCCATTAGGTCAGCTGATATTACCTCCCAACTTCACCGCTAGAGGCGCTGCTTGCGAGCGAAAGGGCAAATTTGCAACGCAATTTGCAAATAACTTGTATTTATACTTGTGTACATAGACCGTAAATCTGTACATAGACAGGAAAAGCACATATATTTTAATAATATAAATGAGAGTTTTAAAAATTGTTTTAAAAAAATGCATCGGCCGGGAATCGAACCCAGGGCGCCCGCGTGGCAGGTGAGCATTCTACCACTGAACCAAAAGCAAACGGTGACAGAATTGTTGATGACTCTGATACTTGTATATTTTAATTCTCTCTACTTGCTCTTCAAAAATTTGTTGGTAAAATAATTTCCTTTCTATTATTTATGTACTTCTTGATAATGTACTCATTCGCTCGTTCAACTTACTTTGTAAAAACACAGCTCCACTATATATCATATCTTTGACAAGGTATTGTATTTTCAAAATTGTTGATTTGTTGATAATGTGAATATAGATATAATGATATGTAAGAAAAACTGCTTAGTAATAATAATAATCTTGACGCATCATTTACTAGGATTATAAAAAATAATATCGAAAGAAACATGACCAAAAATAGCCCTAAAACTTTCTCCATATTTTTAAAGTCACATGAAAATGTCAAAATAAATAAAGATATGATGAGTTCGAGAGCATTTCATATATTTTTAGTATTTCCAGATCTCTACATGTCCATATATTGGGGCGCCAGTGGCTGCAGAAAACCAGACCACAAATTTATTCATCTATGGCACATGTAGAGACCTAAAGCTGTGCCGGCTAGCAATTATGTTGATGGGGAAATTAACCAATCAATCTTTTTGATTAGACAAATTTTTATTTTTACTAATAAAATCTTTCAATGTACAACATTTTTTATTTATTATATTAATTAATGAAATCACACACATATATATAATTTAAAAATGTATATATATTAAAAAAAAAAACTGTAAATAAGGTTAAAAGGGAGGAGTTTCAAACTTTATACAAAAAGAAAATAAAAAAAAGGCCTATCGTGCCAAAGTCCCATTAACCCCGACCTACCTCTTCATCCCAGCCACCCATGTCCACCATTCAAAAAAATGGGCAGCCAAGGCCGCAGCTAGCGGCCTTCGCCCTCCGCAACTCCAAGTCTTCTTTTCTTCTCGGAAAAAAAAATCTAGTTTTTCTTAATAAAAAGAAATATAAAAATCCCAATGTCAATCAAAAATGTCAATCTTCCAGCATGTAAATATCAATCTCCCGCTTCCTTGTCCCAGTGTTGCTGACCTCACCCCCCCAAGCTATCATCGCCTTTCTCTCTATGAAAATAAAAAAAAATTAAAAAGGCATCTTAAAAAAAAATAATAAAAATAAATTAAATATAAAATTATTAAAGAAATATTCACAAAAAATAAAATAAAAATACAAAAATATTGAATAAAAAAAAAACAATTAATATTGTAGGATCTGGGCATCTTGGGGTCAGCTTGGGAAAGGTTCAGGGCTCGTGGTGGAGTCAGGTCAAGCACCATAGGTCGGTGGCTTGACTACAGGGGAGGGGCGTCTGGGTCCATCTTGGACTGGCTTGTGGTCAAGTCGGCCACCATCGGACATGTGGCTCGACCAACAGGAAGGGGTGTCTGAGTCCATCTCAGGCTAGCTTGGTGTTGGTGGGGCCAGGTCATCCACCATAGGTCAGGTGTCTTGACCACCAGGAAGGGGTGTCTGAGTCCATCTCAGGCTAGCTTGGTGTTGGTGGGGCCAGGTCATCCACCATAGGTCAGGTGTCTTGACCACCAGGAAGGGGTGTCTGAGTCCATCTTGGACTATCCTGGTGTTGGTGGGGCCAGGTCATCCACCACAGGTCAGGTGACTTAATCACCAGGGAGGGGTGTCTGAGTCCATCTTGGACTATCCTGGTGTTGGTGGGGCCAGGTCATCCACCACAGGTCAGGTGACTTGATTACAGGAAGGGGATCTCGGTCTCTGGCTCAGTGCTGCCAGGGCTAAAGGTGGCTTCAGGCTCCATCACAACACCTCGCAATCACCAGAGGTTTGTGGCTTAGATGGACATATGTGGGATATGGTTAGGTTAGGTGGGGTTCTGGGTTACTTTGGCATATTATGGTCACGAGGTGTCCCAACAATCCTCCCTGCCAAAAAATTAATTTTACTAAATAAAAAGGAAAATTAATTTCCAACACCGAGTGAGGAAACTTAATAAAATAAAAAAAATTACATAAAAGAAAATATTTACTACAAAAAATAGTATATCTATACTCAAATATTAATTAATCACTCAAATCCACCCTGGGTGCTAGGGTGAAGTGATGAAAAAAAAAAACTCAAAAATTCTAAAATCATAAATCTACAAATTAAAAAAAATATTATGGTATACACGTATGCAAATGCAATTCATTTTCCTTTTCAAATAATAATAATTATCCAATATATGCATTTTTCACAATGTAACAGCCAAAAAAAAAAGTCCTAAAATACATAAAGGTATCAGGGGGGAAAAGACAAATTCAAATCTAATGCGCTTCTTTCTACTAATATTTAATAGGGTAATTCAAATCAGTAATTTAAAACACTTTGATCCCACACACAACTCATTCTGTTAAAACCAATTGAATCTTTGATTAAAAATTGAACTGAAACCTTTTACATGGTTAGACTAGTTGTCTACCTAAATTATTCGGTACATTGACCTCGCATGGCCATACATAACTGAAAACATCCTTTGTTAAAAAAAAAATCCTGCTTCGCGAAATATTAAACCAAACCTATAGCTTAACCTTAAGGTATATATACCTCCTTTTTTTTAATGACCTTAAAACACACACAAAAATTACCCTACTTTTTTATAATAAACCTTAAAAAAAAAATTCTTTTGAACCGGTATTCAAGGTTCAAGACCAAATCTATAATCACAAACTGACACTCAGGTACTTGTTAGTTTACATGGGATTATACCATTTGTCCTCTAGCTGCCCAAAGCTAGAGCTTCTCACACCTTCGGGGCTTTCAGGCGGAGGACAAAGACCTTCACATGGTCTCAACACAACTGCTGCTCCCAGAGCAGTCAGAAGAAAGGAATCATGGGACTCTCTCCCTTGACATCCAGTGTGTGCTCCGTTTACCTTGCCTCTGGGGTGTGTACAGTTCAGCTACCTCCCCCTTCCAAGAAATTCATATTACTTTCGTCTACTAATATACTCTCTATTCATTGACCTGAATCCTATAAATCTACATCTTATAGGTTTGAATTTTTATCAATCTGAAATTTTGGTTCTTTTACAAATTCCTTCAGAATTCTACTCCCTGTATAACTGCTCTTAATTCTACTGTCCTCAATACAACACTTCTAAAACTTTGACTCACTGGCTTGTTCTGGCGTCTCGTTCGCGGTCATTATAGTTAACTAATACTTTAAAATCTTATCCTAACATGGAACGAGTCTAAACTCGTTGAAGGTCCTAATAATTACTTATTCTGCTTCTCGAATCGGTCTTATGCTCGAATTCATTCCAACAAAACGTATGGCAGGGCGAATCCTTTATTAGAAGAAACTTCCGCTAGCTATGGGGGATCAAACTGGTACCAAAAAAAATTCAATAGACGGAAACACTTCGTCTAGAATAACTGGGCAATCTCTGCCTACTTGCCAATCTTACAGGACCTCCCGTCTGGAACACCCTCGCTCCAGCCACGCTAAAAACGTCGAAACTACGGTGTCAGATCGGTTACCCAAGGTCGCGCCGTTATACCCCAGGCTATACGGCATGGCTAAAACAAATCCCCCATCCTGCATAAAATTCAATCTATACCTCTTCGTTTCCTCTAATGAGGAGAAGTTTTGTGGGTTTCCTGGTCTGATCATAACCTCCCACAACCTTCCAGTCTGAGAATCAAGATATGATCATTATCTACGACTCTTAAAATTCAAGTTGATATAAATAACAAAGAGTACTTGATTACCCTAGTAATAGAAATTAAAATTTTATACTCCCGAAAGGGGAGACCTAACAAAATGGAGCGAATACCTTTCCTAACAATAGAGTTTTTACAGTCCTGTGAGGCTATCGTTCCTAACAAATAAAGAAATCAAAATTGAAAATTGAACCTATTAAATTCCCTAACACGCTCTAAAGTAATTTTGGTCTAACAGTATACTAGTTTTTAACCTTCTCATCATTTATTCCACTTCACATTCATACAAAAAAAAAATTCAGTCACTGTGGCCATTCATTCTAAAGTTAAAAGCTGCTATAGACGCCAAAACACTCAATAATCTCTATCAAATAAACCCTAACAATTTCTAAATTCCAGGACTAATGTGAAATCAAATAAAGTTTTCTAATTAAAACAAATTGGGAACTAAAGCCCTAGGTTACTCAAAGAAAATGCCTCTGTACAAGCTCTATATATACTAACACTTTATACTCGATAAATGATTGTCAACAATAATTGTTAACAATTCTAAATAATCTGGAAGCTAACCTACCAAAAAAAAGAATCAGTGTAACTTCAAAAACTGCCCTTGCCTTGACACTAAGCGACTTTTCACGACAATTCTATAAAGACACACACAAATTATAATGGTGAATAAAGGACCATTAAACGTGACACCTCATAAAAGTGGATTGAGTCACTCCCCTAGCCACCGTGGGTGAAGTCACTATCTTCTTACTTCATCGTGCGTCTGTCCCCTTTGCAGTAGTCCGACCTCAACACTCTATTGAAAGATGGATTTATAGGGTTTATGATTCACTACCCAACACTAACATTCTCAAGTGCTTTCCAAGGATCGACTACGGTCTGGGCCTACTTAACTTCTACCCCTGGCTTAGGGTCCCTACACTTCACAACTTTACTCTGAAAGATTGACCTTTCATGTCCTCATTAGAAACCTATTTCAAAGCTACTACCTGAAGGCCAGGGATTATAGGGTTTCTGAATTACCCAACACAAGCCATAGGATGCCTCTTAGGTTTGTTGTTTTAGACATAGCCCCCCTCTAAGTTGTGATTTCCTACACCTTTCTTCACCTATTACTCCTGATAATAACTAAAATTTCAGATTTACACTAAATAGTTAATTCACAATGGTATACATTATTCTCATTGGTCTTTGAAACTCGGGTTTTAACAAGAAATAGTTTGTATAGAAAAAAAAAAAGGAATCCTAATGAAGTTCTACTTTAAAAAAAAAAGGTTGAAATCTCTAAGCTTCTCATTCTATTGAGATGATTCTCTGTACACACACTCCAAAATCCTAGTTATGGTCCACCTCCATAAACTCACAAAAGAAAATAAACTTGTAATAATTACCACCAATTTGGTCATTCAGTACCCAAAATAGTAATCCATCATTAAAAAAAAAAAATGTGCAAGGTTCATAAGAAAAATAGAAATCCTATCTTCAAACATTCATCTAATCCTATCTATTTAACCTAAAAAAAAATATTATCATTTACTGTAAAAGCTATCTAGAGGGTCTGTATCCCATCCGTCCTGTGTTTACAATAAGCGACAAAGAGAAAACAACAAAGAAAAAAAAAAAAGGAAAAATCCTCAAATTAGACCATATTATAAATCCTAGAATCCTATTAAAAAAAAGCAACTACTACACTGACTATCCAACTAATTCAACATTGCTTCATAAAGATTGCTCACAGTGATGGATACCAAGAGAGCCTCGTCTTTTAGGTGCTTCACTGTCCGAGACACAAAATCTTAACTCCTAGTTGAAGAAATGGATATCTCTTTAATCATAAAAGTAGGTCTTAAATCTATACTAAAATAAAAGTTTATAAAATTACTAAAAAAAAAAAAACAAAGGCTGAGTTTAAAAAAAAAAAAGGATGCACAAATGCTCTTACATTTTGATAAATTTACACACAAAAAAAAAAAAGTTCAAAAATCTAGAAATTACCCTAAAAAATTAAATATAAAAAAACCTTTTACTCTAAATTTAACCTGTTCATACCATGTAAATATTTCCTTTATACTATGAAAAGCTTAATCATGTAGGTCAGCATGTACCTCAAGGGCAGACCATTGGCATGCTAACACTTCTATAAGTGAAAATCATTATTAACCAAAAAGAATGTCAAGAAATGTAATTTTTTTTTTTTACACTCATATGCAATATTCCTGAAATACCTCATTAAGATAATAATAATTATAGCTTTTGTTATTTCAAACACTTGAAAAGAAAACATGCCTTTTCATTCAATAAATTGCCTTAGAAAATTGTTTCAACCAATAAAGATGAAAAAAAATAAAAAAGGCATTTAGGCCTAAAATAAATAAACTTCTAATTGGTTTAACTATGAACTGGTTTATAAATATAGGCAAACTTAATGAAATGTATTTCATGAATTAGATTATTAGATCTGGGTATATGTAACCATATAATAGGAAAACCTCCCTGCCAATTTCTTACATAATGGTAAGTCATTTGAAATTGACATCTGTTATATGTTTATTATATATGACACTGTCATAGTTTCCATATTAAAGTAAATTAAAAATTATTAACATCATAATTTCTTCTAAGTAAATATATTTTAAAACATCTAAATGTTACAAACAGAAAAGAATTTAAATAAAATATTGTATATAATAAATGTATGAAACAGGTTTATTATTAGTGTATTTTCAATAATATTTGAAAATATAAACGTGTATTCTCTGTATAAAAGAAAGAAATGGTAATTAATTTTAATTAACTATTGTCTGACGTCAGTGTTTCCCATTTCTAGCGCCAAAATTATATTTGGTTCCAGCACATCTGGTGACTCCAGATGTTGTTTTTCTGCACCGAGTCCTAAATTTAAACTAAGCTGCCATCATGGCTCGAATTTCGTCTAAGCCCCAGCTTTGTTCTTACATTGTTACATTGTTACATTCTTACATTGTTACATACGTTACATTCTTCAAAATTACAAAACACAGCATTAAATATACCAATCGACGAAGCTATAATATTGTAAATAAAAATAACGGTTGTTATTTACCTAACTCCCATATATAATTATACCATAAATAGTTTAAAGTATTAAATATAAATGTTTATTAAAACACGAAAAGTAAACTCAACAAAACAATAGTTTTTTAGAAGAAGCATTAGATTTGTTTACTTACTACAGAGTGGATATTGGATAATTTTTATCACTTTTAAATAGTTCAAAACACGAACTTGCTTGTAAAAATGCAAGTTTTTTTTTTAAATATAAATAATTACCTAAAATAATTGTTCTGTGTACATTGAAAAATATTTTATTAGTCTAATTTCCCTGGGTATTGATTCTTAATTAATCTCAGGATGCGTGGACTACTTCACCAATACTTAAAAATAGTATGGCTTTTCATTAGGTATATATTTCTAAAGTATAGGGGATGAAACATATACTAAATTCGAGCCCCGCGGCGGGCGACATTGATGAGTTCGAGAGCATTTCATATATTTTTAGTATTTCCAGATCTCTACATGTCCATATATTGGGGCGCCAGTGGCTGCAGAAAACCAGACCACAAATTTATTCATCTATGGCACATGTAGAGACCTAAAGCTGTGCCGGCTAGCAATTATGTTGATGGGGAAATTAACCAATCAATCTTTTTGATTAGACAAATTTTTATTTTTACTAATAAAATCTTTCAATGTACAACATTTTTTATTTATTATATTAATTAATGAAATCACACACATATATATAATTTAAAAATGTATATATATTAAAAAAAAAAACTGTAAATAAGGTTAAAAGGGAGGAGTTTCAAACTTTATACAAAAAGAAAATAAAAAAAAGGCCTATCGTGCCAAAGTCCCATTAACCCCGACCTACCTCTTCATCCCAGCCACCCATGTCCACCATTCAAAAAAATGGGCAGCCAAGGCCGCAGCTAGCGGCCTTCGCCCTCCGCAACTCCAAGTCTTCTTTTCTTCTCGGAAAAAAAAATCTAGTTTTTCTTAATAAAAAGAAATATAAAAATCCCAATGTCAATCAAAAATGTCAATCTTCCAGCATGTAAATATCAATCTCCCGCTTCCTTGTCCCAGTGTTGCTGACCTCACCCCCCCAAGCTATCATCGCCTTTCTCTCTATGAAAATAAAAAAAAATTAAAAAGGCATCTTAAAAAAAAATAATAAAAATAAATTAAATATAAAATTATTAAAGAAATATTCACAAAAAATAAAATAAAAATACAAAAATATTGAATAAAAAAAAAACAATTAATATTGTAGGATCTGGGCATCTTGGGGTCAGCTTGGGAAAGGTTCAGGGCTCGTGGTGGAGTCAGGTCAAGCACCATAGGTCGGTGGCTTGACTACAGGGGAGGGGCGTCTGGGTCCATCTTGGACTGGCTTGTGGTCAAGTCGGCCACCATCGGACATGTGGCTCGACCAACAGGAAGGGGTGTCTGAGTCCATCTCAGGCTAGCTTGGTGTTGGTGGGGCCAGGTCATCCACCATAGGTCAGGTGTCTTGACCACCAGGAAGGGGTGTCTGAGTCCATCTCAGGCTAGCTTGGTGTTGGTGGGGCCAGGTCATCCACCATAGGTCAGGTGTCTTGACCACCAGGAAGGGGTGTCTGAGTCCATCTTGGACTATCCTGGTGTTGGTGGGGCCAGGTCATCCACCACAGGTCAGGTGACTTAATCACCAGGGAGGGGTGTCTGAGTCCATCTTGGACTATCCTGGTGTTGGTGGGGCCAGGTCATCCACCACAGGTCAGGTGACTTGATTACAGGAAGGGGATCTCGGTCTCTGGCTCAGTGCTGCCAGGGCTAAAGGTGGCTTCAGGCTCCATCACAACACCTCGCAATCACCAGAGGTTTGTGGCTTAGATGGACATATGTGGGATATGGTTAGGTTAGGTGGGGTTCTGGGTTACTTTGGCATATTATGGTCACGAGGTGTCCCAACAGATATACATATAGATTAAATAAGATATAGGTTCAGGTTTCAAAATTTATTAGTTTATATCATTTTTACATTTAATTTTTGTTAATAAAATTGCTGAAAAATATTTTATAAAATAGAACTTTGTCAGCCACTTTGCATTGATATAAAAATATATGTTTAATTAATAAAAGAATAACCCGAAATATTGTACATATATTGTGATATTTATGAGTTCTCAGTGAGAAGGTTTCTAATCAAGATATTATGGTACATTGGGGAAACAAGAGGTGTGTTCCTTCATGATTTATTTCCATCTCACACAGAGTAATCTGTTAATTAAACTAGGGCGGAATCAATCCGGGAACACCATCCTTAATGAAGTTGGTGTCTCTATGTCGTGTTAATCAGGACTGTTCGATCGGCTGGGCCGAGAAAGAAAATATTTTAAAGAATCCATTAATACATTTATGTAAATTTTTAATTGGATAAACTCTTAGATATATCATTCTTTTTCTATACATAGAATTATACTAATAACTGGATCGAAAAAGCAGAAAATGTATGTTGGAAATCAAACTGGGGGTTCAGAAAAGTATATCTATAAATACATTTCCTCATTCAACTGTTTTGTGAACAAATGTGAACTGGATTTTTAGTCTCTATTTTTATGTCGAAGGCATTATTAGAATAGGTAAATACAGTTAAACCTGTCTATAGCGCCCCCTCTTGGGACTCACCAAAATAGGGTGCTATAGAGAGGGGGTGCTATAGACAGGTCACTTTTAATGTAAATCGCATCGTACTACGTGGCGCTATAGAGAGGAAGGCGCTATTTAGAGGGGGCTCTATAGACAGGTTTAGCTATATTTATCTATCTATATATATAAAAATGAATGTATGTGTGTCTGTCTGTCCTTTATGCCTGACCAAACCACTCATTGGAACGCCATGAAACTTTGGGAAGTTATTTAGTATAGTACTGGGAAGGTTTCTGAAAAATAATTTCTTGAATATCTTGAATATAAAATAAAAGGGTTTAAAAGCGCGAATGTTTCTTTTATACATAAAACGAACTTCTACTGTCCTTACTGCGATGAAAAAATATATTGGGAGGGCTTGGCTCATCAGTGGTGAACCCTCCCAGCGGTTTCGCCAATTTAATCCACCAGACCGCTTCTCAGAGCTCTAATACTGTATTGGATCATTCTGCTTTTATATGCTACACTGAAGGATGGAATCTTAGAAATGGTTTTCAAGTAAACTATGGACATAAGCTTATAGGACAGTAGAATTACATTCAAATATTTGCTTCGAGCAATGCTCTTCAGCAAACTATAAAGACAAGGCCAGTTAGGCATAAATTAACACAAAGCAATAACGCGCCATCCATATATATATAAAATAAAAGGGTTTAAAAGCGCGAATGTTTCTTTTATACATAAAATTCATCGCAGTAAGGACAGTAGAAGTTCGTTTTATGTATAAAAGAAACATTCGCGCTTTTAAACCCTTTTACTTTATATACAGTGTGGCAAATAATTTTTAAGAATGGGTTTGTAAAATAAAACATAAACAAGCTAATTCAATTTCTACTATTTTTTTATTCAAAATAATCCCCTCTGGATTCAATACATATGTTACAGCGATTTAATAAGGAATTAAATGCCTCTTGCAGGCCACTTTGAGGAATCGCCTCCAAAGTGCTCGTCGCAGCTCTCTGAATGGTCGGGATATCATAAAAAAAACAACCTTTTAACTTCAATTTTATTTTTGGAAATAAATAAAAGTCACATGGTGCTAAATAAAGCGAGTACGGAGGATGATTCAACACACAGACGTTATTTTTGGCCAAAAAGCAACGAACAATGAGTGAGGAGTGACTCGGTGCATTATCATGCAGCAAACACCAACTGTCTTCATCGCGATATTCTGGACGAATGGGACGAATTCTGGCAATCAAACGTTTCAAAAAGTTTAAATAATACTCTCCAGTAATGGTTTGTCCAGCGGGAACAAATTCTTTGTGGATAATACCTCTACTATCGAAAATGGTAATCAGCATTGTTTTGATTTTTGATGGCACTTTTCGCGTTTTTTTTGGCTTGTGGAGAGTTTTTTGACTTCTATTCGGCACTTTGGCGCTTTGTCTTTGGGTCATACTGAAAACACCATGTTTCATCACCCGTAACAATTGATTTCAGGAAGTTTGAATTATTTTCATAGGCAGAAATGATGTCCCTGCAATGTGCAATTCACACTGATTTCTGCTCGCCCGTTAAAGTGTGTGGAACAAATTTAGTACAGACTTTAGTTTTACCTAAATCTTCATGCAGAATGGTTCGAATCGTTTCTTTGTTGATGTGTAAAACCTCTGCCATCATTGTTTTCAACAAATTCTCGCACTTTTTCTATACTTTCTGGTGTCTTTGAAGAACTTGGTCGTCCAGTATGCTTATCATCTTCTAGCGTATTTCTTCCATCCGAAAAACGTTTGTGCCAAATGAAAACATTTGATTTACTCAAACATAACGTACCATAAACTTGCTTCATCAAAATATATGTTTCCGATGCACTTCTACCAAGTTTTGCATTAAATTTAATGACCGCTCTCTGTTCCATCTCAGAATTCCGACGTACAAAAATTTTTACTTTTCAAAAATCGCCTGTATAGTTTTAAAGAGTTAACCAAAATGGCTGAAACAAAGCCACGCGCTAGATAAGGCTTCGAATATATATACGCATGCGAAATTTCATAACTGGCTCTGCTATTGGCCTTTATCTAGCGCGAGTCTTAAAAATTATTTGCCGCACTGTATATATATGGATGGCGCGTTATTGCTTTGTGTTAATTTATGCCTAACTGGCCTTGTCTTTATAGTTTGCTGAAGAGCATTGCTCGAAGCAAATATTTGAATGTAATTCTACTGTCCTATAAGCTTATGTCCATAGTTTACTTGTAAACCATTTCTAAGATTCCATCCTTCAGTGTAGCATATAAAAGCAGAATGATCCAATACAGTATTAGAGCTCTGAGAAGCGGTCTGGTGGATTAAATTGGCGAAACCGCTGGGAGGGTTCACCACTGATGAGCCAAGCCCTCCCAATATATTTTTTCATCGCAGTAAGGACAGTAGAAGTTCGTTTTATGTATAAAAGAAACATTCGCGCTTTTAAACCCTTTTATTTTATATATATGGATGGCGCGTTATTGCTTTGTGTTAATATCTTGAATATCCTTTGAGTTATTTGCAAATTTGTAGATTTAACTCGCAAGCAGCGCCACCATTGCGACGATGATAACAAGTTTTTTAATCTATAAGTTTTATTATTACTAAGTTTATTATCTTAAAGATTATTTATCAAAAGTAAGATTTTCTACCTATTAATTGCGCACATGTCAAAGTTAGTTATCGAGTATTTTTCAAGGGACCGGGAAAAAATGTTCACTAGATAAAACGATGATTTTGTAATGTAGAAAATTAGGAAAGACAAAATTCGTGATGACACGGCACACAGGGACCGGGAAAAAATGTTCACTTTATCGAGAGATTCAAATTTACGAGTTTCAAATTATCAAAATATATCTATTATTTTTTTTATAAGTTTATAGAAAACTAGACTAATGACCCGGGCAACGCCCGGGTTTACCCGATTAAATGTTTTATTCAAACACTATTCGTTACAATTATAAATTGGCGCCGTGGATGTCACTCTTGTGAAACGTCCCGCTCCAAACTTTACAGTCAGATTAGTTACGATATAAATCTTCAAATCGAGCGAGCGTCTATAAATATTTCGATTTAGATCAAGTATTCTAATTATTAAGCGAACACTATTATTAATAAAATTTTGAGACGATTTCGATTTTAAACGTATTTATAACCTTGATAGAGGGCGCTATTCGTGAGCTAAGTAGAATAATTTGAATATATAGTTTTAATATTTAATTTATATATAATTTAAAATAGCCTATCGTTTTCCTCGTATTTTTTTACCTATGTATGGAAATTTTGGTTTGAATTAGTGAACTACTGCGAATTTGTATACCGGACATACAAACCAACAAACAAACAAACAAACATACAAACATTCATTTTTATATATATAGAAGATATAATATAAATGAGTTTTAAAAATTGTTTTAAAAAATGCATCGGCCGGGAATCGAACCCGGGCCGCCCGCGTGGCAGGCGAGCATTCTACCACTGAGCCACCGATGCGTATACAAAATGGCCATATTTGGGTATTCATTCCATTCCGGATTACTCCGCGTAAAAAAAAAGTTCTTCAAATGAAAAAAAGAAATAGCCAAAAATACTAAGCAAATTGTATCCAAAAATTTTCCTCAGGTTTATAAAAAGCGACATGCAAAATTTGGTACCAATTGGTTCAGTAGTTTTTGAGTTTATCGCGAAACAGACAGACAGACAGAAATTGACTTTTATATATATAGAGATAGAGATTAGTGTTTAGGTATTTGATTTAATTCATATAGTTGATATAATAGTATATATTTAATATAATAGTATATATTTATATTTAAGACGAATAATCCTTTCTATAATTATAATAATGAATAGATTCAAAAGGATGAGTTTCTTTATTTGAAAAATTAATTCGAGCTTTCGGGCGCAAGCTGCCCTTCTACAGGAATAATGGTTACAATTTTAAGTAATCATGTATTTACAGTTATATATATTTTATTTAAATGGTTCCTCGCTTTGGTCTTGTATAGCGTGAGTGGATCACATGCCCGCGTGATTTAGTTTAAATCAAAGAAAAGCCCTGATAAAGAGAGGCGTGTTGCCCCTAGAAATACTAGCCGATTAACAATTTATATCCAGTATACGCCATATATTTATTTATACATATATAAGCTATTTTTTTGCATATTTAGGATTATTTATGAAGTTTTATATTTTATTATTTAAAAATATTGCTATGTAAATTAGTCAATTGGTTCATATTGTTATATGCAAAATTATTAAGTGGTGTGGTTAAGAGAAATCGGATAATTCTATTTTAGTTTTTGGACCAGCCTATCATATGTCTCTGGAATATCTATGTGTCTATTTATGCTATTATATTTTGATGAAATCAGTGCTTCCAGTATTAATCTTTTGTATTCACTATTTATGTTTGTATAATGAATATTAGGGTTTGCTAGGTTGAAATCGTGATCTGTGTTTCTGATATGTTGTACTATTAGAGATTTGGGGTCTTTTTTTTTAATATTTCTTCTATGTTCGTCTATTCTGTCTTTTATATGTCTGCCTGTTTCACCTACATATACATTATTACATTGGTTGCATGGTATGGAATATACGGCTTTGCTATTGTATAGTTTTGTTATATGAATACTGTTTCTTGTAATGGGGTTTCTTATTATGGTTGCTATACTCGGGTTGCTTTCATAATATGTTCTTATACCGTGTTTGCTTAAAATTCTGGATATATTGGTACTACTATGGGAATAGGGAAATATACATATTGATTTATAAACATGGTTATTTCTTATAAGAGAGGGATTATGGAAATGTCTTAATATAAAGTTTTTCGGATAACCACTAGAAGTGAGTTTATTGATCAAAAATTGGGTTTCTGTATCTTTTGAGAGTTGGGTGGAACAATGTGTATATATTCGTTTTAAAAGGGTTTTTACAGTGTTGATCTTGTGACTGAGGGGGCAATAAGAGGAAAAGTGTATATAATCTGGAGTGGAGTTTGGTTTATGGTATATTTCTGTTGTATATTGGTTTTGTGTTTTTAGTATAAGTACATCTAGAAATGGTAAGGTCTTATTGTTTTCTGTTTCTATGGTAAAATCAATATCATTATGTATGGACTTTAGTTGGGTAAAAATGGTATCTATTTTGGTAGAGTTGGCTATACAAAAGATGTCGTCTATGTATCTCTGCCAGATGATGATATCTGTGGGAAAAAGGGCTCCCCCATGGGAAGTCCCCTCTCTTCACCTTTGGCAGAAATAGTAATGAGAAAAATAGATAAAACAATAACCAACCTTTTTCCCACAGATATCATCATCTGGCAGAGATACATAGACGACATCTTTTGTATAGCCAACTCTACCAAAATAGATACCATTTTTACCCAACTAAAGTCCATACATAATGATATTGATTTTACCATAGAAACAGAAAACAATAAGACCTTACCATTTCTAGATGTACTTATACTAAAAACACAAAACCAATATACAACAGAAATATACCATAAACCAAACTCCACTCCAGATTATATACACTTTTCCTCTTATTGCCCCCTCAGTCACAAGATCAACACTGTAAAAACCCTCTCAAAACGAATATATACACATTGTTCCACCCAACTCTCAAAAGATACAGAAACCCACTTCTAGTGGTTATCCGAAAAACTTTATATTAAGACAATTCCATAATCCCTCTCTTATAAGAAATAACCATGTTTATAAATCAATATGTATATTTCCCTATTCCCATAGTAGTACCAATATAGCCAGAATTTTAAGCAAACACGGTATAAGAACATATTATGAAAGCAACCCGAGTATAGCAACCATAATAAGAAACCCCATTACAAGAAACAGTATTCCTATAACAAAACTATACAATAGCAAAGCCGTATATTCCATACCATGCAACCAATGTAATAATGTATATGTAGGTGAAACAGGCAGACATATAAAAGACAGAATAGACGAACATAGAAGAAATATTAAAAACAAAGACCCCAAATCTCTAATAGTACAACATATCAGAAACACAGATCACGATTTCAACCTAGCAAACCCTAATATTCATTATACAAACATAAATAGTAAATACAAAAGATTAATACTGGAAGCACTGATTTCATCAAAATATAATAGCATAAATAGACACATAGATATTCCAGAGACATATGATAGGCTGGTCCAAAAACTAAAATAGAATTATCCGATTTCTCTTAACCACACCACTTAATAATTTTGCATATAACAATATGAACCAATTGACTAATTTACATAGCAATATTTTTAAATAATAAAATATAAAACTTCATAAATAATCCTAAATATGCAAAAAATAGCTTATATATGTATAAATAAATATATGGCATATACTGGATATAAATTGTTAATCGGCTAGTATTTCTAGGGGCAACACGCCTCTCTTTATCAGGGCTTTTCTTTGATTTAAACTAAATCACGCGGGCATGTGATCCACTCACGCTATACAAGACCAAAGCGAGGAACCATTTAAATAAAATATATATAACTGTAAATACATGATTACTTAAAATTGTAACCATTATTCCTGTAGAAGGGCAGCTTGCGCCCGAAAGCTCGAATTAATTTTTCAAATAAAGAAACTCATCCTTTTGAATCTATTCATTATTATATATATATTTATATTATATTTTTTATAAATTAGTTTTAAAAATTGTAAAAAAAAATGCATCGGCCGGGAATCGAACCCGGGCCGCCCGCGTGGCAGGCGAGCATTCTACCACTAAGCTACCGATGCTTTAAAAAAAATGGCCATATTTAGGTATTCATTCCATTCCGGATTAGTCCGCGTAAAAAAATAGTTCTTCAAATTAAAAAAAGAAATAGCCAAAAATAATAAGCAAAATGTAGCCAAAAATTTTCCTCAGGTTTATAAAAAGCGACATGCAAAATTTGGAACCAATTGGTTCAGTAGTTTTTGAGTTTATCGCGAAACAGACAGACAGACAGGAATTGACTTTTATATATATAGAGAAGAGATTGTTTTAACAAATGTTCGTTAGACAAACCTTTACTCGGGTAAAACCCGGGCGAAGCCGGGTACATCCGCTAGTTTTTAATAAAAATCACGAAATCGTGAGGCGAAAGGTTTCTTTTAAGTTTTAAAAATTTAAATATTATATTTAATGATATTATCATTTTGTAGTGATAAAATAATTAGCAAGTCGTATGGCAATCAAAAACTTTATGGGCAGGGATTTCCAAACATTTTCGATCTAATGCGACAATTGAAAAGAATTTGGCAAGGTACCCGAGGAAGACTCTATCAATCAATGCCAAGCCGAATAACAGCTTGCATAAGGGCCGGAGTCGATTGATTGATTCACTATATGCATCACTATGCATCTCTACAAACATAGTTTTATATCTCTCTCCCTAATTTTCCTATTTTGTATTTTCACAATAAACAAATGAGTATATTTACATGAAGTCAGCTTATGCTACAATATAACTAGCCGATTGACCCGGACAATGCCTGGGTTTTCCCGAAGGACTTATGAAGCCACATTAAGAGTATAGATAGTGGCTTAAAAATTGTATTGGGTATATCCTCATTTCCAAGACGCAGCATTTCAAGTAAGGTTAAGTAAAATAACTTTCTAAGTAAATTTTATACATTCGGGCAGATAACGCACATAAATAAATCCTAGGCATCCATAGTATATTCCTAAGGAAAATTTCAAGAAATAAGTAATGTTGATTATAAGCATTTCAGATGGTAATTAGTATTGGCAAATTTGTATATCAAAATGAGAATGTGATCATCCACAACAAACCTACATTAACAACATATGAGACAGCACAGTGAAAATTGTGGAAAATTAATGTATAGAACTGTGGGGAAATCTATATATATGAAAATCAATGTTTGTATGTTTGTTTGTTTGTATGTCCGGTATACAAATTCGCAGTAGTTCACTAATTCAAACCAAAATTTCCATACATAGGTAAAAAAAATACGGGGAAGACGATAGGCTATTTTTAAAAAATATATAAATCAATTATTAAAACTATATATTCAAATTATTCTACTTAGCTCACGAACAGCGCCCTCTATCAAAGATTAGATTAAATTATGCTAATAACAGACAATTATAAAAAAAAAACTTATCTAAATATATATCACTCGGGTAGATATGCACACGGGTCAATCCCGGGGCGAAGCCCGGGTCACCCGTCTAGTAAGAATATAAATGGAAGAGCAAAAATCAAATTGATTAATAATAAATAGTTTATTAGCGAACAAATAATACAATTAATTCTTTCCAGATAAAACATACCTACAAACTAAGAAATATAGGATACCTCTGTATTTGAACGTCTTTTTGCAGTCGCGGTGCATCTTATTTATTACCTTAATAATGGTAAATTAGCAATAAATGTTCTTTATTAGTATGAACATTAGAATTGTAGAACATATAGAATTCAATAATACAAACGCCCATGTTTTAAAAACAATGCAATTCAACGATGATAAATAAATAAAGTAAAATTTAAAAGCAAAAAATATACGATTGGAAAATTGAATACATTAAAAAATAAATATAACTACTAATGTTTGTAGAATAAAAATAAATGTGTCACACGAAGCAAAAAATAACGAAAATATTGGTATAAAGATCGCTATGTATAGTTCAGTATTTTTGGAGGAGAATGCTTAAAACTTTACAACTGAAAATTCAGTGTATTATCTATATGAATAATAATATTTTGAAATTTTTCTTTGCTTTTCGTACATCCTTATGAATCCAAGTGATGCATATAGTGAATCAATCAATCGACTCCGGCCCTTATGCAAGCTGTTATTCGGCTTGGCATTGATTGATAGAGTCTTCCTCGAGTACCTTGCCAAATTCTTTCTAATTGTCGCATTAGATCGAAAATGTTTGGAAATCCCTGCCCATAAACCCCAAATGTGCTCAATGAGGGAGAGATTCGGTGACCTTGCAGACCAAGATAAGTGTTGTACAAGCACAAAGACGAGCAGCAAAAAAATTGCCGTGTGCGGTCGGAAATTCTACTTATAAAATGAAAGCCTAGAATGCCGTGATATAAAGAGCCACTCAACTGGACATGAAATCTTGTCGATGTACTGTGAGGGTGCCGCGGATGACAACCAAAAGGGTCCCGCTAACAAAGTAAATAACATCTCAGACCATAACTCTCGGCTGTGTGGCGGGCGACAATTCTATTGCTGTCTTGGATGTCTCCAGACATGGCTTCGCTGATCCTCGGGGGTCATTTAGAAACGGAACCCATCATCGAAGACAATTCTATTCCAGTTAGTCAAATCCCAGGTTGAATAAGCCTAACACCATATCTCTGTGCGTATGAATTCCACATAGTTATTATGACCTGAAATTTTTACCATTTTATATGCACTTGCCACAAAAACAATTGAACCACCTATAAAAACTTTAGAAAATTTACATACATAATAAGATAATTGAGTCATGTCATCAATTTTCTGAAACCGTAACTAGAATATAAGTGCATTGAAATAGCCTTGTTTATTCATCAAAGGGTATTTAAATAATCTCCTAGTGTGTATCATAAATTGAAGTCATCTTATTTTTATAGATTCTTTAGATCATCTTGAATCTGTAGAAATCCAAGGAAACAAAAAAGGGCGAAATATAGGAAAATTTCAGATTTCACAAGAGGAGTAATCATATGCTTCAGTGAAGGTGGAATTTCGACTAGAGAAATTGCTATGAAAGTAGGCTGCAATCAAAGTACTGTTGTAAAGATTTTGTCTCAGTGGTCAGAGGAAGAGAAAATTTTCAGAAAATCTGGTATAGGTCGCCCTGATAGAGAGAGAAGGGATAGGAGAATTCGAAGGATGGTTGTAGCAGACAGAACAACAACTGTTCCAATGATTCAAGCATCTCTACATGTGCAGAATGAATCTGGACCATCTCTGAAAACCGTTAATAACTGTCTTATCAAACCAGAACTTTATTAAGAATTCCACTCTCTGCCAGACACAGAAGCGACAGGCTCAGCTGGTGTGAAGAGAGACGTCTTTGGGCTCAAAAATGGCATTCTTCCACTTATCTGATGAAACCAGATTAAGCTTGGAATGACAGCAGGACACATGTTAGACGTAGGTGCCAAGAAATATACTATCAGGACTGTATTGTAGAATGGCATACAGCTTTTTTGGTCGTTGAGGTACAGCTTGCACCACGCTGATGTACAGCCTGAAACGTGTACATGGTTAGATTTTCTTAATTAATCAAGAAATTGTATTTGGCCAATTCTGAAATAATTAAAAATCAACGTTAGTTGATATTTATTCCGACAGATGGCGTAAGTCATCAGTAACTTTCAGTCGCGCGCACAATCGGGAGATACCTTATAATAATATGTTTACATTACCTATATTCACTGAGATTTGAAAAATACACCTTTTCTCCACCTTCACAACTGTGACAATATTCCCCATTTATGTAAATAATGCAGACACTCGCATTTAAAAAATCGATGGATCGCTAAAAATTGATATTTTCATCTTTTTTTTTCCGAAGGAGACGACAGCCTAACTGCTCGAGTCGGGAGAAAATTAACTTATTAGAATGCAAATTTGTTTTTCGTTCACAGGAACCTTTTTGCCGTCTTTCCCTGGGACTTATAGGAAGGAAAGGAAATGAATCGAAAAATTAGAAATATGTGAATTTGTTAAATAAGATGCAAATATCAATCTTAGATGATTGTTGAACGTTTCTTCTAAGATTTGGCGCTTAGGGAAGTTTTTTAAATTTATATCATATTTACATATTGGAGCGGTTATACTATATATGAGCCCCTCAATGCACAGATTGATTAACTCCATAAATAATCGGGAAAAAAAATTTTAATTTTTGTTGAAAGTCTAAAAATCTATATGTCATATAGATTTTTAGACTTTCAACAAAAATTAAACATTTTTTTCCCGATTATTTATGGAGTTAATCAATCTGTGCATTGAGGGGCTCATATGTAAATAATGATATTGTACTCTAGTTTACTGACACTTCTAATCGATTAGAATTACAAATACGTTTTCGCTATTTATATAAATAAAATTATCGATTTTTTCGCGTTTTGAACCTATGTGAATAACCTTCACATATTATTCATTGTTGCAATTATCATAAACTAGACGAATGGCCCAGGCAACGCCCGGGTTTTACCCGAGTGCGTATATATTTTAAAAACGTTTTAATTCAAATACTATTCGTTACAATTATAAATTGGCGCCATGGATGTCACTCTTGTGAAACGTCCCGTTCCAAACTGTGTGTTTTTAAAAATGTTTTAATTAAAATACTATTCGTTACAATTATAAATTGGCGCCGTGGATGTCTCTCTTGTGAAACGTCCCGCGCCAAACTGTGTGTGTCTTGAAAATATAAAAATAAAATGTGAATTTTCATAAAGATTTCATAATGTCGATTTTTTTTTTTTTTTTGCATTTCACCTACTAAATCGATAGAGATAATTACATTTGCAACATGAACTTAGGTATATTGACTAAATAGAAAACTGCATAGTAATAAAGATCATTTTTAAAGGCACCATATCGTTTTTTTTTTTTCAGTAAAATCGAAACAAAAATTAACGATAAATAACGATAATTGCCTTAAAAAAAAAGAAACATTCGCGGTGATTTTGTCTTGCATTCGTTTATACAATTATTATATACGAATGACCCGGGCAACGCCCGGGTTTTACCCGATTAAATGCTTTTATTCAAATATTATTCGTTACAATTATAAATTGGCGCCGTGGATGTCATTCTTGTATAATATATAAATGAGTTTTAAAAATTGTAAAAAAAAAAAAAAAATGCATCGGCCGGGAATCGAACCCGGGCCGCCCGCGTGGCAGGCGAGCATTCTACCACTGAACCACCGATGGTTATGAAAATTCCCATCCGTGAGCTTCAGACAAACAAACAGACAGAATAAGGCAAATATATAAGTAGACTAGACGAATGGCCCGGGCAACGCCCGGGTTTTACCCGAGTGCGTATATCTACCGCGTGGCAGGCGAGCATTCTACCACTGAACCACCGATGGTTATGAAAATTCCCATCCGTGAGCTTCAGACAAATAAACAGACAGAATAAGGCAAATATATAAGTAGATACGAATGACCCGGGCAACGCCCGGGTTTTACCCGATTAAATGCTTTTATTCAAATACTCTTCGTTACAATTATAAATTGGCGCCGTGGATGTCATTCTTGTATAATATATAAATGAGTTTTAAAAATTGTAAAAAAAAAATGCATCGGCCGGGAATCGAACCCGGGCCGCCCGCGTGGCAGGCGAGCATTCTACCACTGAACCACCGATGGTTATGAAAATTCCCATCCGTGAGCTTCAGACAAACAAACAGACAGAATAAGGCAAATATATAAGTAGATTAGGTTGCTCTTTTTGAAAAGTACCTAATAAAGTGATTTTGGAACACAATTGAACCTATCTTATTAATGTAAGGAAGTTTAAAATATTGGGAGAAGTTAGTTCATCAACGGTGAACTTTCTCAACCGTTTTGGAATTTTAGACGTACGATGTATTTCTACAGATTGTCTTTTGTTAGTTTCACTCTTAAACACACATCCTATCTATATTTATTATTTCCATAAGTATACAAATAACGCATAGGTTTATATAATATAAAGTTGTGGGAGGATATGGTATTCATGTACCTCTCCCGTTAAAAATGCATTAAACCAATGTATTTTGGTTCATCCCCCCCAGTACTTAACGTTATAGTGGTGATGAAGAATAATATGGCGCGCGCAAACGACGTCCAATTGTGTCCCAGACGTGTTCTGTATATGAGAGATCAGAAGAGACTGGTGGCCATTGAAGCACCGAGGTTTCAGTCAGGACATGTTGGCTGATGTGTGCTGTGTGAGGTCGGCGTTATCCTGCTGTAAAATGGCATTTAGTATCCCCTGAAGGAAGGGTAACGTCACCGGCCGCAGTACGTCATCCACGTATCGTTGGGCCGTTATAGTGCTCTCAATACGACTCAGAGGAGATCTTCTATCATAGGTGATGGTTCCCAAACCATAATGCCGCGTTGTCGTGAGGTTCGGCGTTCCACAGATTCGGCCGGATTGGACCTGTCACCAAGACGGCACCAAACTCTTACTCGGTGACTAATTGATAAAACAGAATTAAACTGATAACACTACCCTGAGCCATTCCGCTGTCCATGTGGCTCTATCCCGACAAAATTACAAACCCCAGGATCCGTTCCGTTGGATAAATGGCAGTGTTCTTAAAGGGCGCCATGAGTGTAGGTCACTGGCAACCAATCTGCGTATAATGGTTCTGGTCGATATGGGAGAATCAGGAGTGTGCTGCACATCCTTCAAAATGGCGACAGAAGTGAACAGTGGGGACTTTAACGCCATCCGGCGGATACGTCGGTTCATGCGTGCTGACGTCATTCTACCGTAACAGCACCCTCCAATCATGCCATATTTCCTACTTCCAACCATCTTCACCATAGCCTGTGAACTGCTGACGCGTCGAGGTATCTCCCGTAGAGATTTGACATATGGACCAACCAGCCCTTCTGAGTCCAATCGCCTCTCGTGAAATCGTCTGTCTGCTGGAACTGCCTCGGCTGGCGGCGCCCTGACATTCTCTGCTACAAAGCGTTTTCTCTGAGTAAAAAAAAATCAAATGCTATATTCCTGTCAGACAGAGAGGTGAGAATATAGACAAATTCGCAAGTTTCTTCTCTTATATCTCAATCAACATGTGCGGGATAGCTGCGCAATTTACATCATTTACATAACTCGACGAGCTAACTTTACCCTGAACATTTTCTGCCCATTATTTATTGGTGTTACAAATTCAGTGTCACGCAGTGTATTTTAATTTTTAATATATATGAATGATAATAATAAATATATTTTATACAAATAATTATTACGCAACACATTCCACTCCTCACCTCTATGAATTGATTTGACCTGTGACCTCAGCATATACCACACCAGGTGACTTGGGGGTACTGACCTGTATATATACTATTATTCTGCCTTCTACATGCTTCGGTAAGCATTTTAAGGCATAACTCATAGTTAGGTGTCTCCGAGCAACCCGCCGCAGAGGAGGGCCAAGGAGAGGGCTGGAGAGGCGACGGCGAGGCCGTGAGCACCCCGGGGGAGAAGAGGGCTAGTGCGCGCCGTTTTGAGGGAACCAAGGCAGCACCAAGCACAACTCAGGCGCCGCAGGCTTCAAAAATAGTTAAGAGTTCATTCAGGGATCGAGATCAGGCGATCAAGACCCAGAGCTCAAGAGGTCTGGCTTTTATCGTCTGGCTTTTATCCTGGGTACTGACCTGTATCATCCCGCACCATGCTACGGTCAAAGAGGTGCGAAGATCGATTTTAGCGACCATAGTCCCCAAAATAAATTCAGTTTATTCAGGGAAATTTTTAAAAAAGTGAGTTATGCTTCTACTGGTTGAAGGAATCTATCAAAGGGCATTACTGGACCATAACTTTGACATACGATGGTCTCCAAAAAGATTATTACGAGAGAAACATGTTCCATGAACTTGAACTGAGCTGTATATATAAATACGGTGAGGAATTTCTTGAGAAATGACATTTTATTCTCTTTACATATCCTAGATCTCTCTTTAATACTGATTTATTGTGATCTTTGAGCTAGCGCGCGGATAAAGATTATACTGATATGAAACGAGTCATTTTTGAAATTATTTATTATTATATCATATATATAGACCCCTAATTGTGATTACCTGACGTCCGGATTAACTCATTTTCCTATTTTTCGACTCGGTAAGCTAATATGTCATTCCACACTTAACACCTACTTATTCTCATACCACATTGTCCCGTTGTTTCCATGTCTCCGTAAGACAGACTAAATATAGGTTTCATTTATAGCTTTATGGCAAGAGTACCTTGGGAATAGCGCTGAAAGACACGGCAGCGAATGAATTCTTATATTCACTCAACAAACACCCTTTCCTAAAAAAAAAATATTTCACTAATTATCATACTTAATAAATTTATAAATTGAGAAAAAGGCATCTCCTAATGATAAAATCGAACGTTGCTGATTGCTTGCCACATCTGTCGGAATAAGTATAAGCTAATCGTGGATTTTTAATTAGTCTAGAATGTTTTGGACTAAATACCCTTTATTTTTATAAATTAAAAATCCAACCGGGCTTCAAAACATTTCTGTAATAATTTAAAATTAAGGATTAGTTACTACGATTAGTTACTACGACAGATGGCGCAATACATCAGAAACTTTCAAATGCTTGATCAGGAGAAGCCTTATCTTTATTTATCCACTGATCACAGTATAATTTCACTTTTGTACTATTTTTCAAATGGTAATTGGCTTGAGAGAGATACTTTAGAAAATTAAAGTATTTATATACGAATATTTATGTAGAGTGTGATATTTGTTCATCATCCTAAACGGCCGTGTCTTCATGATCGTCTTCTATTCTCTCGAAGAAAGACTAAACTGCTGATATGAACAACTGTCGTCGGGTTCCCAGAGTAGTCCTTCAGTACAATGGAGTCATTGACATCGGATAATTTCTTCTTCAATACGATGTACAGGCCGAAATATCGTCTAAGAAGTTCTTCACATTTTCCAGGCTTTCTTATTGTGTCCATAATGGTACTAAATCCTATGATTTGTAGCTTTTTTTCGATGTTTTCTGTCATTATAATTTTTAATTTTTCCTTACCTTTTTTAGTTATTATCTCCACATAATCTCTTCAGTTTTAGAGATTATTCCTAAAAATATGTTTACATTCTCACCGTAGTTTTCTGGATCAGGTTCAAAGAATATATCAATATCGTTCAACACATATTGAGGTTGGTTCTCTTTTGTTTACATGTTATGTGAGTGAGACCATTTGACTGGGGATAGTAGCTCATTGTGAAAAAGTGTTTGATTTTACTAATATTATGATTAAATTCATCGTACCTCAATAAAACATCTAAAGCTAAGGCGGGAGAAGCTGACTCCCGCGCCACGTAGGATCACTGGCGGTGGGTCAGCCAAGAGTTCTGAACTCTTGGGTCTTCGCTCCGTGTGTGCGCGATTGGGAGCATCCTTGCCGAACGCGCCATGAAATACCAAGGCGTACACACAGCAGTGCCCCCCCCCCCCCCCCCACGCCTTCACGAGGTTCCCCGTGTCAACAACCTCGTGCCTCAGAGGTCCCAGGGGGGGGAGTCCTATTGGAGCGTAGGACGGGTTTTTACAAGTCCGAACGAGAGGGCCCAGACAGCAACCTGGGTAAGTAACTCTCGAAGACGCCTGTGGGTGCCTGGTCGACTCCACTGAGCTAGACCATAAAGGCGGGCGCGAGGGCCCATACAAATGGCCGCTCGGTGCATGGAGAATGCCTCATTCTTTTGGCTGGGTGACTGGAGGAGGTAACCGGGATGAAGGACCACAGGAGTCTATATCATCCCTGGCCCTGCTTCGCAGGGCCGAATCTCTTTCCTGAAGCTAAGATAAATGTACAAAGAAACTTATCCCTGCACGCTTTATTGATTATTTTAAATTATAAGTCAGGGGAGAAAAACCTTTATTCATCATACTTCTGGTAAGTTGGCCTCCTCTATTACTGATTAGGTAAGGCTGAGTTCTGTGCGGTAAGAAAATATCTACGGTTAAGAACTTAAGTCATCTCTTTCGTCGTAGCACCTAAGACAGTTTTGTTGTCTCTGCGTATTTCGTTTAGCATTCTGTTCGAATCACTATCCACTTTTTCTTCTCCACGTAGAGACTAAGGAGCGCAGAAAATATGCTCATAAATTTTCGAAAGGGTAATTTGCCGCAGGGATGGCTTGAGTTGCACCAGCCAGTAACTGAGTTGAACCATTACTACTCTGGCATGTATCTTAACAAATTTTGAAATATAGTTTAGCATGCAAGGTCGATAATATTTATTTTGTATTCGGTGCATGGTTCTAGCAGCATCCAGGTGTCCATTCAACATATGGTTGTGTTGTAATCTCTCAAAATCCCATTCCTTCTCTTCTGTTTGGATCCACTAGCAACCATTCTCTGCCTTCGGGGTTTGTATTTTTCTTAGAGTGTTCTTTTTTGACGCGCATTCTCTATATTAAGACCGTCTCCATCTCCTTACGTAAATATGTTTCACAAAGTTGTCCTCTCCATGTCTTTTATTTGATTCAGAAATATTCTTTCGCAATCTTCTTCCTAATATATGTATATTATATTGAAGATAAATATTTAGCTCTCTCTAAAGGTGCTGGAGGGTGTTTTGAGAGAAATGCTATTTTTATTCTCAATCTCAATTAATGAAAGGCCCCTATTTGTACCTCCGAGGATAAGTACATCTACGGTAGAAAGCGGCCAACATCCTAATGGGATGGCTTAGACAAAAGGAACCAAATGAAAGCCGGGATAAGTTTTCGATTTCATTCTAGTGATGAAGAAAGACACTCTCTTGTCCTTGAGGGGAGAAATCGCCCCCAAAACACGGGAGAGCCAAATTTATTTGGCCAACAGCATATACGGAAGAAGTTACTAACACACCACTTCTGTATCAATCACCGGAGAAAAACTATATGGACAAGTATATATCAAATAAGAGAATATTTGTCCATATATAGTCACCAAAGTCAAAATGATTTGATGGACACCAACAACAGCCAAATATATTTACAATGTTTTTTAATGTGAAAAATAGTTATATAAAGACAGATATTTCAGTGTAATTGTGTTTATATTAAATGAATAAATAAATGTGTGATAACACAAAAACAAAATTGATACAAATGTTTGTTTACAAACAGTTCCTTCTTTTCAAACTAAGATTTTTCTTTTTCGCGCAGGGGATTTCCAGGATCTGCTGTAATTTATCTCTTTTCCGAGTTAACCCCACTTTATTGTGTCTTCTAAATCTTCTCTCCATGTTCTTTAATCCGTTTGTAGAATCTCACATATATATATATCCTTCCGTATATGCCTATGCAAATTTGAGGCAAAGACATTTATGCACTAAAGATCTATAGAGTTGTTTTGCATATCGGTGTGTTTTTGTACTGCATGAGTTCTATAATATTTAATATATTCGGATGAAATTATGCCGCGATATATTCTGTCTGGAAGGTTTCACTGTCATAGTTTCGACTTTGAAAATATGAGAAATCTAGCTATAAAAAGCTAATTTGCATATTAAGTGGTCTTTAAAAACACTAATGATCTTTTTTTACTACTATTAATAATAAATAATTGTTTAAACTATATGTGTGTGTGTGTGTTAAATAGCCCTCACTTTTTTACTCTATTCCCTCAGCAAACTCCGTGATGAATAAGACTAGATGTCTTAATAAAGGCCTTTGGGTATGAAAGGATATTGGTTGGACAAACATTCACACGGGCGAAGCCGAGATTCAGTATTTCGAAACTTTGGCGGGTTTACGATTGCTTTTACTGTAATATCATTTTATTCGCAATCGAACATTGTGGCCCACTATACGTATTACATCCCAAACACGATGCGACGCCAGCCATCTCTGTCTTGAGCTCGATGTAGACAGACTGTAAGTGCAATATATATATAACTAAAAAATAATGAAGAATAAAAGAGAAATATAATGAGTAAAATAAGTTATATATATATATATATAGTTTAGGTGAATATTATGAATGTATCAATAAATATTTAAAATGTTTAACGGCAATATTATTTTTAACAATGAAACCAAGCTTTGAAATCGGCTTTGACACGTCATGAGCTTGCCAGAGAAAAAAAACTGGGGGGTAACGAACCAGATATTCTTCAATAAAATAGAATAAATAATTCTTTACCCCAGTTTTTTTTTTCTTTTGGATAGACTCATGACATGTCAAAGCCGATTTAAATGCTTGGTTCCGTTTTTAAATCTTTCCTTTAAACATTTAAAATATTTATTGATACATTCATAATATCCACCTGAAAATAATAATACAGTAGAACTTGGATAATTCGAACTTCTTTAATTCGAAAACCTCTTTAATTCGAATATTTATCTTGGTCCCTAGAAGCTTTAAGCCTTTATTCAAAACATCTTTAATTCGAATTTTTGGATAATTCGATTTTTTTATGGTCCCTTGGGGTTCGAATTATCCAAGTTCGACTGTATAAACTTATTTCACTCATTATATTTATATTTTATTCTTCATAATTTTTCAGCAACATTAAATCAGAGTAAGCATGCTTTTCTGTTGAATATACACTGCGTGACATTGGAAATGGAACACCAAGAAATAGTGGCCAGAAAATTATGCAAATATCAGGGTAGACGCGCCTAACCGAGTTATGCAAATGATGTAAAATGCGCAGCTCTCGTGCGCACATGGAGTAAGATATAAGGGAAGGAACTTGCAGAAAGGACAGTATTCGTGTCGTTATTTCTTCAAGGAAAATCATTGTAGAAATTTTGTTCTTGTGTCAAAAGACACGTGTAATAACAGAGAATGCCAGGTCATCGTAAACGGAGGCAGTTCAAGCAGACAGACTCTTTTACGAGGGGCATGGTGATCGGACTGAAAAGGGCAGGTTGGTCCATACGTCAAATCGCAGCTAATACACACCTTGGTGCGTCCACGGTGCACCGACTGTGGAGAAGATGGTTGGAACAAGGAAATGTGGAAATTTATAGGAATGTCGGTGCAACCAGAGTGACGTCAGCACGTGTGGATCGGCGTATCCTTCGACAAGCAGTGGCGGCCCCACAAGCCACTTGTACCGCCATCCTGCAACATGTGCAAGACACCCTAGATCATTCCATCTCGACCAGAACCATTTCCCGTCGATTGGTTGCTAATGGCTTGCACTCATGCCGTCCGCTAAGAAGACTGCCATTGACCCCACCGAATAGGCGCCAACGTTTGGAATGGTGCCGGGCTAGATCGACGTGGATGACGGAATGGCACAGAGTCGTGTTCTCAGATGAGTCGCGTTTCTGCTTGTCCAGTGATAGTCGCCGTGTACGCGTGTGGCGTCGACGTGGAGAAAGGTCCAATCCGGCAGCAATTGTGGAACGCCCCACCGTGCGACAACGTGGAATCATGGTTTGGGGCGCAATCGCGTATGATTCCAGGTCACCTTTACTTCGTATTCAGGACACTATGACGGCCCAACGATACGTTGATGATGTGCTGCGACCGGTGACACTCCCCTACCTTCAGGGGGTACCCAATGCCCTTTATCAGAAGAATAACGCCCGACCGCACACTGCTCGCATTAGCCAACAAGCTCTGCAAGATGTACAGATGCTTCCCTGGCCACCGTATTCTCCTGATCTCTCACCAATCGAGCACGTCTGGGACATCATTGGACGCCGTTTGCATGCCTTGCCACAGCCGCGTTCAGAAGAAGAACTGTGGCAAATGGTTGAGAGGGAATGGAGAGCCATCCCTCAGGACGCCATCCGTACTCTGATTGACTCTCTACCTAGACGTGTTGCTTCGTGCATCGCCGTCCGCGGTGGTCCTACTTGCTACTAAGCCGACGCCGTTCTCGCTCTGTATTATGACTATCATTTTGAAATAAAGATCACTTATTGTCCGTCCCTGTCTCTCTCTCTGTCTGCCGAGTATCATCACTTTCTGGCCACTATTTCTTGGTGTTCCATTTTCAATGTCACGCAGTGTATATTTGCATACATTTCTCTTTCCAAATTATTGCAACCGCTCCTTTAAAAATTACCTTTATTATCAATATTACAATTTTTCTTTATATACATATATATATATATATATATATATATATAGCATAGGGCTTCTCTCCCGTCAAATTAAACGTCAAAACTTGACGCCATCTATTCACCGTCGCCGCAAACTAGCGGCCTCGGGTCGGTGACAAAGCCACAACACCAGCTTTGGCAAACTGAGAAACGCCCACCATGGTTTCGGGCTAATGGCCCTTATCAGCCTAAGGTGGACTTTAGTCCATGAGATCCACATGGGATCTAATGGAATCCTCACAATCTGCCAAAGAGATGTTTAACTGGTAAAGTGACTGGGTCAAATCTATGACCAAAATATAGATGGAAAATTTGCCAGGAGGAAATTGATCTTAAAAAGCAGGGTTCCTCTCCTGTCAAAACTAGACGCCATCTATTGACTGTCACCGCAAACTAGCGGCCTCGAGTCAGTGACAAAGCCACAACACTAGCTTTTGAAAACTGAAAAGCGTCTACTTAGAGACCATGATTTTGGGCTAATGGCCCTCGGCAGCCTAGGATGGACTTTATTACATGAGATCCACACGGGATCCAATGGAATCTTCACAATCCGCCAAAGAGGTGTTTAGCTGGTAAAGTGGTTGGGCCAAAATATAATGGAAAATTTGCCAGGAGACGATTTATTTTAGCAGTATAAGACTATTTATATTATATTACATCACACCTTTTATGTTTAATTAGAAATATACCATCGTACACACGTGTATGTATATGTGTGTGTACATTTATGTACGAGGTGTGTTCAAAAAGTATCGCGACTTTTGTGTTTTTTCAAAAATTATTTATTTATTCATGAATACCTATTTTGTCCCCTTCAAAGTAATCCCCATGAGATATTATACACTTGTGCCAACGGTTTTTCCAATCTTCGAAGCACTTCAAAAAATCATTTTTTTTTAAATCTTTTTCAGCTCCTCCTTCGATGCCGTCTTTATCTCGTCAAGCGTAGCGTAACGTCGTCCTTTCATGGGCCTCTTCAGTTTAGGGAACAAGAAAAAGTCACAGGGGGCTAGATCTGGGGAATATGGTGGCTGCGGCATCATTAGTGTGTTGTTTTTGGCCAAAAAGTCGCGCACAAGCAACGATGTGTGAGCAGGGGCGTTATCGTGGTGCAAAAGCCAATTTTTGTTCTTCCACAAATCCGGGCGTTTCTGGCGGATTGCTTCGCGCAAATTGCGCATAACTTGCAGGTAATATTCCTTATTGACCGTTCTACCCTGTGGCAAGAACTCATGATGCACCACGCCCCTGCAATCGAAGAAAACTGTCAGCAAAACTTTCACATTCGACCGAACTTGGCGCGCTTTTTTCGGTCTTGGTTCGTGCGGCAGCTTCCATTGAGATGATTGAGCTTTGGTTTCCACGTCATAACCATAAACCCACGCTTCGTCACCAGTTATGACCCTCTGGAGCAAATTTGGGTCGTCGCGGACAGAGTCCAACATCTCATTAGCAATGTTCATGCGATGCTGTTTTTGGTCGCAATTGAGCAATTTTGGTACGAATTTCGCGGCGACCCGTCTCATGCCCAAATCATTGATACAAATCGAATGGCACGAGCCAATCGATATGTTTAGGTCCTCAGCAACTTCTCTAACGGTGATTCGACGATTGGCCAATATCATTTTCTCCACTTCATTAATTTTTTCGTCTGTTGTTGAAGTGCTCGGGCGTCCGGCACGCTCTTCGTCGTTCACATCTTCTCGGCCTTCTGAGAACATTTTGTACCACCGATAAACGTTGCTTCGGTCCAAGGTAGCTTCTCCGTATGTCACAGTCAACATTCGGAATGCATCCGCGCACTTAATTTCGTTTTTCACACAAAATTTGATACAGGTTCTTTGATCCATTTTTTTTTTTAATAGGTAAAAATCGAAGACGATCCAAAACACCTGCAAGCAAAGCAGCTGTCAACAATTAAGTGAACATTCAAAATGGCCGAGCTTGTCGGCATAAGTGAAAGACATGAGTACCAACATAAAGCCACAAAAAGATCGAAATTCGAAAATACGTAACCCGCGAAAATTCAAAAGTCGCGATACTTTTTGAACACACCTCGTATATGTATGCATGTGTGTATGTGTATGTATGTGCATGCGTGTATGACAATTGACAATTAAAACATATTTATTGTCATCTCGACAATATTACAAATTATTCAAAGAGAACATTTTAAGAAGGAATAAAAGAAAATATATACAGAATTGGAATATATACATATTTATAAAGTGATGATGGAGGAAGAAGGAAGGCATCCTCGGCGCTGGAGGGTCCTCGTCCAGGCGATGAGCGGGTCCTCCACTCCACCGAGCCCAACCTGGACAAAGTGGCGATAGACGCGCAGCTTTGCCGACGCCAGGATGGTCAGGGCGTCGTCCTCAAGGCCGGACCCGCCAAAGATCCAGGCCTGCAGGTCAGGGTACCGCCCGATGATGTTGAAGGCCTCTCTGATGAGGGGCCTGATGGAAGAGCAGCTCCAGTAGCGGTGGCCGAGGGAGCGGTCGACGGACCCGCAGGCAGGACACGAGGGGCCGGCCGAGGCAGGATGGGCCGGATGGGGTAGAGCGTGAAGGGCCAACTTGAAGGCGGCATCGGCCTCATGCCCCGAGAAGGCGCAGCGCCGAAGCGAGGCCCAGTCGATCCTGGATGGTGGGCTGATGGTGGGTGCCCATCTCGCCAGGAATCGGGAGATCGGCGTGGCCGCGAGGCGCGGACGATCCAGGGCCCGTCGGGCCGAGCGCGTCGTGAGGCCGTTGAGGAACGGCGTGGCCGTCCCGCGCAGCACCACAGCCGCAGCTAATGAAGATGATGAAGATGGAGACTCCCCCCCGAAGCCCACGGCGTTCTCGGAGGTCAGCCTCCGGCAGAAGGCGCCCAGGGCCGCGGCGTCAGCCAGGACGGAGCGCGTAGGGCGGGCGATGAGGTGGCCCTCCGCGAGAAGGTCCCGGGCTCGGGCTCCGCGCCAGCAGGCAGGGGCCAGGAGGTCGGGAGGGCGAAGGAACCGGCAGCCACCGATGATTGGGATGTCCAGCAGCTGAGATGTGGGGACCGCCCGGTGATTGAGGCTCAGGATCTTGGAGGCCTCCTCCCACAGCTTCAGCAGCCGGAGACGGCGGGGCTGGAGACGCGTGCCGTCTGGCGGAGGGCGGATCCAGGCCTCGCTGCTGCTGGCGACCAGCCAGTCGAAGCCGTTATGCATGTATGTATGTATGCATGTATGTATGTATGTGCATGCATGTGTGACAATTGACAATTAAATAATTTTTATTGACCGCTGGTCAACAATTACTCACGAGGAGTCAATAGGGCAAACTATGTACATTGATCAGGAGGGCAAGGCTATCCTTAGCTTGTGAATTCCCCTGCGAATGGTGGGATGGCTGTTCCGAGTTCGCTCGAAAGCAGCGTCAAGGAAGCCCGCGAGGATACTCCCCTGCTCAGGCGAGAGACCCGTGAGTAGATCCAATCTATCTTCGCGGTATAAGACCGCAAACATGACGGCATCCAGGCTAATCCCTGACTCCAGCAAGGGCTCAAAGCCGGGTTCAATGATCATTTCATTGAAAATTGCATCTAACTCCGGCATCAGATCGTCGTCGTCTTCCATCGGTTCAGGTGGTGGAAGCGGAGGTGTAGTCGTGGTTGGAGTTGACTCCTGGAGAGCGGGCGGCGCCGGCTCAGCAGGCTGAGGCGCAGGCAGTGGGGGTGTTGGAGGCACTGCAGTCCTCAGCTCCGCCTTTACCTGCCTTAAAATTTTATATATATTGCTCGTGCCTCCGGGCCTCAGGTCTAAGATGTTGTCGATTAGGCCGTCAAGAGCATTGCTCTGCAGAGGCGACAGGTGGGGTCCCTGCTGTTGCGCCCTGGTCTTCGAGGAGAGGAGGTCCAGGACCTCCTCCCGCCCAAGGCCAAGAGCGTCCGTCCTAGCGAAGGACACGCCGGGGTTTTTTCTCAGGTAGACCACAAGGTCGTCCCTGGTGTTTTACTTTTTAGGTGATGTAGAGGATGCGGTGTTCTTATCCGCAGGGGTCATCTCAACATCAGATGTGGAGGATGCAGGCCCGAGGGTCTCCCGGGTGGGCAGGGGGCAAGGCGGGGCGACGAGATCCGGCTGAGCAGGAGGCGTCGGCTCAGGACGCGAAGCCGCCGAGCGAGGGCCAATGGGATCTACAGGTGAAGGGGTCACCGGTGGAGGAGCTGGAGTCACCGCCTGGATGGGTGAGGCCGACGGCGCTGGTGTGGATGGCCATGGCGCCGCAGATGGCAGAGACGCAACGCAGGAGTCAGATGGGGCGCCGGAAGCCCTGTTAGATGGACCGGGAGGCGCTGGTGCAGGAGGCACGACCGAAGACTGCCTGGGCAGCCCAGGCGCGGTCGATGGTGGAAGGCCGGTGGTAGAGGGCGGTGAGGCTCGTCTGGAGGTGGTGGACTGCCCATGGAGCAGGGGGCAGCTGGCTCTCCTATGTCCCTGTCCGTGGCATCTTGAACATTTGATACCATAGGTGATATAAGCCGGCCAGGCCTCACCCTTGATTTTGATATCGAAGCGGGTGGGCAGCTTCTCGACGTTTATGCCGTCATGGAGGAGGATAAAGGCCTCCCGGCGGCCGTCTGTAAAGTCGAATTCGCCCACTTTAAGTTGTTTGGGGGCGATGGAGGTCACACGCCCATAGCGTGCAAGGGCGTCAATCACAACGGCGTCCCGCACGAAGAAGGGCAGGTTCCCAATTGTGATTCTGGTAGCGCTTCTCCTGAAGGGGAAGGTCCTTAGGAGGGATCCCTCAACCTCGAGGCCTTCCCGGATTAGTTGTTCCGCCATGGATCTGCTGGTGAGGCCCACCAGGTACTGGCCGTTCACTTTGGAGAATTGAACGATGTTTTTTGTTCCTCCAACAATACCTCCAATAGCCCTGAGGTATTGGTAAGTCTCGTAGCCAGGACAGTACTCCAAGAAGAAGCACTGCTCCTCGGTGCAGGTCGCCTGGCGAGCCCTGGCCTCCGCGATGTGCGTCCTCGTGGTCCTGATCTCCTGGACTCGAGGAATGAATGCAGGCGAGGATCTTTGTCGCCTGGCTGCCGGTCCAGCACTGTTGGGCTGTGCGGTCGTGACGCGCGGTGCTACTGTGTCGCGGCGTCTTCTTTTGTTTTGAACGACGGTATAGTCGTCTCCAGAATCAGGACCTTGATCCTCAGATAATTCCGCCCAGTTCTGTCGGCTTGGAAGCGCGCCAGACGAAGGCATTGTAGCTGCAAATTCGTGCGACGCGGCAGATTTTGCGTAACGTTCGCCAGTAGGCAGATTTGCATTACTGGCCGATTCTTGCATTTCTATTGATTTTTCAATCGGCAATTGGTTTTTCGCAGATAATTCTGCAGTAGTTTGTGATAACAAGCCGAGCCTTACAGGCAACTGATCGGCGTTGAATGGGCTATCCGCCCATACCAACTTTATCGCTTCCAGCGATAATTTTCCGCTTTTCAAAGTATGTGCATGCATGTGTGTATGTATGTGTATGCATGTGTGACAATTGACAAATAAAAAATGTTTTATTGACTGCTTAGTCAATCAGTGCTCCAAAGAGTTAGGTAAGAGGAATTAAATATTTACAATTTAAATTCAGAACAGGCGGCGTCCTCACCGAGGGTCGTTTGAAGTCAATCAGGAGGGCAACATCCTCCTAAGCGCGGACATGCCCTCACGCACAAAGGGATCGGAGTCCCGAGAGCGCTCGATGGCGGCGCTGATGAAAGCAGCGAGGAGGCTCCTCCTCCGAGTAGACAGGAGCTTGATGAGAGGCTCCCTATCCTCGGGGTATATGATGGCTTCTATGATGTCTCCCTCTTCGATCCCCAATTCCCAGTCGCGTTCTTGGTTTAGTTTATGTAATATATCGCCTGTCTCCATCCAGCGGTCCCCTGCGCAAGGATGACACGCAAAATCGTGAAGCGTTCCATCCAGCGGTCATCAATAAATTGGCAGGACAGTGGAGGTGGAGGTGTCGCGATGTCCGGCGACTCTTTTCCCCGTGGGGAGCGGGCGGTGTTGTCTCCGCAGGCCGAGGCGCTGTCAGTGTGGGTGTTGGAGGCACTGCCGCCGGTCCTGTCTTCAACTCGGACTTGACCTGATGCAGGATTTTGTAAACGTTGGTGTTGCCTCCGGGCTTCAGGCCAAGGAGTTGCTTAATTATACCGGCGAGAGCTTCGCTCTGCGGAGGTGTCAGGAGCGGTCCTTGTCTTTGGGCCTTGGTCTTCGAGGAGAGGAGGTCCAAGACCTCCTCCCGCCCAAGACCAAGAGCGTCCGTCTCAGCAAAGGACACGGCGGGGCTTTTCCGAATGAAGGCCACGAGGTCCTCCCTCGTAGATTTCCTGCTTGATGATGTTGAGGAAGTGGAGGACTCCTCGATGGTAGTCATCTCGATGTCCTGTGCAGAGGGTTGCGACTTCGCCGATTGAGGGCTCACGGAAACCCCAGGTGCCCGCAAGGACGGAGCAGGTGTCACAGGTGGAGGGGCAGGAGGCGCCTCCTCCATAGGTAGGGCCGGGGGCGCTGATGGAGATGGCCGAGGTGCGGATGGACAGGGCACATCTCGGGCCACGGGAGGACAATGACAATTAAATAATTTTTATTAACCGCTGGTCAACAATTACTCACGAGGAGTCAAAAGGGCAAACAATGTACATTGATCAGGAGGGCAAGGCTATCCTTAGCTTGTGAATTCCCCTGCGAATGGTGGGATGGCCACGGGAGGAGCGCCGCAAACCTCCATGGCTGGACTGGGTATGCATGTGTGTATGTATGTGCATGCTTGTGTGTATGTATGTGCATGCATGTGTGTATGTATGTGCATGCGCATGTGCATGCGTGTATGTGTATGCATGTGTGTATGTGTACGCTTGTGTGTATGCTTGTGTATGTGTGAACGCATGTTGATTATTTACAGTTGAAACTTCAGCCTTGTTGTCCAACTTCATAACAATATTTAAATGCTCAGGCAGTGAACTCGCATCCTCAAGGGCTCTAATTAAGGCTATCGCTTCAGACTGAAATACAGAACACTTGGTCTAAAGGGGTATGCTATTTTTTTTCTGGAATACTAACAATTGAAGAGGTTCAAAAAAGTCTGCAAACTACACCATATTTTGTTTTACAACCATCCATGGAAGGAATATTTCAAATTTTGATGGGGGAAAACATCGAAGATAATCTAAATGACAATGGCTAGGATGGAAAAGAGAAGTGGGTGAAGAGAAATTGAATTACAATTAAATATTGCATTTAGCTTGTATGGCCAAGTCAAGCAGTAGCAATCTAGATTAAGATAACGTTACAGTGATAATGGTCCTGAAAGCTCTGCACATTTTTATCAGGAAAATACCTTGTGTAGTGTGTTGTATATTTTTGAACCACTAGTCCAAATTGGGGAACCAAAAAGGACTGGCATATGGAATACAAGGGAAGACTACTTGAATGCACAATGCTCTCATAGCCTTGAATCCAAAGTTAGCACTAACAACAGCTTCAAATCTAGGAATGAGTGCCCTAATGCAGTTGCAGGATGTGTACTTATAATTATAATTTAGAAATGTCACTTCCACTTTGGAATCTAGCAATTATTATCTCTTAGTTTTTAACCTTAAAGTAGATAAGGCACAATTTGGATTATAGATTATAAACAAAAGGTAATAAGACCAAATCCAAATAAATAAATAGTGTATGATGTTTCGGTAACAGCGTTGTTACCATCTTCAATACTTTTGCATTCAGTACTTTTGTCTGAAGATGGTAACAACGCTGTTACCGAAACGTCACACACTATTTATTTATTTGGATTTGGTCTTATTATCTTTTGTTTATAATCTTAAAGTAAAAGGTACAGTAAAGCCTCAATGAAAAGACACCTCTCTACAAAGGACAGTTCCATTACCAAAATCAGCACTTTTACTAATTAGAAACTCTTTGGAAAGAAAACACTTCTCCCTATAAAGAACACTTTGGCCCTACAACTAGGTATCCTTTACAGGGAGTTTTAAATGTATGAGGACACATTGCAGATATCAATTAAAGGAGATAGAAGTTCTGTATACCCTATATATTTTATTCTTAAATATATAATACAGTACAGTAGAACCTCTCTGTAAAGGACAACACCTAGTTGTGAAGTCAAAGTGTCCTCTTACTGGGAAGTTGCTAAATAGTAAAATTCATAATTATGGCAAGGTGAAAGCTGTCCTTTGTAGAGAGATGTCTTCTAACGGGAGTGTTCTCTCATGGAAGTTCTATTGAAGTCTCTTTAATTTTCAACCAACTATATAATTCACAACACTTAATTTAATTCAAACAATTGTTCACTTATCAGCCTATTTACTTTAACTAAAATTCTGATTCTTTAGGGTATTGAATTAAAGAGAAATTGAATTGTATTAACGCTACAGAAATCTATATTGATTTTTTAAAATGTTGGAATTTACTTCACATTTTTCAACATTATTTGACATATCAAATTTTTCAGTACAATATAGTCTGGAAAGAATCACTGTCATGGTTTCAACCCTGGGGAATATGCTAATTATCCTAATAACTATCTAATTTTCATATTCTGGGATCAGAAAAAAAAAAAGATAATGCTCTAATGAATTCCAATTATTACCAATATTTGTTGGGCAAGTATTCACTCAGAACCTGGGGGAAGCCTAGTGAAGGCCTGGCTCATCAATGATGAAACCTTTCATCAGTCTCATCTCTCTAAAGGTTAGTACAGTAGAACCTCCCTTTAGCAGACACCCCCGCTAGCGGACACCTCTCCACAAAGGACAGTTTTAATTTGCAAAAACCATTTTTACAATTTAGCAACTCTCTGTAAGAGGACACCTCTCCTTAAAGGACACTTTGACTCTGCAATTAGGTGTCCTTTACAGGGAGGTTCTACTGTATTACTATTGTAATATTTGCACAAGGGGATAAGAAACAATAACTAGTGAATTGGCTTGATTGACTTTAGCTGGTATTTAAAAATGCATTTTCTCACCACTTTGTCAAGTAAAATACCATTTTGTCAGATTCAGATTCGTGTATAAAGTTATGTAATTAAAGTTGTTCCTGTACTGATGAGAGCCATGGTATATAAATTTGTCCAAGTTTTTCTAAAGCTAGTGTTGTAGCTTTGATCTGAATCTGTGTTATATAGCAGGAAATATTTTGTTTTAAGCCTTTTAAAGGGAGAGATTATTGTGTATATTCAGTAAAACCTTGCTACATTGAACCTGGGATATAACAAACCTTCCCTTATAAATGTAACTTGAATAATTTTCAATATTAGTGACACTATGTAGTTTTTTTTTTTTTTTTAATTATCCCTAGTACACATGGTATAGGCCATGATAACCATGATGGGTAGTTAGCGACTGCTTTTACTGCAAGCGCACCATGTCTACACATGTGAAAACGTGCCAGAGCCCTGTTTGGTTACTTGCACTCGTGGTGGGGTTGGACTTTAGCAAAAATCAGAGGCCATTGGAGCATATTTTTAATCAGAAAAAAAGTGCCCAATGCGGGATTCAATCCCAGGTCATGGCGGCCGAAAACCCAATGGTTTAGACCACCCTTATAGCTCACTATATAGTGGCTAAATTGAACCAAAAGTTGAGTTCCATTGGGGTTTGCTCTAGCAAGGTTTTTCTGAGTATATGTAAAAAAAATAATAATATAGTGCTGATTCTTACTATAACATCACTTAACTCCGCCTTTGCCGGTCCCAAGCCCGGATGAAAAAGGAGGAGGGGGAGCAGTAACAAGCTCGCTAAAAAACCTGGGTTCAGCTGGCCCGGCTGATTGTACCCTGTAAGGGCTCCTAATCCAGGGATACAGGATGAGCAGCGTTTGTACTCCATGTTAGGAGCAGCTGCACATGGCGTTTGTTCCTCATGTCAGAAGCAGCCATTTCTTTTGGAACTAAGTCGGCCTGCCACTGAGTAGTGCTCCCAGTCTTGATGACAAAGGCAGAGGCATTCTACTTCACCCAGTCATAATGGTTGTCAAACAGACACCATCAAGGGTCACAACATGATACCCTAATATAATTGAGTGGAGATAAGAAAGAAGAAGAACATCACTTGGGATCAAGATTTTATATTACTATAACACCCCTTGTTGTTATAACCACAGTTAAAGCAATTAGACATAAAACTTACTAGTTTAAAATTATGTTGTTATAACAAAGTTGCCATTATAAAAGAGGCTATTTAGAAACACAAGGTAACAAGACCAACTCCAAATCAATATACATGGTAGGATCAAAAAGTTCCCGAACTTTTAAAAAATAAAATATATAACAACTTTTGAAAAATGTAAAATCAATTTTACTGTAAATAACTAAGCCTAAACTATAATTTAATTTAGCAACGCCAGTAAATGCGCATGAGTAGTTTTCATTTTAGGCATATTTTTGTTGTAAGTATTAAGCTCGGGTCTGTTTCTGCAATGTCCTCATTTAGGCTAAGGGCAAATATTGAATTTTGCGTAAAATTAAGAAAAAGTATTTTGTTGTTGTTGTTGTTTCTTATCCCCTTGTGTAAAGATTACACGAATTCCATGAGTTCATGCTCCTCGAGCTGTTTTATGATGAGCAGCGGCCTCTCCCAAAGGTCCTGTTTAGTGCATCTAATGCAAGCCAAAATGTGTTCTGGAGCTGCAGGTACCAAACTACATTTTGGGCAAGTGGGATAAATTTTGTTATTATTTTCTATCTTCAATGGCTTGAGATGGCCTGTTCTAAATCTTGTTATTGCTGTTTGATGCTGTCTATTTCTGATGTTCAGAGCTCCTCCTGGGTTCACTCCACTGTACCAACTGTGCTTAGGTGGGATCCTCCAGTTCTTGTTTATTTTTGTTTTGGCTATTGTTTCTATTTCTTTAAAAGTAAGTTTATTTTTCTGTGGCAAGGGTTCTTTTGTGCCTTTTTTCGCTAGCACATCAGCAGCTTCATTGCCTTCAATGCCAACGTGTGAGGGTATCCATTGAAGGTGAATTTTTGAGGTTTTTGAGAGTTTTTGGAGATAACCAATTATGTTCCTGCTTACTTTGTCTCTGAGTTCCCCTGTGTGACTCAAGTGTTGTATGGCACTTCTACTATCAGTAAGTATCCAGATATCTTGATAATTAGTATTTCTGATGGATTTTAAGGCTTCATAGATGGCTATAAGTTCTGATCTGAAGACTGAGCAAAAATCTGGGTTTCTTCTGTTCATTTTCTCAATGCCATTTGTGGTTTTGATGAGACAGCCACTGCCAGTGTGTCCTAGCTCGTCTCTGCTACCATCGGTATAGATAGTTATTGCATTTTTAGGAATGTTATTAATTATTTCTAATGATAATCGTTTTAAGTATTCTGGATTTTGGTATTGTTTGTTGGTGGGTTCATTTAAAGTGGCATTAAAAATAACATTTTGTAGTGGTTTGCATGGAGAAATTTTTTCTGCTAAATAATTTTTTTCCACTTTATATTTTAAAAATTCATTTCTTTTGGCCAGGTGTAGAGGGCCTTCTTTTTTGAGTCTTAAATTGGATTCCCAATTAAGTATGTACTTGGAAGTTCTGTGTTTGTTTCCATAACTCTTGATTTTGTTTATATATTTTGGCAGATTATAGCTTCTTCTATCCTTTAAGGGCATAATGTCTGCCTCGTAAAGTACAATATCATTAGGGCAGGTATTTCGAAGACCTGTAATAATTCTAGCTGCACTTAGTTGTATCCTTTCCAGTGATTTTAGATTTGTTTCAGATGCTGTACCTTCTGTGTTTGTTTCCATAACTCTTGATTTTGTTTATATATTTTGGCAGATTATAGCTTCTTCTATCCTTTAAGGGCATAATGTCTGCCTCGTAAAGTACAATATCATTAGGGCAGGTATTTCGAAGACCTGTAATAATTCTAGCTGCACTTAGTTGTATCCTTTCCAGTGATTTTAGATTTGTTTCAGATGCTGTACCATAGATTTGATATCCATATTCCAGGATAGGTCTAATTAGAGATGTGTAAGTTAATTTTAGTGTGGTTGCATCGGCTCCCCACTCTCTTCCTGAAATATATTTCAGGATTTTTAGTCGGTCTCTTCCCTTTCTAATAACTTCTTCAATATGTTTACTGGAGTTAATTTCTGGATCCAGGGTGTAGCCAAGATATATAGGATGTTTATTATATTGCAATTGTTGTGCTTTCAGAATAATTTTTGGTCTTATTTTGTATAGTTTCTTATCGGTAGTAAAAAGACAGGTTTCAGATTTTTGGGGGTTAAATTCTAATTTATGTTTATTAGCAAATTTTTCTAGGTGGAAAAGAGTCTTGTTCAAATCTCTTTCAGCTTTTTTCCAGTTAGTATTGCTGCTCCATAGAATAATGTCATCAGCGAAAAGTCCAATATTGGTTTTATGTGAAATTTTTTCTTCTATGCCTGCAATAAATAGGGTGAAGAGAGTTGGGCTAAGGACTGATCCTTGTGGTAATCCTTGGTACAATTTGAAGGTTTTAGATAGAGTGCCATTATATTTGACCCTGATGTATCTATTTTTAAGGAAATCATTTATCCAAGTGATAGCTTTTCCATCAATTTTGAAATGTTTGTATAATTTTGTAATTAACTTGTTTTTCCATACCTTATCAAAAGCTTGTGTAAGGTCTAAAAAAGCAGCTATTGTGTGGTTAGTTGGTTTTCTGTTTTGTGCATCTTTTACCTTTTGTGTGAAAAATAAGAGTTGGTCTATTGTCCCATGTCCTTTCCTAAATCCATATTGTTCTTCTGGTAAGAGATTTCTTGTGTCAAGGTGGTAGGTAAGTCGTCTGAGTATAATTTTTTCCATTAATTTGCAGCAAATACTTGTGAGGGAGATAGGTCGGTAGTTTTTTGGGTCATCAGCAGATTTGTCAAGTTTTTTAATAGGAATTATTGTTGCAGTTTTCCAGTCTTGAGGCAATTTTCCAGTTTTCCAGGAGTTATTGAAAATATCAAGAAGTTTTTCTTTGCCATTTTTGCCCAAGTTTGATATCATTTGGCCATGGATTCCATCTGGCCCAGGAGTCTTGTTCAGGTCAGTGTTTTCTAATGCATAATCTAGCTCGTTCATATTGATTTTTTCATGGAAAATATTATGAGTGCTAGTGACGTTTTTACAGTCATGGATAATCTTGCGGGCCTTTTTTTCAACTTTCTTATCTTTTATTTCAAATTTGATTTTACTACTTATTTGATATGAATTACCTAAAAGATTAGCAGCATTTTTGTCATTAGTTGCTGGGGTACCATCTATATTCTTAATCATATTTGTGTTTTCAGTTTGTGGCTGGGCTCTGTCAATTTGTTTTGCCAAATGCCAAAGTTTTGTATTTGGGTTTCTTGGGTTCAGGTTTTCACAAGTTTGTTTCCATTTTTCCCTTTTCATATTTACGTATAATCTTTTTATTTTTGCATTCACAATGTTCAGTTCAGTTCTATAATTTGTTTGGTTTTGGGTGTACTTTTTTTGTAGTTCATTTCTTTTAGTTATAAGTGTTTGAATATCTTTTGCCTGGTGTGTATAATTTGGAATCCATTTCTTAATATTACCTCTTGGTATTGAAACTTTGGCTGCTTTAATAATGGTGTTTTTGAAAGATATCCAATTTTGTTCCAGATCTTTTATTCTAGTGGGTGCTTTTCTAAAGTCTTCATTGGTGTTTTGCTGGTAAAGATTCCAATTAGCCTTTTTGAAATTCCAGAATTTTTCTTTAATTGAGCTGGTTTTGGTCTTGGTGCTAATTTCTATCAAAATAGGCAAATGATCACTTCCAATACTTTTTAATATTTGCCATTTGCATTTGTGGAAAATGTCAGGACTGGAGAAACTTATATCAAGGGCTTGTGCGGTATTATAACTGTAGGAATGGTGGGTAGGATTCCCATCATTTAAGCACATGAAGGCATTGTCGTCAAATAAGTTTGAGAGTATTTTGCCTCTTGGGTTTGGCGTGGAACATCCCCATAGTTGATGTTTGGCATTAAGGTCACCTACAATAATAGTGTTGTCTGTAAGAAATTGAGCCATTGTTCCATCGTCAATAAGTTTATTGTTTGGTGGGTGATACATATTGAATATGTTGATGGTTTTGTTTTGATTGAGGTAGACTTTGATACCTTGGGCTTCGAGGTCTGATGTGTTTGGAATATTAATAGCTATGTCTTCATAGTACAAATTCTTGATTAAAAATGCAAGGCCACCCCCTTCTTTATTTCTGTCTTTTCTGAGGATATTGTAGTTTTTATATTTGAGATTGTACTTTTCATTTAATTTGGTTTCCTGTAGGGCTATAATTTGTATCTGTAGAGACATTAGCTTTAATGAATGAAGCTTATGAAGATGAAAAATTGTTACGAACGCAAGTTTATTTCTGGTATAAACGTTTTAAAGATGGCCGTAAGAGCATCGCAGATGATTCAAGGTCAGGTCGGCCATTGACGTCAACAAAGGATTGCAATATTGGACAGGTACGTGATTTAATTGTTGCGGATAGAAAAATTACTATTGATAATATATCAGAAATACTTGGAATTTCTTATGGTAGTTGTCAAAAAATTATTAGTGAACATTTAAACATGAAAAAACTTTATGGTTATTTTGTCCCACGAAATTTTTATAGATCAACAAAGAGAAACCAGATTATCAATTTGCAAAGATTTAATTGAAACTGCAAATAATAATTCTGATATCTTAAAAACAATAATAACTGGTGATGAAACATGGTGCTTTCTTTTTGATCCACAAACCAAAAAACAATCACTCGAATGGCACACACCAAGTTCTCCTAGGAAGAAGAAAGTTTGTCTTGACAAGTCCAAAGGAAAATTAATGCTTGTAGTGTTTTTTGATTATCAAGGACTTGTCTATTATGAATTTATTAAAGAGGGGGTTACTATTAATAAACAGGCATACAAAGAAATATTTTTGCGCCTTCGTGATGCGATGAGAAGAAAAAGAAACCAACTCTTTAAATCAAAACAGTGGAAATGCTACATGATAATGCCCCTGCTTATAGAGCCATTATTGTTCAAGACTTTTAGCCAAACACTCTGTATTTGTCTTGCCGCATCCTCCTTACTCTCCTGATATCGCCCCATGTGATTTCTTCTTCTTTCCAAAACTTAAGATGACGTTAAAAGGAAGGCACTTTTCATCGTCATCAGAAGTAATTGAAAATGCGACGGTGGAGCTAAACAAGCTTAGAAAAATTGACTTTGAACTAGCATATCAACAGCTATTTCCACGCTGGAAAAAATGTGTAGATAACCAAGGCTCCTATTTTGAAAAACTTGATGTTTAAATTACTATACTATGAATAAATAATTAATTTTTTAAAAGTTCGGAACTTTTTGATCCTACCTTGTATTGTATGCGATGTTTCAGTAACAGTGTTGTTACCCAAACATAATTAATTGATTTGGTCTTGTTACCCTATGCTTCTAATATATAATCCAAATTGTGTACCTTATCAAAAGAGGCTGCTATAATGATATTCCATTTACTTTACTCATGAAACCAAAAAGAATCACTTTTTAGTGAACAAAAAGGGGAAAAAGAACAACACTAAAATTTGTATATTAAAAAAAAAAAGTTTATTTTTTTTCAACAAGTGTTTTAAAAAGTATTATTTTGTCCGGGGGGGGGGGGGGGGGGGTGGGGAGGGGGAGGAAGAAAAAATAAAAAATAGGGAGAGAAAGATGTATTTACATATTTTCTATAGAATTTATATAAAAGGGAGGAGGGACTGATTCACATTATTTATAAATATAAATAGATTCATTATGTATAAAAATAAATAAATAATTTTTTTTTTTTGCTATAATTAAAGCTTTGTACATCCAAAAAAAAACATTGGGAGAACATTTAGGGGAAAAAAATCATAAATAACACGATGCAAAACCAACAAATAAATACTATTTTTATATATATATAAATATAAACTGCAATGGAAGGAAAGGTGAAAATTGATCAGGGAAACTTTTTTTTTTAAAGAAAAATGGGAATAATAATAACAAAAAAAGAATATTGTGTGGAGAGAGAGGATTTGTTTAAGAAATGGGACTAGTAGAGAGATTGGTAGTTTGCAATCTCCTTTTTTTTTTGTAACAAATGGAACTGAGGAAGATGATAAAACAACACAACAAATATCTAATTGGAAATGCCAAGTGATGGAATTCCTGACCAACGATGATAGGTTGGTCAGAAAGGTAAAAGTATGTGGCCTTCTGCGTATTGATCTTGCTGTACAACAGTCCGCGCGCTGCGAGGTTTGATCAATATCCGCGCAGGCCGTTGTAGGTTTTGGGTGGGGAGCCTGCCTTGAGGATAGTCCGTATGGCCTCCTTCTCCTCCGGGGTCAGCTCTCCCTTGGGGAACTCCACGTCAAAAGTGATGTAGAGGACGCCCTTGGCGTTGTTGTTGTCATAGTTGGGCATGCCCTCATCCTTCTTGCGGATCCGGGCGCCGGGCCACGTCACCCTCTCCCTGGTGATGGTGACCTGGTCATCCTTTAGGTTAGAAACTGGAGGGGCATTAGGCCATCTCACATACAGTAGAGAAAAATGATAAATTTTGTAATTATTATTTTCGGTAATATGTTTTTAATGATATATATATTATCAAATATATGAATAAATTGTTGTGTGTCAAGTAGCCGACTGGATGGTACACATGATCAGAAATTGTTATCTATTAAATTAGAAACTATTTTATTTATTCTTTTATCATTATTTATTTTAGCTACATTATAAACAGAGATTATTTTATTTGATCATTGACCACCGTTTTTGCGGCAAAGTGGTAGATAAAACGAGCCTGTTATACTGGAATATACCTTGATGGAAAAATTATAAAACATGTCATGCTACAGCAGCAACACCCCCTACCACCAGCCAGACAAGACCCAATGACCCTGTGGCGACTACACTTTGCTTCAGCGAGCGTGAACTGGGACAAAGATCCACTACACACACGAGCAGGCAACGCTCAGTCGACGAGCAGGCAACCGCGAGCGTCAACCTGACTACGCATGCGCGTGGGGCGTCTTCCGACACTTGATCTGGCACGCGCGGTAAGTAACAAGGCCTGCTCCAACGGCCATTACTTCAACCATTACTTCTTTTCTCTTTATATATTTCTGGCTTTAAATAAATTAATTTTAATTATAATTTTATCAGCGGCCTTTCCACAAGCCACACCAACACATCACGCAACCATACCACAACCCTATTGGATCGGCCCCTAGTGACCATGGCCCACCAAAAGATGAATCATTCCCCATAATAAATCCTCTGAGACCTACATCCCTGTGTCTCATCAATATATATAAATATCTAAAGTAAAATATTGTTTACATTGTCATCGTGCATCGTGGTTGATTAATTAGAAAATAAACACTTATTTAATATGTTATTAATAGTGGATACAAAGGATGAAAATATGGAAAAGCTTTGAAAGCATATCTAACAAGACCTCATTCGGATGTGCTGCTTCCAAATTATAGCACAACATTAGAGATCATGGGTCAAATAACAAATATATTGGATTAATTGACAATATCATTTCAGGGTTTGTTGTATTGTCAGTATCCTTAGCAATAAAAATGTTGCTTCTAAAGAAGCGTTAACAAAACATTATTGTTTTAGCCTTCAAGCATTGAAACTCTTCATCAAACGTTTACCTGCCAAACATTTTATAGTTTGAAAGAAACTTTTAAAATAAAAAATAATTTGCATACAAATGTCTGATGAGGAGAGAACTCCTATACTTGAAATCTAACAGTAATATGTTTATATTACATTCAAACCTCTTTAACACTCCAAGGGAAAAGTGATTCCAGCTGAATTAATCAGGGTAAGTTGTTGTAATTACAGTTAAAATAATTTGGATATAAAATTAGGACACCTTAGAACGGTTATAACTAAGTTGCAATTATAAAGAAGGCTGAGTTATAACAAGGTCCTGTTATAAGTAATTTCTGGACTGTAGTACTATAGTAAAGAGAGTACAGTAAAATATATATATACAGCAATCACAACAATCATGATCTAAGATATAACTTGTCATGTTTAATGAATATCATAGGGAATGCTATATATTTTGTTATATATATATATATGGTAGAATTTCCATGAAAGGGCACTCACTAAAGGACAGCTCTCTACAAAGGCGCAGTTTCAATGACAAAATTACCATTTTTTTTAAATTAGCTACTCTCTTGTAACCTCTCCCGAAAGGACACTTTGGTTCTCCAACTAGGTGTCTTTAACAGGGGGATTCTACTGTAAATATACAACAGTAGAACCTCCATGAGAAGACACCTGTGCTAGAGGACATCTCTCTACAAAGGAGAGTTTTCATTTTCAAAATTACCACTTTTACTATTTAGCAACTTTCGGGTAGGAGGACACCTCTCCCTAAAGGACACTTTGGCTCTGCGATTAGGTGTCTTTACAGAGAGGTTCTACTGTATATATGTTTTTACAAAGTGGCACCTCTCCCTTTAAAAATGCAATAATACAAGGCATTTATCACACCATTACAAAACCTTAATAGTGGTAATAAAGAATTAGCTACAACATCCGTTTTGGGAAATTAAGACAACCTGTATACCGTGGTTTCAGGCTTTGACCTTTATCAGCACAGGGGCGGCTTCATAACATTATCAGGGCCATAGCCCAGAACCATGGTATGCAGGTCAGCTTTTGGTTTGAATTTGCCAAAACTGGTATTGTGGCTTATTCTTTATAACCACCATTGTAATGGGATGATAAACTACAAAATGCATTGTCCTGATGCATATTTAACTATAAACATGCAACACAAAAGTGAGTATTATTGAATCAAGTTCTCCAAAGAGTTCCCACCTTGTGTTTGTCGAGGTGTTCAATGGTGGTCTCGAAGCCCACCAAGGCATCCAGGAGGGAGATGGTCAGGTTGGTGTAGAGGTCGTCTCCTCTCCTCTCAAACTTGGAATGTCTGAGTCCACAGAATCAAGTTACAGGGAGGAGGAGAAGGAGAGTTTGATGGACTTACGGGAGTGTCTTGATCCGGATGATGAGGTCTCCTGGCTCTCCGTCTATATGGGGCTCTCCTGTAACAACCCAAGTGAGAAATTACCAGCTTCCAGAATACATGTTTATGAAGGCTGCTTAGAGTTGATAAGACACAATTTGGATTATAGATTATATATATGAGGTAATAAGACCAAATCCAAATAAATACATTGTTCTAATGTATATTTAACTATAAAGAGGTAACATTAAAACCACAAATGGCATTGACAAAATAAACAGAAGAAACCCAGATTTTCGCTCAGTCTTCAGATC
>CP092866.1:55009550-55135313 GCA_030710605.1 Cordylochernes scorpioides
GCGAAATAGTCAGATCAAATAGGAAGAATATAATAAAAGTACAATACATATAAATTGAAGTGAAAAAGTACATCGCGCTAAAGTACAGTACTAGCCATTAAAATTGTTATACCACGCTTTAGACCTGAAATTTACACGATAAGAAGATGCTGTGATATGCAAATGATTAGATTTACAACGCAATTATGCTTCTTTGTGAAAGGTTTTCGTGAGATTCCTTGTGCAAGTAGGACAAATAATACCAATACGTTTCTGAGGATGATAGAAGTAGAATTGGAGCCAACCGGGATTGCGGTTTATTGTACCGCAGTATTGCTGCTCGCGTCGGTCGAGATCCCAGGACTGTTAGCAGAATATTGAATCGATGTTAGCCCGTGTTGATACAGAACGAAGTATTGAATCTCAGCGGCCTGCTATCACTAACAGCCGAGAATACCTACATGTTACCCGCATGGCCTTAATGAATGGTACAGCCACGTCTAGGGCCCTGATTAAAAAAAATTTGGTCGTTTTCAAATCAAAAAGGTGTCTTCATGAGCAGTTCGCGACACCGTTTTCAGTTTCATATACTGTCAGTTCGGCAGCTATAGCTTCTGCCACACTTGACGCTACATCACAGACAGAAGCGCTTTCAATGGTGAGATGAACGAAGAACCTAGACGTAGGAATGGCGAGACGTAATGGTTTCATATTAATCCAGATTCTGTTTGCAGCACCATGGTGGCCACTACATTTCTGGATCCATTGTGGAGAAGGCACATTGCCAGTCTGCATTCGACATTGTCATACTGGCCAATCATTTGGAATAAAAGACACCAGAAATATCTGGCCTAAGTGTCTTTTATTGTAAATAACTATGAATGCCGGGGCTTGACAACCTCTATCTTCAAGACCATCATTTTAGTTATGATATGGGCACCGGATGGATTGGATACATGTCTCGGTCACGTCTTGTTCGCATTCCCGGCACTTTAAACAGTCCAAATCACATTTCTTATGTGTCAAGGCCCGTGGCAGTACCTTTTATTTGAGGCCTGGAAAACGCTCTGTTTCAGAAGTATAATGCACGACCGCGTGTACCTGGTATTGTACGGACCGTTCTACATACTGAAATGCTCGACTGCTGCCTTCATCAACACTTTCTCCTGATTTGTCACCGATAGAAAACGTCTGGCCAATGAATGCCGAGGCTACACATCTAGCTAGCACTACACATCAGTCACTACTTTATCCCATCAATTTATACAGTGACATTATACACCCTTATTTTATTTAAGTCATAAAAAAATGTTTTTATATATTTTGACTATTTCGGCATTTTAAACTTGCTCACTCACGATGATAATTCAATTATTTATATTTTTTTCATTTTTGAATATTTATATAAAATAAAAGAACTTATAAAAAAACAAAAAAAAAATCTGAATTTTAAAGACTTATAAATATTGTTACGTCGTACCCAGACGCTATTCGTGTTCTTTGTCTATTCAATATGCCACAAAGATACACACATGAGTTCGAAGGGATGCAGCTAAAGTTAGCGCATTATTATACGTCGTACTCTTCTTCTTCTTTCTTATCTCCACTCAATCATATTAGGGTGTCAAGCTTGAGACTTTTGATGGTGTCTGTCGGTGATGAGAAGAGCACATCAATAAATATGGGGAGATTTGACAACCATCATGATTGGGTGAAGTAGAATGCATCTGCCTTTGTCATTAAGACTGGGAGCACTACTCAGTGGCAGGCCGACTTAGCTTCAAAAGAAATGGCTGTCTCTGACATGAGGAACAGACGCCAAGTGCAGCTGCTCCTAACATGGAGTACAAACGCTGCTGATCCTGTATCCCTGGATTAGGAGCCCTTACAGAATACTATGAGCCCAGGTTTTTTAGTGAGCTTGTTACTGCTCCCCCTCCTCCTTTTTCATCCGGGCTTGGGACCGGCAAAGGCGGAGTTTTATACGTCGTACTTAACAGAAGGAATACAATGAGTGGGAGTTGCCTTCAACTTTCCCGTCAGAAATATCCTTGGCGCCGTGGATGTCACTCTTGGAAAACGTTCCGCTCCACACTATACACGTCCAGCCTAGCTACACCGGCTTGTAGGCCGCTCCGATGTCAGACTCTCCTGGCACCGCCGTGCAGAATCATCCACACGCCAGGAGGCAAGTCGCCACATCTTCTCGCCGCAGATGTCACCAGCTCTCTGTCCTCCCCCACAGAAGAATGCTGTTTTTAGCGCCTGCCAAATGGAAGCGGGACCAGCTGGAGTCCATCTCTCTTTCCCCAACTTTACTCTGGAATCTTCGTTTTGTCATCCATTTTACAAATTTAATACGTGCCGAATGACCCAGGCGTTTCCTGGGTTTTACCCGAGAGCATTTTCTCTGCGTGTGTATGTATGAAAAAACCTCTTCGATACTTAGCCCTATTTCCTGTTTTTAAATTCCAGCCAGATTGGTTAAATATTGACAAAACGTATAAGGAAACAATAAATAGGCCTTCATATGTTAATTTTTATATATACATAGATATCCAATGGAATCGTCTTTTTATTCGTAGACATTTATAATATGTTTGTGGAAGGCAGAAAGCTTGCATTTTTATATAATTCTGAATGTCCATAAGTTCACCAAACACCCCTAAGCTGCCTTTCATACAAAATGCAGGTTATATCCCAAACCAATCCAATACAATAGTAGAACGGTCTAGAGATTAATTTGGCGAAACCGCTGAGAGGGTTCACTACCGATGAGCAAAGCCCTCTCATTTAATAACTTATATCATTACAGTAAGGTCTGTAGAGATCATATTTGAGATATTATTGAAAAGAAACAAATTGCCACAATCATGAAATCCCTCAAAATATTTTTTTTCTTTTATTTCACAGATTTTATATCAATATAATATATTTGTGGAAGAGAGCTTTTATTTGTATATAATTCTAAAGTCCTCAGAAGCTAAAGTATATAGTATCTTCAAATGCATTCACCTTGAATTCCTTAAAAATTCTGAGTTTATAAACAGAACAGCTCAATATAATATTGAAGCAGTCTGGTTGGTTAAACTAGCAAACCCATTGAGGAGCTTCATCACTGATAAACCCAATATTCTCTATCGTAGTAAGTACTGCTTGTTTTATTTTGGTGAACTAAAAAATTGCAATTATTGTATTATATAATTGGTACAATTGAATGTACCATATTAATTTTTTACAAATAAATAACATTCTAAGTTAAAAAGAGATTAGTTGAATGTATAATAATAATAAAATAAGTCTGCAATATATACCTGGGTCTTTCTAAAATATATATGTTCTCTTTTTCTTTTCATACAGTTTCAGTTAATCCTCTTTTTTTTTTTTAATTCATGAATAACCGTAAGTTATACAATGAAAGACGAACCTAGACTTCAAGAAATATGTTAGCTAGATAACGTGTACATGAGAGAGAAAATAGAGATAACCCGGATTCCTGGAGCGCAAATCATCAACTACCCGGGCTGTACAGCTACAGTCTAGAAGTCTAGTCATGTGGAGGGAAGATTTTTGCAGTGAACCAGTTGATCTGGTAGTTTCAGACCGGCAGTAAGTCAGGAAGTAGAGGCAGGGCTGTAGAGCTGAAGTATTGTACTCCGTAACATAAAAGCTGGACAGAAGAAGAGGAGGTGGTCTACAGTTTGTGACTCTTCCCGGCAGTGAGGGCATGTTGGATCCGGATCACTATGCCAGAGTGATTGATCTGCAAGAATGTGACCAGTTATGTACACATGTTACCGAGATTCTTAGAAGGATAGAAATGTGGCCGAGTTTCAAGATGGGCTGTTGGTACCAATGAAGAGAATACCATATGAAGTGACAAAAATGTACTAAAAATGATCGGGAAGGGATAAGGCCTTCTGAAGACTATTGAAAGGATGAGACCCTGCACTCAAAGTAGATAACTATATTATGGAAGGAAGACCGAGAAAGGATGGCCATGAATGGAGTTCGTGGACAATTCCTGGATGAGATCCAACGAGACCATTTAAAAACATATTTATAAAGAAATCTCTGATAGGACAATAACAGTCAAATAGTAGATAAGAAACTTGTAGATAAGAACCGAGGTTGTCGAGAAGAACAAATAATATAGACTACCGTCACGCCAAGTTTGTGTAGGTACTTTATAGATAATTGTAAGGTACACAAAATTATACACAATCTGTAGCTCACACCTATCAGCGGCCTGCCCTATCCAATAACCGCTAGCTAACCCCAATCAATCCAACAAAGCTGCGATATATAGGGAGAGATGTAAATTAGCATTGACAACATTACAACAATATAAAAATTACAACAGAGTATTACATCTCTGAAATATTCTAGAATTTCCACTTTCAACAATAATATATATAGATAATAAATTTTGTGCCATTCATTTGTGAGAAAATATTTGCATCAGTGGATTCACTACTGATGAACTAACTCCATCAAATTGTCAATATTTGTTACAGCTCACATAAAGTGTGTGTGTGAAGTTTATACAAAATAAGTAACTAACTGGTGTGTGTTTGTAAAATTATTCTAAATTTATTGTCAACATTCATTCCGAATGTCGAAAATATCGGTTAAGAAAAAGCTACTTTTTTTTTTGTAAAATGTCATCATATTATTTTTAGGAGCATTGAAGATAATTCGTTTTATTATTATTTAAGCAATATGGCTAGCTCTGTTTTGCCTTAATTTAATGAGCATTCAAATCTGTGTATTTTATTCTTCTATCTCTTTAAAAATATATATATTTATATAATAATATCCTCTACGACCCTTCAAATTTTATACGGATTCTTATAAATTCAGGTGTGTTGTGATTTATTATAAGCTTAAACAAACAACACAACAGTCATGATAAGTGCAACGAATAGGGATTTGTTGTTTTTTTTTTTTTGTAGGTACACAACCACATTTGTACATATGTAAAACAGCTAGCCATGAAAGAGAGAAGAATGCCGAGTAGGGATTTGTGTTTTTTTTTTTTTTTAAGTAAGTACGCTACTACATTTAAACACATGTATAAGCAGTTATAACCATGATAAGAATAACGAGTAGGCGGGGGGTTTTTGATTGTTTTTTTTTTTACAGTAAGTACACACTACCACATTTGTACACGCCTAGAAGCATTTAACCATGATAAGAATAACGAGTAGATATTCGTGATTGTTTTTTACTGTAAGTACACTACCACAATTGTACGAGGGAACATCTTTATAACATAAAACTTCCTACATTTACCTCTCTGACAGTATATTTTGATCAAAGTATGCATATTGGTAGATTATTGGGCAACATACAGGCCATCTATGCCAGAAAAATATCATCATTACCACTATAGTAGATCAGTTTGGAGAAACAGTTGGGGGATTCACCACTGAAAAGAGAAAATGAGCCCTCCTAATAGTTTTGATCTCCCGTTTACTATTGAAGTGTGTATAGAAATTTGTCTTAAAAAAGAAAAGTAAAATCATTGGCGTTGATAATGATGATAAATTGTAACAGCACACCGAGGATGAGTTTCTTGCTTTATTTAAACGATCTCTAAGACTTTCAGGTGACATAAACCCTTCTACCGGAGTATATAGCTCGTTCTCATCCTCGGAGACAGTATGTTGTTACAATTTATATTTCAGAGGATTCTACCTTTCAATGATGATAAATTGTAACAACACACCGAGGATGAGCTTCTTGCTTTATTTAAATTATCTCTAAAACTTTCAGGTAACATAAACCTTCTACAAGAGTATAAACCTCGTTTTCATCCTCGGAGGGGGAGGCAGTGGGTTGTTACAATTTATATTTCAGAGTATTCTATTTTTCAATGATGATAAATGATATTTTTCAATCTATTATTTATATTTTTTGGTTGTAATATTTAAATCGAAGTATAGGAACAAATAAAAAATAATAAATAAAATAAAAGAGATGATGAGATAAAACAATATATATGTTTTTTACATATTTACACATATCAATAACTCCTCTTGTCGGATGCTATGAAATCAAAGCCTCCTCTATACTGATGAGAGCCATAGCCAGAAACCATGGTATACAGGTTAGCTTTTGTCTGAATTTGCCGAAAAATAGTGTTGTGGCTTATGCTTTATCAACACCAATACGATCTGTACTGGAGTACTACACGGATAGTTGACATATTCTGTACACTCCAGTGATCCAAGTTACATACAGTTAGTAGTACTGACGATAGTAAACCAAAATGAATTGTTTTATTGCGTTTTTAAAGATGAAGGTGCCTCTTTTGGTACATATTAATAACTGTACCCGGGACTACCTAACCCGAGAACCTGTTTTAACCAAATAGATGTCCATATTATTCTTGCGGTAGTTGAATTTCTGAAGATGGTGATAATTTGGTATCAATCGTAAAATTGAGAGCAAGGTAAATGGAGATTAATTGAACCTAATTTATTTAAGACTAGGGAAAAAACTTCACACCAATTCAAAGTAACCATTGAATCCGTCATCTTAAAATATAAATTATATTATATAATCATCTTTTATATCCTTAGAGCTTTTGGCCCTCTCTAGACCAGCTCCTGTTACAATTGAGGCAGTAACGGCGGAGGAAAGGTCGCTAGCATGTAGACTGACCACAAATTCGACGAACGATCACACGAATGAACCCGATTATTGTTTATAGGAAGATTTTTATTGTTAGCAGTAGTGTGTATATACTTCGACAGGTCTCCGTGGCGCAATCGGCTAGCGCGTTCGGCTGTTAACCGAAAGGTTGGTGGTTCGAGCCCACCCGGGGACGTTTTTTTTTTTTTTTTTAAGCTACCTAAAGAAGTAATGGAGGAGCACTGAATGATACCGTAGGGTCCTATTTCCTAGAGAATGAAGATTCCTAGCTTGCGCCTTCTCATGGCGAAGGGTGAACAACGTCTTAGAGCGGCTAAGCCAGGAGAGACTTGGGATGAGGCTCCATCCTTATGCACTCATTTGCCCCCATTGCCACTCATTTTAAGTTATAAACGGCTTCTGAAGCTAAACGATAACTTCTACTATAGGTGGACTGGACTAAGTCACCAGACTCTTGATGAGGCCTTGGAGGAGTTGTGGCACACCACGCTTATGATTTACCTGAGATTAAGTATGTAGTGATGATAAGATTTCATTGAAATTTATTTTCCTACGTTAAAATATGCTAATTATCCCGTTAATATTCTGATTAGCAAATCCCAGGGTTCAAACAATGGCAGTGATTTCTTCCCGACTTAACTATATTTTTTTAAACGTGTGTATCTGGATAGTCGAAACATTGTGCAATGTGATGGCACAAGCCATCAGCAACTTTCAGTTGCACGATCAGGATAGATCTTTTTTTATTAATGTTTAAAATCAAATTGTTGTTTGCACACAAAGATACATTTGGATAAGATATTCTCGCCGCTTTTTTTTTTTTTTTTCAAAAATTAGCGCGGTTGAAGAACTAGCTGTCATTGTGGCAACGAATTCCAGGACTCAAGACACCTACTGCTGGAATGCCCACTCTTCTTCACCACTAGACAATAGACAATAAATAATGTTGTAGATCTATATCAATTTGTAAATAGCAGAGAGAATTATCAAAGGTTTAACTATTTTTGTAGATATATTAATGATTATCTTTCAAACCTGAAATGTTCAGGTTCCTAATATATGTTATTGTTTCTCTTTTTATTTTGATTAATTTTTCTTGTATAATATATTTATAACTGTTTCGGTTTTAAAATATGTAAATCGAACGAAATTTTCACAAGCCGAAATATCGCGTTTTGTGTGTTGAAATAAATAAATACTCTTCGGCGCTGTATGTCAGATGTACGCCCGCTCGCGGTTAATGACTCAAACAAATTGGTCGTTATAAAATGTATGACTCATCAAAATAGACAAAAAAAAAGATAAAATCACTTCAATAATCATAACCAATCAAAAACATTAACTTTTGATTTATATTCTTATTATTTGTGTGTGTAATAAAACATAATTTTTTACATGATAATTTTTCTGACTCATATTTTTTGGCAATTAGTGAGTACAACTTTTTTTATCCTTAGCTCCACAAGTAAAAATGGCAAAAAAAAAAGTGAGAGTTTAAATAAGAAATTATACATATTTCTAACTATATATATAGAGGATATGCTTTCTTTATTTCTAATATCAACACATGACTCACTTTTTTTTTTTTTTCTATTGTTTTTTCATGTGTTGAGTGTTTTCACGCAAGTTTGGCCTTAAATAGCCATTTCTTGGTTTCTCAAGAAGCCATTGGGACCAAAATTCTTTTTGGCCGCAGTAGGCACAGCCTACTCCACGCTGACGAGCGCCAACAGCGCGAAACGCGTTCGTGGATGGGTTTTCTTGATTTATCAAGAAATTGAGTTGGCCAAATATCAGGGAACAGGCTAAATCAATGTTTAGTTGATTTCTGTTTCACCAGATGGCGCTCTGCCTTCTGAAAAGCACAAGTGCTCCTCGGCCAGGATATGCCTACTTTGTTTATATATATATATATATTGTATACCAATTTTTGTTCTCCTCTCTCTCTCTCTCTCTCTCTCTCTCTCTCTCTCTCATAGAAAATTAAACATACATTTTGAAAAGTCTAATTTCTATTATTATTATCATCTAAATAAACACATAGTACAGGCCATGATAATCATGGTAAGTAAAGGTTTTAAGTGTTAATATGCAGTATAGTTAGAGAAAATAAGCAGCCACAAGCTCTCCTACCCACCATGATTATCATGTCCTATACCATACGGCCCGCGGTTAGATCTGTCCTCATATTGATTTTCTACAGCCCTCTTATCAAGTTTTAGATCATCAAGCCTGGCCCTTAGAAATACAAAAGTAATTTTGATTTTTTTTTTTTAAACAACCAGGAAGAATTGTGCCTAAAGGGGACACTCTCCCTGTAAAAATCGGGTTGTTAGCTACAGGCGGATACGCTCCAGGAGCCTGTTTTTTATCCATATGTTACTTCCCGTGAAATGCATCTTAAAAAGTGCATTTTTTACAGAGAGAGGCGAATCTTTGTGTACATAAATAACATCCTCCCAAAATCTTGTATTATGAAAATATGTACAGAGGAATCATTTAAAAAATAAGGTATTGCTTTTAGCCGATTTGGAATTAATATACATTGTCCCCTATAAATTATAATTGTATAAGTTCGGCCTACGGTCCTGGTAATTTGCCCATTCCCGCCGGTCTATGCTGTCTGTACTAGGGTTAAATATGGCATACAAATCCCAGCTCTGAAAATAAATTCCTACAAAAATATTGATTAGTACGAGGTTTATTACATGTATAAGCAATTGGTATGGACACTTACAAAATAAAAATGCTTATTTCATTTACTTGCACTCACTTTTGGCGTTGATCTTATGCAATATTCGAAGTCATTGGAGATTTTTAACTACTCAATGTCGATTTTTAAACCCCCCGGTCTGGTTGAGGAAATCCACAGTTTGAACCATATCAAACTTCTAATACTTCAATTTGATAAGAAATGTGGTCTAATGCTTCGGGCACACCCATCGGTTCATTAAAAAGCTCACCAATCTGCTTAACAATAATGGATCCCCCTGCACTTGTTTCCTGTGATGACCCTGAAACGCTGAGGAGCGCGATTACCGGGCTCTTAAAAACAGCGCAGACCAATCTATACAAAACGACCTTACAAGAATGGATAAATCTAAGCTATACTCTCACTACAAAGACATTCACATATCTTTCATGACGGAGGGATACCTTTTTAGGAGATTTTCCTTTCCCGGTGTTGTAAGACTAGCTCGCACAAGTTAGAATACTTTCAAGTTTTTTTAGAGAAAACCACACAAGATGCTCTGCGGTGAGGACCCGACTTGTACCTTCTGTAATTCAAAACTAAAAAATGAAATCACTCACTATATTTTTGATTGCCCTGCTCTGAAAGAAGAACCCTTATGCTCAAAACTTGGCAACTATGTGCTTCACTTCCATCAATAATTGACAATATGACCCAGAATAAGTATATTGCTACGGCGTTTTATGGTTTCCACAAGTCCATATCTCAGAAGAAGGCCAAGTGATACTCACTCCTCACTTTCTTACTGCTACTCTTTTTGTGTTGATTTCTTGCTTCCCTCTTTCTTTTTTTTTTTTTTTTTCTTTTCTTCTTACTCTGTATATATCGTTATTTCCTTTGTCTCACTTCTTTGTTCTTATGCATACCTCTGGTGAATCCTGTATAGGGTCAGTGACCCTAAATAAAGGCTTTTTTTGTTGTTGTTGTTGATAAGAAATGTGAATATATAAGAAATGGAAAACCCTCAATCATATGACATTGTGGAATAAATTCCTTATTTACTCCTTCTCTATCAAATAGCTCCAGTTTAATAACTGTGCAAACATAAAGGAGATAATTAATAGATTTGTGAATAAAGTGATTTAAAAAAAATCATTGTTTTGTCATTTTGATAGTTGAATTTTTTTTTTCTTATATAGTCCAATTATCATACAAGTAGGAAGAGAATACTTGTAAGTAGAGAATTGATTTTTTAATCTTCCTCACACAGAGAATCTTGTAGAATTAAGACAAGGACAATCTTCCTATTTACTATAGAAGAATAACACAAGTCGGGAGAAAATCTTCTTTATCTTGTATAAATCGTTCTCTTGTAGAACTATCGTACAAGATTTCGGACAAGACGTCATTCTACGGGTACAACGAGTGGCAATAGTTTATATATACAGTCGAACTTGGATAATTCGAACCCCAAGGGACCATAAAAAAATTCGAATTATCCAAAAATTCGAATTAAAGATGTTAAATTATTTATATAGGAAATTCTAGGGACCAAGATAAATATTCGAATTAAAGAGGTTTTCGAATTAAAGAAGTTCGAATTATCCAAGTTCTACTGTATATACTTTATTTTAAAAATTGTATAATGACTGAATCATCTCAGACACGGAAAAAAAGTCGGTGGACGAGTGGTTAAATCCCTCGATTCCCGACAGCCATGAACCCGGATTGTATCCCGCATTGTACACTTTTATTTGTGAAGAACCTGTTCATATTTCTCATTGTTTTTTTTTTTTTTTTTTGCTTATTCCTAGTAAACGTAGTACAGGACATGATAATCATGATGGGTAGAAGAAGGCGACTGCTTTTACTGTAAGTGCACCACATGTCTTACACGTGTGAAAAGCAGTTCGACTTTGCTCTTACAAATGTGACAAAGCCCCGTTTGGTTAATTGCACTCGCTGGTGGGGTTGGACTTTTGCAATAATCGGAAGCGATTAGAGCTTTTTTTTATCAGAAAAAAAGTGCCCAATGCGGGAATCGAACCCGGGTCGTAGCGGTCGAAAACCAACGGTTTAAACCATCCTTTCACCGACCCCCCCCCCCCCCCCCCCCCCAAAAAAATAAAATATATATATAAAGAAGGCACCGGCGAGATGTGAATAACATAAGCTGGGTTCCTCTTTTTGAGCGGTACCTAGTAAAGTTGTTTTGGAACAAAAACAGAGGATCATGGAACTTCCTACCCCACGCCATGATGTCACTTAGATATTGCGCAATGGCCGTTTAGAACAAATATAGGTTTGTGATAAGTTTTTTAGATAAGTTATCGATATCAAGGTTATAAATGTGATCTGCTCTTGATTTGAAATCAGTTTACCTTCTCCTACATCAACGCCAGTTCTGAATAAGAAGCTCCAATGGCCATCGATTTTGTGTGGTCAAAACATGCCTTGTCATTGGGTTTATATGGCATTTGATAGTCTATCTACTATATCTAGTACTTTTTACATAGTATGATGCATATATCTAGTGCCACTCTTGCTATCGCAGGTCGATGGCTGTTCCTAGTAAAAGGTATGATTGAAATATGTGTACATATAAAATAAATGGTACAATTTGAAAAAAAAAAAGTTCAAAAATAACAAAAAAACAAATTGGAAATGTCACATTACAGAAAACGAGAGAGACTTTTGTTTTCTTCTCTTCTTTTTCTTTCTTATCTATGACTTTTGTTTTAATTATCCCTAGTACACAGACGGTACAGGCCATAATAACCATGGTGAGCAGTAGTTAGCGACTGCTTTTACTCTTAAGTTAACCGCATTGCCTACACATGTAAAAAAAGTTTGGATTTTGCACTTACAAATATGCCAGGGCCCCGATTGGTTACTTGCACTCACTAGTGGGGTTGGACTTTTTCAAGAATCGGGAGCCATTAAATCAATATTTTATTCAGAAAAAAAGTTCTCAATGTGAGATTCGATCCCGGGTCGTGCCTGTTAAAATCGAAGAGAAAGACATTTATTGTAGAAATGTATAAGATCAACTTTTTTAAAATCTCCGACATGAGTTTATACAGCTGATACCTATAGCTTGTACGGAGGAGTTTTTTTTTTTTTTTTCATGACAGACAGTGTTATGCGAAAATTTCTAAAATTTGTCATTTATCGTGATAATTGTAAATTCCACAAAATAATTTATGACATAAAAAAACACCCTTTCCACGTTATTGTTAATATGGCCTGGGTACTCTTTGTTGAGTGATACCTAATAAAGTTATGAACTGGATAAAAAAATATTTTTAAAACCCTTATAATAGTGTTATGAAGAAAATTAAAACTTTTTATTGATAAATTTTATTTTTACAAATAAAAATAAAAGTCATTTGTTCTTTCTGTGATGGAAAAAAAGATTGGGAGGGCCTGGCTCATCAGCGGTGAACCCTCCCAGTGGCTTCTCCCAGTGAACCCTCCCAGTGGCTTCTCCCAGTGAACCCTCCCAGTGGCTTCTCTGGTTTTCACCACTGATGAGCCAGGCCCCATTCCAATTTTTTTTTTCATCGCAGAAAAGACAATAAGAAGTTATATATCGATGAACCTTTATCATTACATATGTATTTTCATATTATAAAGAGCAAGTAACCCAGCTTTATATAAATAATGTTGTCATTTAATGATGAGTATGGTAAATTATGACGTGTTGATTACATTACTAATTACTGCCTCAATAGCGACCACATACCTCAAGAAAGACCACCCATTTTAGGTTATTTTAGCGTCCCGGATTCACCATTGCCAGCTCTTCCAACATTCTTATCATTTCAGGAGGAACTGTATGAATTTGTTTTTGTTTTTTTTTTTTTGTTTTAAAAATCGTTAAATTTATTTCAATGCTAAAGTTAAATGTTCTAATCGCTCAAATGATATAACGAAGGTTTTTCTAGAAATTGTGCTTATCAGTGAAGTTTTATTGATGTTTATTAAAGTTTATCTTTTCTTCAAGCATACGCATGCATTTGATAGATGGAAATTATGACGCGAGGAAATTGAGGAGGAGAAGCATAGGGTGCCTTTCCCTTCAAATGTTAGATGGCGTCTAGTTTTGACGTTTATTTTGACGGGAGAAGCGCTCTATGCTTCTATATATCTTCAATGTCGATGTTTTAAATATATATATATATATATGAAATAGTAGATAAATAATCGCATATATATTAATAATATAAACGCAAATTTTAAATAGTGTTTAAACTATCAAATAAAGATCTTGAAGATAGAGGTTGCCTAGCCTGAATTCACATTTCTTTAGAAAAAAGGGGACACTTCAACCAGAAAATATCTTTTATTTCATCAATTGAACGTGTTTTTTAACTTTTACTTCTATCCTGACAAAGACAAATGATTTTGACTAAAGATCGTTGAACTTTCTAGCCGAAGTGTCTTCAAAATATTGAATTACCAAATAGGTGTTCTGCAGAAAGTTGAAACTGGGAAAAAAAATTGAGTAGATCATTTTTCGCTGGTTGGAGAACATATACATTATAACCTTTTTTTTTTTTAATGCAATCGCTTTTCAAATTTCAATAAGGCTATTTTCTTCAATTTAATAGACTATAATTCATCCAAAAATTCTAATAATTGGGATTGTTTAACTAAAGATTTTGAGTGTATATATAAATTCTATATATTTGTATGTGAATAGTTTGTATGTAATAGGTCTTTACCTGCCTAGCATTCGACAACTCTGTCACCGTCTACGAGAGCTGTCACGCAAGGAAAACCTGTTTTTAATCTTGTTTTTCCTCATTCTAAATATACACAAGGGACAAGCCCCGAGTCGCCTATTTTTACTGTCTGAACATTTCAAACACAGCTCTTTGAACTTCGAAGTAGCACTCTTTTGTGAAAATTGGTTGACCCATTGAAACATTTTATTGCATATTTATATAATGAAAGTTTCTAAATTCAGAGGGTTCTGGTTGTAGAAAATGCTAAATTATATGACACCATGCCTTTTTAAATTAATATCTTAATATATATAAATCCTTTTTAAGCAATCAAGCTCTGAAAAAGACATGTGTTTGCCTAAAGTATGTCTATTATATTTTTAGCACAATCGACAACCATTAAAGTATAATCTCTTATAAAAATGTGATATATATATATATATATAAACAAACGAACTAAATACTTATAAAATATTTAGAGTAAAACAAAAACAGAAAGCTCATCATATAATAAACACATATAACTTTCGATTTTTCAAATTTATCTTACTGGTATTTGCATAATTGAGTATAAAAAGGTGTATTTGAATATGTTGTGTTTAAATAAAAAAGAAAAAAGTCAAAAGATTGAAAGATTTTTGTGCTTCCGTTTGGTCAGTTTATTTAACTTAAACTGAGACAATATTGTAAATACATAAACGCTAATTGACGTATACAAACAACTATTAATTAGCTTGGTCATATCCTAAGACATATTGCTTGCCCTCAACTGCTCTACTAACTGCGCAAGGAAAAGAAGGCCAACAGTTCAATACTGGCCAGATCTTGAATTTAATAGCTCATCGCCATGGGATTGTGTAAGACAGTAAGTTGGAAAAACATCATTCATTGCAACTAGATATCCATACAGATATATCAAAGTTATCTTTATTTTACGCCTATTTATGAAATTAATCATTATACAACTGACAAAAGTTAATTAATATCTCGAAATATGCATTTTGGTCTTTACAAATCCAGATAGGCCTATTTACTTCTGCTTTATTCATCGTAATGTTATTATTGAAATAAATAAAAATGAAATGAAGAAGAAAAAAAACTGAGCGTTTTTATTTTGAAAAAAACTGAGAGTTTATTTCGAGACAAAATACTACAAAAACATTAGGCTATAATGAATGTTTTTGTTGGGAAAGAAAACTGTTTAAGGATCAGGAATGCTAGGATGCTTACGTTTAGGGTCAAATCTGGGTCCCATGAAGGTCCCATTCTCGCGTTGTTCATCCCAGTTTTCATACCATGAAACTGGGCAGAGAGTTTGGTAGTTGGTTCTAAAACGGGCACATGGTTGATAATCCAAGCCCTTGATCCATAGGCATCTATGGAAGTCCACGTAGTTCTGCCAGCAAGCGATGGTTTGGTTCTGGTTAGGGAATCTAACATCTCTTGGAGTCGTTTTGATCCTCTTGCCATCCAGAATTATTTTCTTCGGAGGCTTCATCCTCAATGTATCAATCATCCCAGAGGATGATTTGGGAGGTCTTTTTTTCTCCATCTCTTTTTCCTCTTGATGTCTTCTTATTATATTCCCCATTTTTAAGCTTTTTCAACGAAAAACTTATCAAAATAATTAGAACCCTTTCTTTTAAAGTAAATTAAAATTACGGAGCGTGCAATGAAATTTTTTTTTTAAACTTATCTAATCACAACTTGTGTATAATTTTGAACTGAGATAACAAAGAGGTCTTTGGTCAAATTTAAATATAGTATTTTCTGTGATATAATTTTCGTAAAAAAATATATTTATTTATTGGATTAATATTTATTTTGTTAGTTAGTTAATCCTGCTTTTTTCCTGTTTATTTATTAATATTTAAGAGTATATATAGTTTCAAAAAAAAAAAAACATTTGAAAATGTAATGTGACACACAATTTATAAATAAAGCGCTATAAAAAAATATTTTTTTTTAAACAGCAACACACATTATATAAATATATGAATATATATAGATATCTTTGTGAATTTTTTTTTAAGTTTCCTATGTATAATAAATTCTACTTTTCAACGAAATAATATTTATTCAATTTCAATTTTTCTTTTTAAATAATAGAATTACGTTTCGTGTGAATTTATTTAGAAGCGTTTTATTAATATTATTTTGATTTATTTAGCTAAAAACTCTCTTATTAAATAATCTCTATGTCAGGTAGAAAAAAAAACATTTTCTTTTCAACAAAACAATATCAAGTATCTCTGGAATGTGAGATGAGAGTAATTGTTTCGAAAGGTTTAGAAGTAATTAATGGATCTAATTAAGATTTAGAATATACTATTATAAATCTAATATTAAGGATTATAAACTAATAATATAATTAAGGTTTAGAGAAATCTCTAATTAAGATTTAGAATATGCTATTATATATCTAATTAAGGTTTAGAAAATAACATATAATTAAGGTTCAGAATAAATTGTTGAAATATTTATGATTTTTTTTTTGCATTTTTATTCTTTTAATTTGCAAAAGTTTCTTTTAAAGCCTTTATTTATTTCTATATATATACTACTCTGATCAAAAAGTTTCAACACTTTGCTCTTAAGTTTAAAAAAAACTTTATTATTCTACCAAATTCAAATTTTCCTCTTAAAAGTAGTCCCCGTTGGCCGCGATGCACTTCAGCCTCCTTTTTTTCCAGTCGGCAAAACACCTCTGGTAGTCTGTTTTCGGGATTGCCTTCATGGCCTTCTTCGATTCCATTTTGATCTCTTCAATGCTCTGAAATTTCCGACCCTTCAACTTTTTTTAGCTTTCCAAAAAGGAAGAAGTCGCAGGGGGCCAAATCGGGACTGTAGGGGGGTTGGGGGAACACAGAGGTTGAGTGGTCCTGCAGGAACTTTGAGATTTTGAGGGCTGTGTGCGCCGGCGCGTTATCGTGGTGGACGATCCACGACTTGCTCCTCCAGAGCTCCGGCCGTTTCTGCCTGATCGCTTCCCTCAATCGCCTCAATACCCCCCAGGTAGGAATCAGCAGTTATTGTAGAGCCTTGTTGTTGAAATCCATGATGAACGATGCCCTGGTAGTCGAAGAACACCGTCAACATGACCTTGACTTTGCTGGGAGCCTTCCTCGCTTTCTTTGGTCTCGGCTCATTTTTGAAGCGCCACTCCGATGCCTGTTGGGTAGTTTCCGAATCAAAGCCGTAAATCCATGTTTCGTCTCCAGTAATGACCCTCTTCAGCAATTCGTGGTCGTCGGTTGTCGCTTCGAGATTGAGACTGGCGGTTTCTTTCCGGGCGTTCTTTTGATCAAAATTCAAATCTTTTGGAACGAGAACGGCGTTGAGTCTTCTCACTCCCAAAATGTCCTTCATTATCGATTGATTCGACCCGAATGATATCCCTGCTTCTTCGGCGACCTCCCTGGCAGTTATTCGTCGGTCTTCACGCACCAGTTCCAACACCTTGTCCACTTTTTCAGGCGTTGTTGATGTGGACGGTCTCCCGGAACGCTCGTTGTCGGCGGTCTCTTCCCGACCCTCCTTGAAGCGCTTGTACCACTCGAAAACTCGTCTTCGGCTCATGACGGCATTCCCGTATGCTGTTTGCAACATTCAAAAAATTTCGGCACCCTTGAAACTGTTTTTTCACACAGAACTTGATGCAAATTCGTTGATCCTCCATTTCGGTGACTAACGAAATCGAAGCACGGGCAAAATGGCTTCACTTCGAACAGCCGCTGCTCGCGCTGTTGTGGCGCGTAATTTTTGAAAATTAGCAGGTCTCCAAGCCAAGGGCGACGCTTGCGTTTGCCACAAACCGGGAGAAAATATATTGAGTTTTCAGGATTTTATGAGGATAGTGTCGAAACTTTTTGATCAGAGTAGTATCACGGGTAGTTTTTAAAAAGCAACTTCATGCTTTCGTAACTCTATTTCATGTTGAATGTGTGTGCTATTGGCACCAATGGGAACTCATTACCGTTGTGAAGGAGAATAGCTTTCAAACTAACTTTAGAGGAATCAATGAATAAGCGCCACTCTTCTGTATTATGTTCATGGCCAAGCGCATCCATTAGACTAACAACATCATTGCAGCACAATAAGTCATTTTCTTGTTTAAAAAAGAAGTCTTGAAATTCAGCTTGTCGTTTGCGAAAAAATCATTCTATTGTGTCCTTATGCAGCAGGTTCCAGCCTTTTAACCTAGAAGGTAAAAGTTTACTCTGTTTTTTTTTTGCTAAATGCAAATCACGTACAAGGTCATTCAAATCTCCTTTAGTTAATAAAGGAGGTTCGGATGTAACATGTGCTTTCCAATTCGTATTGTTCCAGTATTGTATTTAAATCATCGTCACCAAATGTCGCATTTTCAGGAGGTGTGGCACAGGTAAATCATCACTATGAGGAACACTGGTCTCATAGTAGATAGAAAATCTGGATATTTAACGGTATGTTTTGATTTAGATGTAATACCTGTATTTTTTTGCAAACAAAAATAACAGTCTTAATAATAGGCTTTTGGTTCTTTCCATACCATTGGAACCTTGAAACTGTAAAAGGTATATAACATTATATTAATTAAAACAAATTTGATCTTTTTTCTTAACAAGACGCCCGGGTTCAAGTGAATAAGCCACAACTCCATCTTTAGCAAACTAAAAAAAAATCTTACTTATATTCCATGGTTTCAGGCTATGGTCTTCATCATCACAAGAGCTTCTACTATTTCGTAAGATCCTACGAGAGAAGTTATAATATTACATACCTGTGTGTGAGTGCCAAAAATGTATTTTAGCTGTTTAAGTGGTATAGCCGGTTTATTAGGACCATGGCATTCATGTGTGCAAAAAACGAGACATTTATCCCTTTTATCGATGCCTAAAATGTATTTAGACAACGATAATCTTCCTATTCACTATAAAATAATAAACACAAGTCGGGAAGAAGGACGTCTTGCACGAAAGCTTGTACGAACGTCCTTGTATAAAATAAGCTCATCTCTCTGACTTGTGTTTCTTAGTTTATAAAATGCATTTATTAAATGCAATATATTGATGCAACTTTTCCAAGCATTAAGAAAAAGACTGGTTTTGTGGCCTATTATTTATACCTGAATCCGAGCGCTCTGCTTTAGAGAAGATAAAAAAAGATTCATTGTTTTAATGCATATTTTTGAATAAATGCATTTTAATAAAAGAGAGATATGTTTTTAAGATTGGTTAATATATTGATTGTGTATGATGATTCTTCACAAGAGTGTGTTTTCAAAGTGAGACCTTTATTCCCAGCCTTCATTGTTCAAATGGAGAGAAAGAAAGAAATTCGTCCAGGGTCGGTCCCTGAGGTCCTAGAGGATCCTGCGGAGGGAGGAAATTGTCTCCGACCATGCAGAACATGAGCAGACGGTGACGTACTGCATGCTGCCAGGCAGCACATTCTCTCGTCAGGTCTCTGAAGTTGTCGTTGGACACGACCACGGCGCCTGTGCGACATGCCAGCTCCAGCACGAAGCGATCGTCGTAGCTTGCCACCAGCCGTCCGTCGAGCCGACGCGAGGGCGTGAAGGCCACGTGGCCTCGAGCGTACAGTGCGTGCACCACGTCGATGTCGGCCACGGGCACGGGGGGTCGGCAGCTGGTCACATACCGAGGCACGAACACCGTAATTTCCTCGTGCCCTCGCTGGCGAAAGTAGTCGACACAGAGTTGAATACCACGACAGCTGTAGAGCTGCCGAGGCTCACCGTGGGCACGTGCTACGTTATTGCCATCTACCACTATAGGTCGTAGACGTCGAAGAAACTGAGGTGGGTAGATCCAAGCACATACCTCTGGCCTTTGGCGATTACGTGAATTGTCATTTCCATTCGACCTATCTTGGCTCCTTAGATTCTGTAGGTAGGAATTCACGCGGAAGTTACCATTTTTGATCCCCATTTCTGTACTGCCAACTCGTCCGTTTGTATTTACGTTTTGACCAACTGATATTTCAAAAGGATTATTGTCCTGGTCACTTCTAACTTGAGTTTCATCTATCGTTTTGCTCCGGTTCGAGTTATCAGTTGTTTGAAATCTACCAAATGTATTTTCTGAGTTTTCTTTGACGACATTTTGAATTTTAACGTTTGTCGGGCAAGTAGAACCTTGTGGCGCACTTGCTTGGGATATTGGCATATCCGTTGTCATTGGATTTTGCTCGGTTTGAAACTTATTAATTTGGTTTACTGCATTCAGATTGTCTGACATGAGGCTTAACTCGGTTATTTCTTCTGCACCTTGTCTTTGAATCTTTCTATTGAGTTGCGAAGTCATTTCAAGATCTTCACAGTTTATGATTGAAGAATAATCAGAAGGTTCGTTATTGGCTAGCTGATCATTATTTTTTTCATTCTCTATTTGTTTTGATATATAGGCGGTTTTATTGGTTTCACTAATACCTCCAACTTTTTGATTGCCTTGACTTTGTTCATTGAAGTGATCAATGATTATTACATCATCTTCTTGTTCTCTTTTAGTACTTAACACTGACGCAAGTATCTCATCGAACGTCGCGTTTGAATTTGGCAATATTTTATTTACATTTAAGATATCACTTCTTGCACTTAAACGCTTGATCGTAAATGGCGAAATGTCGAACTTATGCTTCTTTCTGGGCATGCAAATACTTTTAACTATTATTGGATCTTCCGAATCGTCATTTTTGCATCCCACATCATTATATTCCGATAGTTTTAATGGGGTTCTATCTTGGAACGTTGAGAATTGGATTTTGTCGTTTGTCTGTTCTGGTTGAAACGGTCTTTTCTCTGCCTGAGAAGGTGTATTACAGAGCATTCTGCCATTTGGCTCGCTGACCTTGCTGGTTCCTATAGTATTGGACACCCATACCGCAACACATTCATCGCCTCCTTCCATCACGTCATCCTCTGTCAGGTCGATGACATTGTTTGGCCTGATCATCCTGATGATTTCCAGGTCATCCTCTGTGTTGATCTCACCTCCAGACATCCTCTATCTCTCTGATTGAGCCGCCCGACTTTTTCGTTCAAACTCCAGAGCACGGGTTGTGGGAGCGCGGTATGGTATCGCACGTGGCTATAAACATCGGAGTTAAATGCTATATGTAGTATGAATACGGGGATGTGATTATACCTTGCAATTAATTGATAATAAAAATGGTTATTAAATTTATGATTTATTAGCGGAAGTGCGCGCAATGCTCGTTGTGCTATTAAACATAATCCTACTGTTTTCAAAGCTTATGTCCATAGTAAAATGCCTTCACAAAAATACCACTAGAGTGCCAGATTTATGAGCAGAACAGCCAAATACAATATTAGAGAGATTTGGTAGATTAAACGGCCTAAACGGCTGGGAGGGTCCACCACTGATGACCAAATCCTTTCAATATATATATACACTTATGGACAAAACTTAAGGAAGTTGTACCTTTTAGCATATACAAGGTATGATCAAAAAGTTCGGGGAATTAGTAAAAAAAAATTCTGAAAGAGTTTTCGAAAAATAAAAATTATCATCATAATCACAAGACCTCGTTCTACTAGAAAATATTCATATATTTTCGATATCTCTAATAATAATAATTTTATAATAATTTTTTAAAGAAAAGAAACAAAGGTGCTGCGTTTTTTTTTTACAATGGATCTTAAAAGTGAACAAAGGTATGCATAAAGTTTTGTCAAAAATTAGGAAAAACGGCGTCAGAAACGCTTCAAATGTTTAAATTGGCGTTCAGGCAGTCAGCCTTATCACAATCAACAACGTTTAAGTGGTTTGCCCGTTTCAAATCTGCTAGAGAGTCAACCCAAGATGACGCACGCCAGGGATGACCTCCTTTGGAAAATCATGAAGAACTGACCTAAAAAATTGGTGCTTTAATAAAGAAAAACACTAGGACAACGATCAGAGAACTAGTAGAAGAAACAGGGGTTTCATATGTGACGTGGCAAAAAATATTGACCGAGGATTTTGGACTTGAAAGAAAGTTTTCGAAATTTGTTCCAAAATTCTGCTTCATCACGATAACGCCCCAGCACACAGAGCTCTTTCCGTGGGTGATTTTTTGACTAAAAATAGCATGTTGACAATGTCTCATCCCCCGTACTCGCCTGATTTAGCACCAAATGACTTCTTTCTCTTTCCTAGAATGAAGTCAGTTCTGAAGGGAAATAGATTTGATACCGTTAATGCCATAAAGGAAAAATCACTGAAGTTTTGAGGGGCATTACTTATGACGAATTTTCTGGGTGCTTCCGGAATTGGGAAAAAAGAATGAAAAGCTGTATAGATTCCCTTGGAAAGTATTTCGAGGAATATTTACCATTTTTTGTGTATATTCATCTAATAAATCTTTTATGACCCAATTCCCCGAATTTTATGATCATACCTTGTATATCAGGATTCAGACAATAACTCTGAAATTTATTTGATATACAGTGACCTTTACTGAAGACACACGATATAACCAAGTGTAAACAAACTCGTTCCCCTTCCAAGCTTTCCAAAACCTATCACTTCCTTATCCCGTTAAAATTCATTTTTCTATTTTCTCTCCAGATTAAATTTCCAATGATTCCAATCTTCCTTCCTCTGTATTCATCATTGTCTCCGACACATGTAACACCACACTGCAAATCTTCGCCAGATTTCTAACAACGAATGTTTAACTCGGGGGGGTTGGTAGATGAGTGGTACACACCGTTAATTTTTGATAACCACATCCCAGGATCGAATCCAGCATTGAGATTTTTCTTCTTCTTCAATAACCTCCAGTTTTTTTACAAATTTAACTCTTTTTTTTACAGGTAAACTCCGTATAATTGGTATAATTGTATAACAAATCAAAAGTTTTACGAAGGAGCATCTTTTATTATACTTGAGCTAGCTTTCGAACCTTTCGGTTCTTCAACAGGCGTGGCTAGTATGACTATACTAACAGGGCCATTATATTGAGCCATTATATACAACATATAAATTTACATGCGAAGTGATATTTCAAATATAATTAAAATAGAAATAGGAATTATGACTATGAAATATAAAATAAAACTATGCAAATGAACTTAAAGATTTTTAAAATTTAGATAAAATTTTGGAAAATACATTTATATACGCTAAAAGTTAAGTAAAATTATGATATTCACTGTATGCAAGTAGTGTGACACTTTAAAATTTGTAAAGTTTAAAACCAGTATAATTTAAAACACCTCAACACAGAAAAGCCAAGCGGGGGTCCACTCCAACCCGACCACACACCAGAGCATATCACGGGATAACTATTGAGATATTATATGATATATTTCCGGTAGATCTATTTTCCTATTGATGCTGTTTGTTTGTGATGATATGATGGATTCCAGTACCAATCTGTGCTGCTTATTGTTTATGTGTTGATATAGGACTTTGGGATGATCTAAGTTAAAGTTATGGCCAGTGTTTGAAATATGTTGGTATATAAGTGACTATGTGGGGGAGACTGGCAGAACCGCGTATATCAGAATCACCGAACACAAACGAAACATAAACAATAGAGAACCGAAGTCACTTATATACCAACATATTTCAAACACTGGCCATAACTTTAACTTAGATCATCCCAAAGTCCTATATCAACACATAAACAATAAGCAGCACAGATTGGTACTGGAATCCATCATATCATCACAAACAAACAGCATCAATAGGAAAATAGATCTACCGGAAATATATCATATAATATCTCAATAGTTATCCCGTGATATGCTCTGGTGTGTGGTCGGGTTGGAGTGGACCCCCGCTTGGCTTTTCTGTGTTGAGGTGTTTTAAATTATACTGGTTTTAAACTTTACAAATTTTAAAGTGTCACACTATTTGCATACAGTGAATATCATAATTTTACTTAACTTTTAGCGTATATAAATGTATTTTCCAAAATTTTATCTAAATTTTAAAAATCTTTAAGTTCATTTGCATAGTTTTATTTTATATTTCATAGTCATAATTCCTATTTCTATTTTAATTATATTTGAAATATCACTTCGCATGTAAATTTATATGTTGTATATAATGGCTCAAGCGCGCTTATACCCTGTTAGTATAGTCATACTAGCCACGCCTGTTGAAAAACCGAAAGGTTCGAAAGCTAGCTCAAGTATAATAAAAGATGCTCCTTCGTAAAACTTTTGATTTGTTATACAAGTTTAACTCTATCAGTGGGGGTGCAAGTCACCAAATGGCACCCTGTGTGTGCAAATGCCGAACTGGAATGTTCAGAATGTGGAGATAATATTGTAGCAAAGTATTTTTCTATTAACATATTATCAATTTTGATATTTATAATCTGGTACACTGTAAACTCTCTTCATTATTTCTCTGGTATTTCATAAATTTTTATTTGGGCTTGACTTAAATAAATTGCTATGTCATCCTGAAGTTTGTCTTCCTAATTCTCTACGTGACAATATATATATATAAAATATTAGCGATCTGAGTTTTGTGTGTGTGAAATATGTATGTTGAAATAGCTATAACACACCCTTCTCACATTGCGGACCGTCTTATTCTCAGCTTTCCGATATAAAAATATATAAGATGGTCATCTTCGTAGGAATTCCCTCAACATCAACATGTCATCGCTGGAAAATCTTTCAAGAAATAAATCCTCCTGGTGCTAGAACCACCTAGTAATCTTCTACCGCCATTTTAAATAAATCTAAATGACTTAGGACTGAAGGACAACCAGGATAGTTGGAAACATACACTGCGTGACATTGAAAATGGAACACCAAGAAATAGAGGCCAGAAAATTATGCAAATTTCAGGGTAGACGCGCCTAACCGAGTTATGCAAATGATGTAAAATGCGCAGCTCTCGTGCGCACATGGAGTAAGATATAAGGGAAGGAACTTGCAGAAAGGACAGTATTCATGTCGTTATTTCTTCAAGGAAAATCATTGTAGAAATTTTGTTCTTGTGTCAAAAGACACGTGTAATAACAGAGAATGCCAGGTCATCGTAAACGGAGGCAGTTCAAGCAGACAGACGCTTTTACGAGGGGCATGGTGATCGGACTGAAAAGGGCAGGTTGGTCCATACGTCAAATCGCAGCTGATACACACCTTGGTGCGTCCACGGTGCACCGACTGTGGAGAAGATGGTTGGAACAAGGAAATGTGGCAATTTATAGGAATGTCGGTGCAACCAGAGTGACGTCAGCACGTGTGGATCGGCGTATCCTTCGACAAGCAGTGGCGGCCCCACAAGCCACTTGTACCGCCATCCTGCAACATGTGCAAGACACCCTAGATCATTCCATCTCGACCAGAACCATTTCCCGTCGATTGGTTGCTAATGGCTTGCACTCATGCCGTCCGCTAAGAAGACTGCCACTGACCCCACCGAATAGGCGCCAACGTTTGGAATGGTGCCGGGCTAGATCGACGTGGATGACGGAATGGCACAGGGTCGTGTTCTCAGATGAGTCGCGTTTCTGCTTGTCAAGTGATAGTCGCCGTGTACGCGTGTGGCGTCGACGTGGAGAAAGGTCCAATCCGGCAGCAATTGTGGAACGCCCCACCGTGCGACAACGTGGAATCATGGTTTGGGGCGCAATCGCGTATGATTCCAGGTCACCTTTACTTCGTATTCAGGGCACTATGACGGCCCAACGATACGTTGATGATGTGCTGCGACCGGTGACACTCCCCTACCTTCAGGGGGTACCCAATGCCCTTTATCAGCAGAATAACGCCCGACCGTACACTGCTCGCATTAGCCAACAAGCTCTGCAAGATGTACAGATGCTTCCCTGGCCACCGTACTCTCCTGATCTCTCACCAATCGAGCACGTCTGGGACATCATTGGACGCCGTTTGCATGCCTTGCCACAGCCGCGTTCAGAAGACGAATATTATACGATCATCCTTTATATAAAGACACTCTTTTCCCCGACCTGTATTTATTTTTCTATAATATTGTTGCACCAGGTTGCGGCTTGGCAGACTCTTCAGCCATGATTCTCTCCTGTGCTGGGTCTTGCATCTTACCAGAGCGTGTTTCAACCATCCTACAAATTTATATAAGGGAATAATGATATAACTCTACTTTAAGTAGCCTCCAGAATAATTTATTTATTTCACACATCAAAGAGAGCAGTGAAGTCACACGTGTACCTAAATACAAATGATGATTCTATAATACATATATTCTGTTTATAATACATATATTCTGTTTAATAAAATAAATATAAAAATAAAATATAATTTTGAATTTGAAATATATGAAAAATAATATTACTAATTAAAATAAAATAGGTTCATTAGCCATGATGCAACACTTCCCCCTCTCCAGAGGTCGTCACGTCCTCGTGAATTACCTCATCGATTCTCTCAAAATAGGGTTTGAGTCGTGAGACATGGACAATCAATGGGTCTTGGCCAGGATTATCCTTCGGCTCAATTAAGTAATTTACGTTAGACAGCTTCTTTAATATTCGATATGGGCCAAAATATTTTCTCAATAGTTTTTCACATTTTCCGATTTTCCTGACTGGTGTCCAAACTGCCACTAAATGTCCTGGTTCATAGATTTTCTCATTGTGTTTTTTGTCATAGTTTCTTTTCATTTTTTCCTGAGTCTTCTCTGTGTTGTTAATGACTACCTGTCTCGTCCTTGCTATTTTATCTAAGTAGTTTTCTATATATTCGTCGTAATCGTCCATGTTACTGTCCGTTGGGATATTCTCGTCGTCTAAGAGGGACATGGGTTCCCTTCCAAACAACAGGAAAAATGGAGAGTAGCCTGTGGTTTCTTGAATCGTGGTATTATACGCGTGGGTGATAAAAGGGAGGATTTCATCCCAGTTCTTTTGGTCTGTGTTCACATACATGCTGATCATATTGATTAAAGTTCGATTTAGCCGTTCCGTTAGTCCGTTAGTCTGGGGGTGGTAGCTCGTTGTGAAGCAGTGTTTAACTTTGCACATTTTCATTACCTCCTTCAAATTGCTAGTGAATTGTGAACCTCTATCGCTAATAAGAAATCTTGGGGCCCCGTGACGTAAAATAATATGTTCGATTAAAAATGTCGAGACTTCTTTCACGGTTGCTTCTGATACTGCCTTTGTTTCAGCATACTTGATATAATAATCAGTCAACACAATTATCCACTTCCTTCTTCTTTTCGTTGATGGCAAGGGGCCAACAAAGTCAATTCCGATTCTTTCAAAAGGGTAGTTAGCTGGGGGAATAGGTTGTAAAAGTCCAGAAGGCAAGTGATTTGAACCTTTCCAACTTTGTCAAAGATGGCACCTCTTTACAAATTCAGAAACATCTTTCAGCATGGAAGGCCAAAAGTATTTATTCTTCAATCGGTATGTGGTTCTGGCGACGCCCAGATGGTCATTCAGCATATGGTTGTGGTATTCACTCATGACTTCCTTCCTTCTCTTCTTTGGCACTACCAACAACCATGCCCTACCTTCAGGATTTGGATTTTTCTTGTAGAGACACCCATTTTCTTTTTTGAAGTTCTGTGTAATTGAACACTTGTTTCCACTAAGGTTCTCCTTAATATTCTCAATAAAATCATCCTTTTCGTCTATTATTTGATTCAGAAATCGTCTTTCATAATCTTCGTCCCATTCGTTTTCAGGTAAGGGTCCTCTAGATAGACCATCAGCGTCCAGATGTTCTTTACCCGATTTGTGTATAATTTCGAAATTATATTCCTGAATCTTCAGTGCCCATCGTGCTAATCGGCCGGTCGGATCTTTCAGATTCTTAAGCCAGCATAGTGCGTGATGATCAGTTACGATTTTGAAGTGCCTTCCATATAGGTAGGGGCGTAACTTGGACATTGACCACACAACAGCTAGACATTCTTTTTCGGTAGTCGAATAATTTTGCTCAGGTTTGCTCAGTGTTCGACTTAAATATGAGATAACTTTTTCTTTATCGCCGAACTTTTGGACTAATGTTGCACCCAGGCCGATGTTAGATGCGTCAGTATGAATGTAAGTAATTGCATTCAGATCAAAGTGCCCTAAGATTGGTGAATTTATCAATGCTACTTTAAGGGTTTGAAATGCTTTTTCTTGATTTTCTGTCCAGGTAAAAGGTACATTCTTTTTTATAAGACTGGTTAATGGATCGGCAATTTTTGAAAAACCTTTGATACATTTTCTATAATATGAGCACATTCCTAAAAATGATTGAACTTCTTTTATCTTTTTGGGCCGAGGAAAATCTCTAATAGCCTTGATATTATGCTCCGCTGGTTTTATACCATGTTGATTAGTTATATGGCCAAGAATCTCCAGTTCTTCGAAAGCAAATTGGCATTTTTTATTGTTCAATTTTAAATTAGCCTCGCGAAAACATTTTAAAACAGCTTCTATTCTTTTGAGATGTGTTGAAAAATCCGAGCTATAAATGATTACGTCATCTAGATAACATAAGCAAATTTGCCATCTAAGATTACCAAGCATATTTCCATGTTCCTCTCAAATGTAGCAGGGGCATTGCATAGACCAAAGGGCATTACGTTGAACTCATATAGGCCATGTGCTGTAGTGAAGGCTGTCTTTTCTTTATCTTTCTCCTCAACCTCTACTTGCCAATATCCTGATTTAAGGTCAATTGCTGAAAATTATTTGGATCCTTGAAGTGTATCCAATACTTCATCAATTCTGGGAATTGGGTAAACATCTTTCACTGTTACATCATTCAATTTTCTGTAGTCAACGCAAAACCTGTACTTACCATCTCGCTTCTTGACCAAGATTACAGGGAAGGACCATGGACTCGAGGATGGTCTAATTATGCCGTCTCTGAGCATTTCATCAATTTGTTCTTTTATGATTTCTCGCTCTTTCGCGCTCACCCTATACGGCTTGTGTTTGATCGGTTTCGCGCCTTCTGTCTCGATCCGATGTTTCGCTAAGTTGGATCTTCCTAATCCCGACGAAAACAAATCCTCGTACTTTTCCAAAACTTGTTTCAATTGCTCCTTTTCCTTATATGCTAAATTTTCGTTTATCTGAAATTGGGGTTCTTCATGTTCTTTTTGTTCACTTTCTTCCATAAGATTCACTTCGGCTGGCTGGCTTCCAAAGCACAATGTTTGGTTTTTTAATATTTTTAATGGTCGAGGGTAAGGGTTTGTTATCCAGATATATGTTTCTTTATTCACAACATTTATTAAGCTTCTCGCTAGTCGAAGTCCATTTGTTTGAAACATTTTATGGTTCTCCTCGATGATGTATTCGCCATCCTCTGCTTCTACAAATGCATTAATCAATTTAATAGAAAGTTCTAGTATAATGGCATCCTTTGCACTTTTTATTTTCTTCTGTTGATATTTGATTACGTCACGATTTTCTGTCAAGTCATATTTGATTATTTCACGCTGACAATCAATTTTTGCGTTCATTTTCTTAAGAAAATCACGTCCAAGTATAAATATTCGCAAATGTGTTCTCATTATCACAAATTGATGTGTAATTGTTTTTTCATCAAATTTTATATTTAAAATAATATTTCCTACGATATCTAATTCTTTGCCATCTGGCCCGGAGCACATTTTATCAGGATTTGTTATTTCAAAACCTGTGTTAAGAGCTGTACTAAGGTCGACCACTGAAAGATCGGCGCCTGTATCAATCAAAGCTTCGCAGATACCGATTCTATCCACGTTAATGTTCATTTTATATTTGGGGTCCAACTTTTTAATTCCATTTATGGTCGACTTGCTTTGATTGACGGACTCAGGCGCGATGCTTAGTTTAAATCTTCTAATGCGGCATATCTATTCCTTGTAAAGATACTCGAGTACGGGCTATAACTTACGTCAGCGTAGAGCAGAGGTCTCGACTTCTCAGTTCTATTATCCATTCAGATTTCTTCTTCGACCTTGTCTTGTGTAACTATGGGGTCCTCTTCCACAATTCTTACAAACCTGACTCTGCAATACCGCGCTACGTGTCCTGGCTTGTTACACTTGAAACATATTGGTCTCCCGTCTTCTGTCCTATTCCTATTTGAATTTGGATTCTTATTGTATGTTTTACTTGGGTAGACCGGTTTTGGCTCAGGATTGGGAGTGTAAGATCGTCTAGGGGCAGAGGCCTGTTCTGGTAGTACCTCGGAGTGGGGGCCTGGGGATTGGAGGTGTTCTGGTAGTACCTCGGAGCGGGGGCCTGGGGCTTGGAGGTGTTCTGGTATGGTTTTCTAACGATGGAGCGCTCTTCCATTGCTCTTGATGATGGGGACGAGGAGAGCGTGGTCCATTATATAGAGCTTTTGATTTTTCTACACGTTCTTGGTAATTCTTTTCGAACAAATCCAGCTTTTTACAAATTTCTAGAAGTTCATTGGTATTTTTAGGAGGGTTTAGGTGAAGGGCAAAAGAGTATTCTTTCTTTTACCCTCCAATAACCCAGTTTAATTTAGTCTCTTCTTCCATTTGGGGGTCGACCTTGTTGCACAGTACAAGGATATCCTCTGCGAACCTGATTGAATGTTCATTCCACTGTTGCATCCTGTTTAGTCTCATCTTCATTTCTTCTTTGTTGGCGTCTGAGGCAAAATCCCCAATTAGGCGGCTCTTGAAATTTTCCCAGCTGGTGAAACTTATCTTGTGTAGGTTCAGCCAGGTTTTGGCGCTACCAATCATATTCATGGCAGCATAACGAGAGATAATGTAGTCTGCCCAATGGTACAGGAAGCCAATTTCTTCAAGAGATTCAATCCATGGGCGAGGGTCTTCCGTTCCATCATACTTGGGGATGTCGATGTTGGGATTCAGGACAACAGGGTCGGAACTAGCATCTCTACCAATTGTTGCACCAGGTTGCGCCTTGGCAGACTCTTCAGCCATGATTCTCTCCTGTGCTGGGTCTTGCATCTTACCAGAGCGTGTTTCAACCATCCTACAAATTTATATAAGGGAATAATGATATAACTCTACTTTAAGTAGCCACCAGAATAATTTATTTATTTCTCACCTCAAAGAGAGCAGTGAAGTCACACGTGTACCTAAATACAAATGATTATTCTATAATACATATTGTTACGTGTAAGGCCTCTGAACGGTTGCAACCTCCACCAATAGATGGCGCTTTCGCCGGATTCTCTTGCTGGCTGATGTGGGAGTCGCCGACTGCTGTGGTCCCGTTTCCTGGGGAGGTTGGCTGTAAATACGCTTTTGTGTTGGCCCCAGGATGTAGGGTCATGTAAATACACATTGTCTGTTATTTTATTAAGATGTAGTGTTTAGTAATGGATGACAATAAAGGAAGTGCTTCAAGTCTCCGTACCGCCTCCTGTCGTTACTCTAGCCGTTGCCATCATCGCCTGGCTACTGCTGCTGCTACTACTCTTCTGGTAAGTCTCTCGTGTCCCCCCACCAGTAGTAAGGCCGAGAGATACTGCCAGAGGAAGGGAGTTTCCACTGCAGAGGTGGAACTCAGGACGTCTTTGGGTGGCCTGCGGGGAAAAGCCGCAGAAAAGAGCAACGTAGGTGAACCACGAAGGGAAGAAGCGCGTCGTCGCAAAGAACCGGTAGGGTCAACACGCGACAACTGGTGTCAGAAGTGGGATTCTTCCTCGTGGAGGTCACCAGGAGGCTTTTTATTTAAAAGTTTTTTTTTTAGTTGCTGACAAAGGCCCAATGACGGGAGAGGCCAAGGGATGGCCTCTGAGCAGGACTCGCTGGCCGAGATCGACCGGAGGCTGCAGGAACACCGGGAGAAGTGGGACAAATTAAAGCGCCGAACGGAAGAGAAATGGCTTCTGTTAGAAAAGGAAAGCGAAGAGAAATGGCTTCTGTTGGAAAGGGAAAGTGAGGAAAGAAGGCGTCGAAGAAAAGAGGAATGGCTTCTGTTAGAAAAGGAATGCGAAGAGAAAAGGCTTCTCAGAAACTTAGAGATGGAGAGGCTGCTGTCTCAAATGAAGGCCCACTGGCAGAATGGGACAGGTACGGCCGAGACAGCTTTGGATGATGACAGCGAGGGCCGGGCAGAGTCCCGAGGACTAGATGTCGAGCCGGGTCACATGGAGGAATTGCGTGGAGTGGAGAGCCTGATTGAGAAGACTCCTGGACAGACCCTGAATCTGCTCCACGCGGACCCGCGAATGAAGCGGCCCCAGCGCGAGAAACGGTGCCAGCGAGAGAAGCGGTACCGGCGAGGGAAGCAGTGCCCTCGATGAAGCGGTGCCAGGGAGAAAAACGGCTACGACGAGAGAGGCGGTGCCCTCGGGAGAGGAGGTCCCGGCGAGAGGAGAGGTCCCGGCGAAAGGAGTGGTCCCGGCGAGAGGAATGGTCCCGGCGAGAGAAGCAGTACCGGCGAGAGAAGTGGTCCCGGCGAGAGGAGAGGTCCCGGCGAAAGGAGTGGTCCCGGCGAGAGGAATGGTCCCGGCGAGAGAAGCAGTACCGGCGAGAGAAGTGGTCCCGGCGAGAGGAGAGGTCCCGGCGAAAGGAGTGGTCCCGGCGAGAGGAATGGTCCCGGCGAGAGAAGCAGTACCGGCGAAAGAAGTGGTCCCGGCGAGAGGAATGGTCCCGGCAAGATGAATGGTCCTGGCGAGAAAGGTGGTACCAGCATAAGAGGCGGTGCCGGCATGAGAAGCGCCTCCGGCACGAAAGGCGGTACCGATATAAGAAGCGGAGTCGGCATAAGAGGCTGAGTCAGCATGAGAGGTGCCTCCGGCGTGAGAAGCGGTTCCGGCGTGAGAAGCGGTACCGGCGAGAGGGGCGGCTCCGGCGAGAGGGACGGCTCCGGAGAAAGGGGCGGCTCCGGCGGGAGAGGCGATCCCGGCGAGAAGGACGGCTCCGGCGAGGGGGCGACTCCGGCGAGTGGGGCGGCTCCAGCGATAAAGATTGGCTCCTGCTAGAAAGGCGATTCCAGCGAGATGGGCAGTTCCGGCAAGAGAAGCGGCACCAGCGAGGAGCGTGACATCGGGGCGACGGAAGCGATGAGGCCGGATCGGGACGATCCGCCTTGAGGGGGAGGCAGTGTTACGTGTAAGGCCTCTGAACGGTTGCAACCTCCGCCAATAGATGGCGCTTTCGCCGGATTCTCTTGCTGGCTGATGTGGGAGTCGCCGACTGCTGTGGTCCCGTTTCCTGGGGAGGTTGGCTGTAAATACGCTTTTGTGTTGGCCCCAGGATGTAGGGTCATGTAAATACACATTGTCTGTTATTTTATTTAGATGTAGTGTTTAGTAATGGATGACAATAAAGGAAGTGCTTCAAGTCTCCGTGCCGCCTCCTGTCGTTACTCTAGCCGTTGCCATCATCGCCAGGCTACTGCTGCTGCTACTACTCTTCTGGTAAGTCTCTCGTGTCCCCCCACCAGTGGTAAGGCCGAGAGATACTGCCAGAGGAAGGGAGTTTCCACTGCAGAGGTGGAACTCAGGACGTCTTTGGGTGGCCTGCCGGGAAAAGCCGCAGAAAAGAGCAACGGGAGCCTAAGTAGGTGAACCACGAAGGGAAGAAGCGCGTCGTCGCAAAGAACCGGTAGGGTCAACACGCGACAATATATTCTGTTTATAATACATATATTCTGTTTAATAAAATAAATAAAAATAAAATATAATTTTGAATTTAAAATATATGAAAAATAATATTACTAATTAAAATAAAATAGGTTCATTAGCCATGATGCAACAATATATTGGTATTTATATATTTTATTTTTATTTATTTAGGTAACACACCCAGGTTCCTGGAGCGTACGGAAATCGCCAATTACCCGGGCTGTCCATCTGACCTACCTTTATATATATCATTAATATAATATACAAACTATAGATATGATTTTTTAAATAATTTTATCATAATCATATATTCACCCATCCCATCCCTGGACACTTTTATTTTTCTGTTCATCATTACTCTTCACAATTCATCCTTTCATACTTCATCCCTAAGGATAGGAATAGTCGTTATTTCTTCTTAAAATAATTAAAATTACGATTTTTCGTTCTGTAAAAAAGAAAAATGTTCGGGTTAAACCTGTTAAACGTGGTTTTATATATCCACCCATGTTGTTAATTTAAAGACTTGATTCTCCTATATTCAGTAGATAAAAAGTTCCTACAAGAGTACAACCACAGCAGATGAACGTCCAGCCTTGTTAAAACATTGAATTTGAACAAACAAAAAAATCTATCCAAATTATAACCCAAATTAATTACACTATCTGAATATTGAGTAATCCATGCGAATTTATTAATCAAAGGTCCTTTATTTTTTATCTAAAATAATTCTTTTGATTAATTATTAATTACACTATTTTTTTTTCGGGTGGGCGCATTAGAAAATGGTCATTATACCTTTCAAAGTTTGATTTTAGATTCAAGAGAAAAAATAAAATATATTTTGCTTATTTATTTAGATGTAAATAGGTAACAACTATTATTTATTATTTATTATTAACTAGCGGATGTACCCCCCCCCCCCGGCTTCGCCCGGGTTTTACCCGAGTAAGGGTTTGTCTAACGAACATTTGTTAAAACAATTCTCTATAAACTTATAAAAAAATAATTTTATATTTTGATAATTTGAAACTCGTAAATTTGAATCTCTCGATAATGTGAACATTTTTCCCGGTCCCTTGAAAAATACTCAATAAGTTGAATAAAATCAATATTATTTGGTTCCCTCGGTAATTGGAAGTTAAAGGAATAGTATCTTGCCTTGGAATTGTATCATTATTCTTGTCTCAAATAAATTTCCGTGTCATCCTGAATTTTGTCTTTCCTAATTTTCTACATTACGAAATCATCGTTTTATCTAGTGAACATTTTTTCCCGGTCCCTTGAAAAATACTCGATAACTAACTTTGATTTGTGCGCAATTAATAGGTAGAAAATCTTACTTTTGATAAATAATCTTTAAGATAATAAACTTAGTGATAATAAAACTTATAGATAAAAAAAACTTGTTATCATCGTCGCAATGGGGGGGCTGCTTGCGAGTTAAATCTACAAATCTGCAAATAACTCTAAAGATATTCAAGATATGGTCAGGCATAAAGGACACACACACATACATTCATTTATATATATAGATAGATAATCTGTTAATATAAAATAATAAATACTTTGCTACATAGCTCCTTCCCTATTGGAGCTGTAACCCACAGCTTGCAAATATTGTAGGTACTGACATGGATCTGACGTGCTTCTGTCCAGGATTCCTTCATTCTTGGAACATTGTACCTAGTAGCTCGCATCTTTTGCGACATGAAGAGCGGCTTGGTGTCGTATCATCAATAGAAACATCGTCTTCTTGGAGGGAAGAATTGACTTTGACACGATGGCGGAATCCTGGAGCCAATCTCGGAAAATGTATATCACAGCATCCATTGACTCAAGGTCTTCTCGGCGATCTTCAGTTTGTCTTCCCTAATCTTCTCCACCAAAATGTCATATAGAAAATTAGGACGTACAAACTTCAGGATGACACGACAATTTATTTAAGGTAAAGCAAATGAAAATTTGTAAAATACCAGAGAGGCAACGAGGGAAGTTTTACAGAATATAAAAATATAAACATCAAAATTTAAAATCTGATCATAAAATAATATAAAGAAGGTTGAAATCCTCTGAAGAATATAAGTAATAGATTTAAAGCGAACGAGGATGCGTTTCTTATAGTTAAGAAACGCATCCTCGTTCGCTTTAAATCTATTACTTATAAAATAATATAATTTCGCTATAATATGATGATGACAATGCTTATACAGAATATCTTTTTGCCTTTGTCTTGGTAAATCTTCCAAAGACAGAGCAAAATGAATCTACTGGATGTTTGCAGATTCTTCGGGCCAACCTATTTACCTACACAAAGAATAAATGCATTACAATATGCAAATATTTAACATTATCACATATGTAAAATGCAAACATATTCTAATTCCGTATTTCAATTTCCTGGCCTCAAGATCAAAATCTTTAAGAGAATAATAGGTATTTTTTGTACTTTCTCGATATAAGGAAGCAGGTAAATCTATTTAACGTCCAAGGACAAAAAAAAAACTTTAAATTTGTTACATAGCCTTTTATAATTCTTATTCTAAATGAAAACACAGGAAATGAATTATTTAAAATAGTCCGGAAAGCCTCCAATCAATTCAAATATGGTAATCTGTAAAAGAGGATTTCCTGAGCGCTCTACGATAAAGGGAATAGGCCCAAAGAAAGGTAGGAATCATTCAGACGACTACTCCCCCACAATTAAAGTGAGATTAGCATTTCAATCGGTGGAAGTCGCTTGGCTGATTAGGGACTGTTTTAGCTTGATTGATCCTCATCAACACGCTTTTTAATTCTTATTCAGGTCTTGGTCGTGCATCTGGCATCTTTTTGATGGGTACCTTAGAAATCCTTGCAAACTGTAAACATAGCTCTTAAGGCGAGATCAAGATTATATTTAATTCTATTCTATTCATATTTGCCTTCTGAGAGATAAATATGGAAAATTTGTTTACTTCTTCAATCCCTTGGAATACAATAAAGGGTGAAATCTCCATTAAATGGGTGTTTTCATAAGTTTCCTCTTTGCTGATTTAATATGGTACACTCGTTGAAATTTCGAAATATATATACAGATCTGAATAATGTCATATCGCTAATTTGTCCCCAAATTTGTGAAGCAGCGTTGAAATCGTTTAGCTATAAGATCCTATCCCCTAAGAAGGGAAAATCAGGACAATGCCCTGAAGCGACTAGGCCTGGAGTGGATTGAGCAGAAACCGAAATAAGTCGCAAGTCAATCCAAATATGAAGGATGGAGCATCCACTTGCCCTTGAAGTTTGAAACGGCTTCTAAAGGCATATAGATACGGATGGCAAAGGAAAAAAATAATCGCTTTATTTTCCCATTAAAATCCTCAATGAATGTTAATGATGCTCTCGTGCTACATTTGCAGACAATCTGAGGAGAGAAGCCAAGTTGACGTCTTACCTCAGCTGAAAACCATAGCCATGAATCGATCTTCTAGGAAAAAACTGATTGAAAAATGATTATATTACATGTATGAAAACTCGAAACTATTATAGACGCGAATGATTCTTTTTAAAAATAAAACAATACGTTTCTATAATATGTTCAAATCAATATGCTTGAGGGATAAGTCTCTTTTAAATACATTTATTTCAAGCTTTCGGGCTCAACCGCCCTTGAAATAAATGTATTTAAAAGAGACTTATCCCTCAAGCATATTGATTTGAACATAATATCATGGGATTACCTATTAAACGTTTCTATAATAGTTTCGAATTTTCCTAACAGATGGCGCGCTAATGCATCATAATATTACATGTGTTAGGTTTTTTTTATTATCATTATTATAGTAATCTATATGTTAGGTTTTATTTTTTATTATTATTATTGTATTTTATTAATTAATTATAATTCATATTCATAGAATTTTATTGTTACTTATCATCATTTTTTTCGTTGTTTTTTTTTTTCTTCTTCTTGTTTTCTTTTGTGTTATATATACAACTAAATCGCATTAAATCGTACGGCACCAAAAAATGTTAGCACGTTTTCTTTGAAGTTTCTTCTAGAAAGAACGAGATGACTCAATTCGATTTATTTCAAACAACAAAAGGGAATTACATGTATATATCATTTATTTATCCTCTAGTTTCTTGTATTCGTATTACAGCCTGTTGTGAAGGACTTTATTGTATGAAAGCTTGCCAAGCTTATACCTCTTCAATAATAATAGCTCCTAGCTTTTGTCTCTTCTTAGCAAAATATTCGGCGATTCCTCCTATTGTAATTACATACTGGGTCATAGAAGACATCGTTCAGAATACATTTTTTGTTTCATATTGAGTCTTCAACACAATGTTGTATTTTTTATATACATATCTGTATAACGCCATATCGCTAATTGGTCCCCAAAGTACTGAAGCAGTGCTGAAATCGTTTTACTATAAGATCCCATCCCCAAAGAAGGGAAAATCAGGATAACGACCTGAAGCGACTGAGCCTGGAGTGGATCAAGCAGTATATTGATAATATAGATATTGAGTTATAGAGGAAGAGAGAGATGCAAGAGAGAATTTAAAAAAAAAACTATTTGTCTTTATGATATATGATTTCTCATATTTACTTGAATTTTTGTAAATATTAACGAAAAAAAAATGAACAGACCGAAACCATTCAAAGGTTTAAAAGGTTAAATAAAAAAAAGAGATAATTAAATAAATAGTTTCGAATATTTCTCGCAAAAGAGGCCTATAGTCATAAAGAGGAATTCTGAAATAGTATATATATATAATATATATTATATATATATATATAGAGAGATGACCAAAAGACGTTTATATAGAATTATTATTAATATAAATGCCTTCATCACTTTAAGAAAGATATAGATAAAATAGTGATAATAATTCTTTATTGTCACCTATTACCATAACCATTTTGAAAAATATAGAAATTAAGTAAGAAGCTGAATTATCGAATATTTATGACTACATTTTATTACCATTCTTATTATTAATCAATCATTGTCTTGAAGGAACATCAACAGATATTAATGCATTAATATTGTTACGTCGTACCTAAACGCTGTTCATGTTCTTTGTCAAATCAGGATGACACAAAGATACATACGTGAGTTCAAAGATATGCAGCAAAATTTATCGCTTTATTATACGTGACACTAAACAGAAGGAGTACAATAAGTGGGGTTTGCTTTCAACCAGTCAGAAGGATCCTTGGAGCCGTGGATGTCACTCTTGTTGAACGTTCCGTTCTACACTATACACGTCCAGCCTGGCTACATCGCCTTGTAGGCCGCACCGATGTCAGGCTCTCCTGACACCGTCTTGTAGGATCATCCACACGGCCGGAGGCAAGTTGCCACGTCTTCTCCTTGCCGCAGATGTAACCAGACTCTGTCCTTCCCCACACAGGAATGCTGTTTTTTAGCGCCTGCCACATGGCAGCGGGGGCAGCTGGAGTCTACCTCTCTTCCCCCAACTTTATTCTGGAATCTTGGCCTTGTCATCCATTTTACAATATTTTTAGGATATTTCATAGCCTTATTCAAACATGTATCTGAGAAATATGGGTGATATTGAACACTTATAAAGAAGGATAATGAAATGAACTTTTATAAAAATTATCCAATTATATTTATATATTCTGATGTTACTCACTGTTCTGCTCAAAACCTGTCATTTGAACATTTTAAAAATGTCTTCAGTCCTGTTAACTTGCTTGATGTGCTTATTATCAAAACCGATTCATTTTAATACTTTAAATATTTCTTAATATTTTGATATTTTCCTTTGGTACAATTTACTTTCTATAAAATTAAAAACTGCATTGTCTTTTAATATTATTTATTTGACACCGTGTTATCTTTTCAGTAACATTTCATCATGAATATGTATATAAATATAATGATATGTAAAAGAAAGAAGGTTTTGTAATTAAATAGTTTGATTTCTTTATTTAAACATATTTGTAAATATAAATGCAGAGAAAACGAAATCTTAAAAAAATGGTCTAAAAAAAACAATGCCAAATTATAAGATTAAATTAAAATTGATTACTCTTATCATCACTTGATTTTTTTTCGAAAATATATTTCATGAAAAATTTGGTGGCATGGCCCAGACTCAACCTCAGCATGGAACTTCCTGGTCAACAGGTTCAACTCAACAATCAAAATAGGACGCGAGTAAAAGCACTTAGAACTAGTCCATACTGGTGAGCTGGACTCCCCGGGTGGTTGGTGTTCTGCTCTTCTGGGTTATAAATATTTCTCTTAGTGGCATCTTCCACAGAAGTGTTTAGTAGTTTATCAATTAACACAGAGACCATTTTTTAAATTGATAATAAAATATAGATGTTATAATATTATAAATAAAATCTCCCGTGAGACACTACAGAAAATGTGGCTTAACCCGACTCTCTCTGGAGATGGTCTCTGCCAAACATCTCTGATGAGACCACCTCTGGTAGAGACCGATTTAGCCACTATTGTAGGCAGTCTCTTAAGGAAGGCTCTACTTTGTCTCACTGTTCTGATAAAGACATGTCATTTCAACCATTGTGAATATTTCTAAACTAGCCGAATGACCCGGGCAACGCCCGGGTTTTACCCGATTAAATGCCTTTATTCAAATACTATTCGTTACAATTATAAATTGGCGCTGTGGATGTCATTCTTGTGAAACGTCCCGCTCCAAACTTTGTGTCTGAGAAGCGATATTTTCATAAAGAGATGATCTGGCTTTGTGTCTTCTTCTCGAATGAAGGTTTTTCTGTTAGAATTTTGTTCCTGCATACTAAAAATGAACTGGCTTCCCCCGTGGTCTCAGCTTTTCGGAATTTTTCCGGATATAATTTTGTATCTGATAATCAAATATGATAAAGCAATATTGTCATCATCATTTTCTGAATAAAAAACAACTACTTTTTTTTCCCAGAACCTGTCAATTTTTTTTTCTTGACTAAAAATCCGAAAAATATATTTTTCAGATTTTTCTCTATGTCCTGTTAAAACACGTTTTACATGTCCATTAGGTCAGCTGATATTACCTCCCAACTTCACCGCTAGAGGCGCTGCTTGCGAGCGAAAGGGCAAATTTGCAACGCAATTTGCAAATAACTTGTATACATACTTGTATACTTGTGTACATAGACCATAAATATGTACATAGACAGGAAAAGCACATATATTTTAATAATATGAATGAGAGTTTTAAAAATTGTTTTAAAAAAATGCATCGGCCGGGAATCGAACCCGGGGCGCCTGCGTGGCAGGCGAGCATTCTACCACTGAACCAAAAGCAAACGGTGACAGAATTGTTGATGACTCTGATACTTGTATATTTTAATTCTCTCTACTTGCTCTTCAAAATTTTTTTGGAAAAATAATTTCCTTTCTATTATTTAGGTACTTCTTGATAATTTACTCATTCGCTCGTTCAACTTACTTTATAAAAACACAGCTCCACTATATATCATATCTTTGACACGGTATTGTATTTTCAAAACTCTTTGTTGATAATGTGAATATAGATATAATGATATGTAAGAAAAACTGCTTAGTAATAACAATAATCTTGAATCATCATTTACTAGGATTATAAAAAATAATATCGAAAAGAAACATTACCAAAAATAGCCCTAAAACTTTTTCTATATTTTTAAAAAGTCACATGAAAATGTCAAAATAAATAAAGATATACATATTGATTAAATAAGATATAGGTTCAGGTTTCAAAATTGCTTAGTTTATATCATTTTTACATTTAATTTTTGTTAATAAAATTGCTGAAAAAATATTTTATAAAATAGAACTTTGTCAGCCACTTTGCATTGATATAAAAATATATGTTTAATTAATAAGAGAATAACCCGAAATATTGTACATATATTGTGATATTTATGAGTTCTCAGTGAGAAGGTTTCTAATCAAGATATTATGGTACATTGGGGAAACAAGAGGTATGTTCCTTCATGATTTATTTCCATCTCACACAGAGTAATCTGTTAATTAAACTAGGGCGGAATCAATCCGGGAACACCATCCTTAATGAAGTTGGTGTCTCTATGTCGTGTTAATCAGGACTGTTCGATCGGCTGGGCCGAGAAAGAAAATATTTTAAAGAATCCATTAATACATTTATGTAAATTTTTAATTGGATAAACTCTTAGATATATCATTCTTTTTCTATACATAGAATTATACTAATAACTGGATCGAAAAAGCAGAAAATGTATGTTGGGAATCAAACTGGGGGTTTAGAAAAGTATATCTATAAATACATTTCCTCATTCAACTGTTTTGTGAACAAATGTGAACTGGATTTTTAGTCTCTATTTTTATGTCAAAGGCATTATTAGAATAGGTAAATACAGTTAAACCTGTCTATAGCGCCCTCTCTTGGGACTCACCAAAATAGGATGCTATAGAGAGGGGGTGCTATAGACAGGTCACTTTTAATATAAATCGCATCGTACTACGTGGCGCTATAGAGAGGAAGGCGCTATTTAGAGGGGGCGCTATAGACAGGTTTAACTATATTTATATTTTTAATAAAAATCCCGAAATCGTGAGGCGAAAGGTTTATTTTAAGTTTTAAAAATTTAAATATTATATTTAATGATATTATATTATTTTGTAGTGATAAAATAATTTGCAAGTTGTATGACAATCAAAAACTTTATGAGCAGGGATTTCCAAACATTTTCGATCTAATGCGACAATTGAAAAGAATTTGGCAAGGTACCCGAGGAAGACTCTATCAATCAATGCCAAGCCGAATAACAGCTTGCATAAGGGCCGGAGTCGATTGATTGATTCACTATATGCATCACTATGCATCTCTACAAACGAAGATAGTTTTATATCTCTCTCCCTAATTTGCCTATTTTGTATTTTCACAATAAACAAATGGGTATATTTACATGAAGTCGGCTTATGCTACAATATAACTAGCTGATTGACCCGGCCTGGGGTTTTCCCGAAGGACTTATGAAGACACATTAAGAGTATAGATAGTGGCTTAAAAATTGTATTGGGTATATCCTCATTTCCAAGACGCAGCATTTCAAGTAAGGTTAAGTAAAATAACTTTCTAAGTAAATTTTATACATTCGGGCAGATAACGCACATAAATAAATCCTAGGCATCCATAGTAGATTCCTAAAGAAAATTTCAAGAAATAAGTAATGTTGATTATAAGCATTTCAGATGGTAATTAGTATTGGCAAATTTGTATATCAAAATGAGAATGTGATCATCCACAACAAACCTACATTAACAACATATGAGACAGCACAGTGAAAATTGTAGAAAATTAATGTATAGAACTGTGGGGAAATATATATATATATAAATCAATGTTTGTATGTTTGTTTGTTTATATGTCCGGTATACAAATTCGCAGTTGTTCACTAATTCAAACCAAAATTTCCATACATAGGTAAAAAAAATACGGGGAAGACGATAGGCTATTTTAAAAATATATAAATCAAATTTTTAAAACTATATATTCAAATTATTCTACTTAGCTCACGAACAGCGCCCTCTATCAAAGATCAGATTTGATTATGCTAATAACAGACAATTATTTTAAAAAATCTTATCTAAATATATATCACTCGGGTAGATATGCACACGGGTCAATCCCGGGGCGAAGCCGGGGTCACCCGTCTAGTAAGAATATAAATGGAAGACCAAAAATCTAATTGATTAATAATAAATAGTTTATTAGCGCGAACAAATAATACAAATAATTCCTTCCAGATAAAACATACCTACAAACTAAGAAATATAGGATACCTCTGTATTTGAACGTCTATTTGCAGTCGCATTGCATCTTATTTATTACCTTAATAATAGGAAATTAGCAATAAATGGTCTTTATTAGTATGAACATTAGAATTGTAGAACATATAGAATTCAATAATACAAACGCCCATGTTTTAAAAACAAAGCAATTCAACGATGATAAATAAATAAAGTAAAATTTAAAAGCAAAAAATATACGATTGGAAAATTGAATACATTAAAAAATAAATATAACTACTAATGTTTGTAGAATAAAATAGATGTGTCACACGAAGCAAAAAATAACTAAAATATTGGTATAAAGATCGCTATGTATAGTTCAGTATTTTTGAAGGAGAATGCTTAAAACTTTACAACTGAAAACTCTGTGTATTATCTGTATGAATAATAATAATATTTTGAATTTTTTCTTTGCTTTTCGTACATCCTTATGAATCCAAGTGATGCATATAGTGAATCAATCAATCGACTCCGGCCCTTATGCAAGCTGTTATTCGGCTTGGCATTGATTGATAGAGTCTTCCTCGGGTACCTTGCCAAATTATTGCCAATTGTCGCATTAGATCGAAAATGTTTGGAAATCCCTGCCCATAAACCCCAAATGTGCTCAATGAGGGAGAGATTCGGTCACCTTGCAGACCAAGATAAGTGTTATGACAAGCATAAAGACGAGCAGTAAAAAATATTGCCGTGTGCGGTCGGAAATTCTACTTATAAAATGAAAGCCTAGAATGCCGTGATATAAAGAGCCACTCAACTGGACATGAAATCTTGTCGATGTACTGTGAGGGTGCCGCGGATGTCAACCAAAAGGGTCCCGCTAACAAAGTAAATAGCATCTCAGACCATAACTCTCGGCTGTGTGGCGGGCGACAATTCTATTGCTGTCTTGGATGTCTCCAGACATGACTTCGCTGATCCTCGGGGGTCATTTAGAAACGGAACCCATCACCGAAGACAATTCTATTCCAGTTAGTCAAATCCCAGGTTGAATAAGTCTAACACCATATCTCTGTGCGTATGAATTCCACATAGTTATTATGACCTGAAATTTTACCATTTTATATGCACTTGCCACAAAAACAATTGAACCACCTATAAAAACTTTAGAAAATTTACATACATAATAAGATAATTGAGTCGTGTCATCAATTTTCTGAAACCGTAACTAGAATATAAGTGCATTGAAATAGCCTTGTTTATTCATCAAAGGGTATTAAAATAATTTCCTAGTGTGTATCATAAAAAAATTGAAGTCATCTTATTTTTATAGATTCTTTAGATCATCTTGAATCTGTAGAAATCCAAGGAAACAAAAAAGGGCGAAATATAGGAAAATTTCAGATTTCACAAGAGGAATAATCATATGCTTCAGTGAAGGTAGAATTTCGACTAGAGAAATTACTATGAAAGTAGGCTGCAATCAAAGTACTGTTGTAAAGATTTTGTCTCAGTGGTCAGAGGAAGAGAAAATTTTCAGAAAATCTGGTATAGGTCGCCCTAACAGAGAGAGAGAGGATAGGAAAATTGGAAGGATGGTTGTATCAGACAGAACAACAACTGTACCAATAATTCAAGCATCTCTACATGTGCAGAATGAATCTAGACCATCTCTGAAAACCGTTAATAACCGTCTTATCAAACCAGAACTTTATTAAGAATTCCATTCTCTGCCAGACAGAAGCGACAGGCTCAGCTGGTGTGAATATAGATGTCTTTGGGCTCAAAAATGGCATTCTTCCACTTATCTGATGAAACCAGATTCAGCTTGGAATGACAGCAGGACACATGTTAGACGTAGGTGCCAAGAAAGATACTATCAGGACTGTATTGTAGAAAGGCATACAGCCTTTCTGGTCGTTGAGGTACAGCTTGCACCACGCTGATGTACAGCCTGAAACGTGTACATGGTTAGATTTTCTTAATTAATCAAGAAATGGTATTTGGCCAATTCTGAAATAATTAAAAATCAACGTTAGTTGATATTTATTCCGACAGATGGCGTAAGTCATCAGTAACTTTCAGTCGCGCGCACAATCGGGAGATACCTTTTAATAATATGTTTACATTACCTATATTTACTGATTCAAAAAATACACCTTTTCTCCACCTTCACAACTGTGACAATATTCCCCATTTATGTAAATAATGCAGACACTCGCATTTAAAAAATCGATGGATCGGTAAAAATTGATATTTTCATCTTTTTTTTTTCTCCACGGAGACGGCAGCCTAACTGCTCGAGTCGGGAGAAAATTAACTTATTAGAATGCAAATTTGTTTTTCGTTCACAGGAGCCTTTTTGCCGTCCTTCCCTGGGACTTATAGGAAGGAAAGGAAATGAATCGAAAAATTAGAAATATGTGAATTTTTAAAATAAGATGCAAATATCAATCTTAGATGATTGTTGAACGTTTCTTCTAAGATTTGGCGCTTAGGGAAGTTTTTTTAAATTGATATCATATTCACATATTGGAGCGGTTGTACTATATATGTAAATATTGATATTATACTCTAGTTTACTGACACTTCTAATCGATTAGAATTACAAATACGTTTTCGCTATTTTTATAATTAAAATTATCGATTTTTTCGCGTTTTGAACCTATGTGAATAACCTTCACATATTATTCATTGTTGCAATTATCATAAATTAGGTTGATATTTTTGAAAAGTACCTAATAAAGTGATTTTGGAACACAATTGAACCTATCTTATCAATGTGAGGAAGTTTAAAATATTGGAAGTTAGTTCATCAACGGTGAACTTTCTCAACCGTTTTGGCATTTTAGACGTACGATGTATTTCTACAGATTGTCTTTTGTTAGTTTCACTCTAAAACACACATCCTATCTATATTTATTATTTCCATAAGTATACAAATAACGCATAGGTTTATATAATATAAAGTTGAGGGAGGATATGGTATTAATGTACCTCTCCCGTTGAAAATGCATTAAACTAATGTATTTTGGTTCATCCCCCCAGTACTGAGCGTTATAGTGGTGATGAAGAATAATATGGCGCGCGCAAACGACGTCCAATTATGTCCCAGGCGTGTTCTGTATATGAGAGATCAGAAGAGACTGGTGGCCATGGAAGCACCGAGGTTTCAGTCAGGACATGTTGGCTGATGTGTGCTGTGTGAGGCCGGCGTTATCCTGCTGTAAAATGGCATTTAGTATCCCCTGAAGGAAGGGTAACGTCACCGGGCGCAGTACGTCATCCACGTATCGTTGGGCCGTTATAGTGCTCTCAATACGACTCAGAGGTGATCTTCTATCATAGGCGATGGTTCCCAAACCATAATGCCGCGTTATCGTGAGGTTCGGCGTTCCACAGATTCGGCCAGATTGGACCTGTCACCAAGACGGCACCAAACTCTTACTCGGTGACTAATTGATAAAACAGAATTAAACTGATAACACTACCCTGAGCCATTCCGCTGTCCATGTGGCTCTATCCCGATAAAATTGCAAACCCCAGGATCCGTTCCGTTGGATAAATGGCAGTGTTCTTAAAGGGCGCCATGAGTGTAGGTCACCGGCGACCAATCTGCGTATAATGGTTCTGGTCGATATGGGAGAATCAGGAGTGTGCTGCACATCCTTCAAAATGGCGATAGAAGTGAACAGTGGGGAGTCCAACGCCGTCCGGCGGATGCGTCGGTTCATGCGTGCTGACGTCATTCTACCGTAACAGCACCCTCCAATCATGCCATATTTCCTACTTCCAATCATATTCGCCATAACCTGTGCGATGTTGACGCGTCGAGGTATCTTCCGTAGAGATTTGACGTATGGACCAACCAGCCCTTCTGAGTCCAATTACCACTCGTGAAATCGTCTGTCTGCTGGAACTGCCTCGGCTGGCGGTGAACTGACATTCTCTGCTACTAAGCGTTTTCTCTGAGTAAAAAAAATCAAATGCTATATTCCTGTCAGACAGATAGGTTCGAATATAGACAAATTCGCAAGTTTCTTCTCTTATATCTCAATCAACATGCGATGCGCAACATGCGCAATTCACATCATTTACATAACTCGACGAGCTAACTTTACCCTGAACATTTTCTGCCCATTATTTATTGGTGTTACAAATTCAGTGTCACGCAGTGTATTTTAATTTTTAATATATATGAATGATAATAATAAATATATTTTATACACAAACTAGACGAATGGCCCGGGCAACGCCCGGGGTTTACCCGAGTGCGAATATATTTTAAAAACGTTGACTTGGGTGGTCGCTATTAACAGGGTGGTCTGTATAGACAGGTGGATGTATCACACAGCTGATAACAGGGTTGTCTAGAGTGGTCGCTATAGACAGGGTGGTCTGTATGAGAGAGGCAAACTTACAGGTTGTTGACGCCGCAATCCCCAGAGAGAGTGTTTTTTGTTGCATCATGCTGTGACTCACACGATGACCCAAGGTCAACAGGGGTGGAGCAGCAAGCTTAAGCCTATCACCGTCTGGCGGCGCTGCTTGCGAGTTATATCTACAATTCTGCAAATAACTCTAAGGATATTCAAGATATTCAAGAAATTATTTTTCGAAAACCTTTCCGGGGATATACCTAATAATATCCCAGAATTTCATGGCGATTGGATGTATGGTTTTTGAATAACAGGGTTGTCTAGAGGGGGGCAGGGAGGACACGTGTTCCCTGGCAGCCAATGAGCGCGCATTCTATCCGTGAGCTTCAGACAAACAGACAAACAGACAGAATAAGGCAAATATATAAGTAGATAATTATTACGCAACACATTCCACTCCTCACCTCTATGAATTGATTCGACCTGTGACCTCAGCATATACCACACCAAGTGACTTGGTGGATTCAGTAGATGAATTGATGCAAAGTCCCGGCTAGGAGCCCATTCTCCAAACGTTCGGCGCGTGCGAATCTGTGGACGCGGCCCGTTACCCTGAGGTGAGGGAGTGCGTGGTCGCGGATCTTTCGCCGCGGCAGAAAAAGATTGTCGCCCAATTCCTGGATAAGCTCATCGAGCGCACTCGCGACTCGGTTCCCTTGATCCGTAGGGGACTATCTGAGTTCAGGGCCGCCTTGCCTTCCTATGTTCCAGACCCTCCCTGAGGACACCCCCTGTTGACTCCTGACAGAGTCAGTATAATTGTAAATAATTGTGAATCTTTCCCATTGACTCTTTGAGTGTGATCATTGACTGTATAGTCAATAAAGTATGTTTTAATTGTCAATTGTCACACCAGGTGACTTGGGAGGTACTGACCTGTATCATCCCGCACCATGCTACGGCCAAAGTGGAACGAAGATCTAATTTAGCGGCCATAGTCCCCATAATAAATTCAGTTTATTCATGGAGATTTAAAAAATCGAGTTATTTTCTGCTTCTACTGGTTGAAGGAATTCATTAAAGGGTGCTACTGGACCATAACTTTGACATACGATGATCTGCAAAAAGATTATTGCGAGAGCAACATGTTTCATGAACTTGAACTGATACTTATTCCGACAGATGGTGTAAGCCATCAGCAACGTTCAGCTTCACGAGATTAGGAGATGTCTTTTTTCTCAATTACCATTTATTTCATAAATTTATTTGAAATGATAATTAGTAATATATTGTTTTTATAATAGTGTGTATGCATATATATAAATATGGCGAGGAATTTCTCGAAAGATCACATTTTATTCTCTGTACATATCCTAGATCTCTCTTTAATATTGATTTCTTGTGATCTTTGAGCCAGCGCGCGCGGATAAAGATTATACTGATATGAAACGAGTCATTTTTGAAAATACGTAGTTATTATTATATCATACTAGCGGATGTACCTGGCTTCGCCCAGGTTTTACCCGAGTAAAGGTTTGTCTAACTAACATTTGTTAAAACAATTCTCTATAAACTTATAAAAAAAAGATATATTTTGATAATTTGAAACTCGTAAATTTGAATCTCTCGATAAAGTGAACATTTTTTCCCGGTCCCTGTGTGCCGTGTCATCCTGAATTTTGTCTTTCCTAATTTTCTACATTACGAAATCATCGTTTTATCTAGTGAACATTTTTTCCCGGTACCTTGAAAAATACACGATAAGTTGAATAAAATCAATATTAATTGGTTCCCTCGGTAATTGGAAGTTAAAGGAATAGTATTTTCGCCTTGAATTGTATCATTATTCTTGTCTCAAATAAATTGCCGTGTCATCCTGAGATAATCTTACTTTTGATAAATAATCTTTAAGATAACAAACTTAGTGATAAGAAAACTTGTTATTATCGTCACAATGGGGGCGCTGCTTGCGAGTTAAATCTACAAATCTGCAAATAATTCTAAGGATATTCAAGATATTCATGAAATTATTTTTAAAAAACCTTCCCGGTGATATACTCAATAATATCCCAAAATTTCACGGCGATTGGATGTATGGTTTTTGAATCTATAGAGTACAGACAGACAGACAGACATTCAATTTTATATATATAGATTTTTTTTATAATTGTTTGTTATTAGCCTTATCTATTTGTTTGCATCAGCATAATTTAATCTAATCTTTGATAGAGGGCGCTGTTCGTGAGCTAAGTAGAATAATTTGAATATATAGTTTTAATAATTGATTCATATATTTTTTAAAATAGCCTATTGTCTTCCCCGTATTTTTTTACCTATGTATGGAAATTTTGGTTTGAATTAGTGAACTACTGCGAATTTGTATACAGGACATACAGACACACAAACATTCATTTTTATATATATAGATATAGAGATATGTATAGACCCCTAATTGTGATTACCTGACATCCGGATTAACTCATTTTCCTACTTTGCGACTCGGTAAGCTAATATGTCATTCCACACTTAACACCTACTTATTCTCATACCACATTGTCCCGTTGTTTCCAGGTCTCCGTAAGACAGACCAAATTTAGGTTTCATTTATAGCTTTATTGCAAGAGTACCTTGGGAATAGCGCTTAAAGATACGGCAGTGAATGAATTCTTATATTCACTCAACATACACCCTTTCCTAAAAATAATATTTCACTAATTATCATACTTAATCCTTTCCTTTATATCTATAAAAATGAAATGCGAAATCGATGTTTGTTATCGCATCACGCAAAATCTACTGACTCAATCATTATGGAATTTCGCATGTAGGTAGCTGAAGATTTCGTTTAACATATAGGCTATTCAAAAAACGAAAAGGTTTAATGTGCTATTTTTAAAAAATGTTAAACCAAAATTCCTTAGTTCAAGCCTTTTACCGCTTGGCGGCGCACTGGTCGCGACGATAAATGAATCTGATTGGTTAATAATTTTACACGTTGTTGTTTTGTAATTTTACCCGATTAATGTGTGTCTTTAAAAGGTAAGATTATTTTTATATATTTAAACTCTTTTAAAATAATTTTAATCGATCATTATCAAATAAATACGCCCCCGGAACCTGGGTTAATTAAAACTGTATTGTGAAATTTCGCACGTAGGGAGTTGAGGTTTTGGTTTAACATTTAGGCTAAAAGCACAAAAATTGCATTTCGAAAAACTTTCTTTTCCTTTTTAGAAGGTAGATTTTATTTAATCATTTAGTAATATTTTTTCAATTTAAATTAATTGGAATTATTATTTATTTCGCAGCTTATTCATATATTTTGCTTCGTTTAATTTTAATTAGTGTAAATATAACGAATCTACATCTTTAACGATAAGTGTAGTATTTTATCTCATAAGGTATATTATTTTTAGAACAGTATTCTATTTTTTTTCTTTCTTATATTTAGAGTGCGTATAAATTTTATTAAAGTTGTAAAAAGTATATTTATTGAAAAAAGTATGTTTTACAATATAACTTGCTACATATATTTTACTATATGTTTGTTCCATGTAATATGTTTATGCTCTAATAGCATTTATATATATTTATATGGTTCAACCATATTTTTATATGAATGCATTTAGATATATATCCTGACCCATATAGGGTTAATTAATAACTCATTTGACATTTTACCTTTATTTATGGTCTTGGCAATATATATGTAAAGCTTTTTAGGTAAAAAAGAATTGAGGTATATTTTGAAATATAGATAAAAATCACAAGGAGAAGCAAGACCAGATCCAAATAAATAAATTATGTGTGGTTTCAGAAACAGCATTGTTACCATCTTCAGACAAAAGTACTGAATACATTCAGTAATTTTGTCTTTATAAGGTGACAATGCTGTTATTGAAACATCACACATAATTCGTTTATTTTTTATTTGGTCTTGCTTTTTTGATATTTTTAACATTGCCCTTGACTATTTGAAAATGATGCAAATTTCCTAATTATTTTATGCCATTTTAAAAAGTACATTCTTTTGTAATAATATCTAATTTCCCACATTTTCCTAAAACTGCCAACAATAAACTAATAAAAAAAAAATCCAAGTCTGGGTATTTCAGTATTGCAGATATATTACATTTTTAAAAGTTGTTTAACTATAGATGTACATGCCGGATTAGGTGCCCTTAAAAATGTTTAGTCTGGCTGTTTCTTCTTGAACTGCCGAGAGTGAAGTGGAGAAAGTGAAATTTTCAGGTTGCGAGGCCCATTTCCCTTAATTCACACTAATCCTTTGATTTTTTTTTTTCATTTTTTAGATACCAAAGCCAAGTTTGGTTACTTGCACTCACTGGAGGGGTTTGACTTTTTCAAGAATCAGGGGCCATTGGGGCAATTTTTTTTTTTCAGAACAAATTCCCCAAAACTGGATTCGATGATCCCGGGTCGTGGTTTTTAAAAATCAACAGTTTAGACCACTCCTCCAAAAAAGCACTCTATACATTAGATGTGTTTGTGAAATTGATCTTATATTTCAGATTATTTTTACCAGAATTTTTAATTTTGATATTTGCAGTTTATCTCCATTGTGCTGAAAGAAAATTCTTTACTTAAAGTTTTAAAAACAGTTGGGGGCTCTATTCATTCAAGAGTAAACCCCACTCGAACAATACCCGGGCGAAGCCGGGTCCATATATCTATATAGGCTCAATTTATTGGGCAGTTTTTTCAACCAAATTAGACTTTTTTTTAGGCCTTCTTCCATTGTCTTTTTTTTTTTTTTTTTTGTTTTGCTGTCATTTGTTTAGGTAGTATTTAGATCAGTGATTCTCAACCTTTTTTTTTTGTTGCGGCATTATTTTAAAGATTTGAAAATTTGGCGGCACAATTTTAGAATTTCGCGGCACACTTTTGCTAACTTGAATGCAAGAAAATTCAAATTATGTATCAATATTTCTATGCAAAATCTAAGTAATATACATCTCTAACATTCAATTTGCTAATTTCGTTATTTTAAAAAGTAAAAAAATGAAAAAGAAAAAAAGAAAAACCATTACAAACGTGAACATAATCATATGCCTAAAATTCAGCGACACATTTTTAGAATTTCGCGGCACACAAAATTACCGCGGCACATTGGTTGAGAATCACTGATTTAGATTTATCTGCTTCATAATATGTAGCTGCTCATATATATCTATGTATGTTCTACTCATATTTATTGTGCATATTTTTTCAGCTAATTGTATTTTTTTTTTTTACGTCTTCTTCCATTTGATTTTTTTTAATCAGTTGTTTTACGTTTTCGCTGAGTTTTATGCATTTTTCCCCTCCTTTCAGAATATTTCTATGCTTTTTTTTATTTTGGCCTTAGTCATGAGTCGCGCTTATTTTAATACACTATTTTTGAATTTTTTTTTTTCAATCTCAGTCCTTTATGTTTTACATTTTTCAGTTATCCTTATTTTTATTTTTACTAATGCTTTGTGTTTGTAGGTATGCCAAGCCATAGGAGAAGCAAACTTTCTCAGCGTTCCAATAGCTCTAGGGTTCAGCATGCTTCAGGGTCAAACATTGCAAGTAGTTGGTGTGCATCTTGAGTCTCCCTGTTTCTCGCATGGGCAACTCTATGTAGCATGCTCCCGTGTTTCCAGCCCTAAAAATTTATTTGTCTTTAGTTCTACTTTTAGCAAGACACGCAAAATTGTTTATCAGGGGGCTTTGATATAGATTTTGACAATTTTGAAAGAGATTTCTTCGAATAATGATTTTGGGAAGCTTGACTTTTGTAACTACATAATTTATGAATAATTTGTTATCATTATTGCTCTACTGTAGTTTCATCAATAAAGCTTTTTTTACTTTATTTTATTTAATTTTTTCACATTTAATTCATTTACATAACTCTATTCTTGAAAATTGTTTTTTATTTTTTTTATGGTATCAACATTTCTGGTTCAATTAAGGTTTTTGTTAGCCTGCAACACACCTTATCATAGCTCATTGCATTTATCAGGATAACTTTGCTGTTTTGATTTTTACACCATTGGTATTTTCATGCCTCTATAATATTATATTTGTTTGCAGAATTTTATAGACAATTTGGTTTGGGTTATATACTTTAAGAATTTGTAAAAATATAAAGGTCAAAGTTTTACAACAAAAAAAAAATTTTGGAACACCATTTCTCTCCCATTTAATTTAATGATGCTTCATTTATGATTTTAAGAATTGCTTTATTTTTATGCATGTTATTTTTAAAATTTGTGTTAGCAAGACATGGAATATTGTTAAGTTAATGTATTATTAACATAAACTTTACCAACCCGTGAAGCGTTAGCTCCAAGCTTTTACCACTGGGGGCAGCACTGTTAGAGCTAATAAATGCTTTCGATTGGTGCTTACTTTTACATGCTGTTTGTTTTTAGACTTAATTAATACACATCAAGTTAGCATTTTTTCATTCTTCAAAAGTTAAGATTCTATCTTTAACGTTTCATAATACTTTTAAAATTAAAGCCGGAAATAATATTGCTTTTTCCCATCCTGCAGGTCTACATTACACTGCAACAGCTATCATAACTCTGGCTTTTGGCATTGATATTTATATAATGTGAAAGTACTGTTTGCTACCTTAAGCTCTGGAGAGATTATAATGTGTCTACAGATCCATCATGTGGAAATCACACCATAGTGAAAATGCATTTAGCTGGTAGCAATGTATCACATTTGTAGACATGTGGTGCGCTTACAGTAAAAGCAGTCGCTACCTACCCACCATGGTTATCATGGCCTGTACCACGCGTACTAGGGATAATTACAAAAAAAAAGGAAGCAAGACCGAATACAAATAATTACATTATGTGTGGTTTCAGTTACATTTTGGCTATCTTCAGACAAAGGTACTGAATACATTCAGTAATTTTGTCTTTATATGGCAACAATGCTGTTACTGAAACATCACACATATATATATTTTTTTTTATTTGGTCTTGCTTTTTTGGTATTTTTAAAATTGCCCTTGACTATTAGAAAATTATGCAAATTAACTATTTAGAAATGTAAGTGCCGGATTAGGTGCCCTTTAAAATGTTTGCTCTGGCTGTTTGTTCTTGGACAGCCGAGAGTGAAGTGGACAAAGTGAAATTTTCAGGTTGTGCCGACCATTTTCCTTTATTCAAACTAATCATTAGATTTTTTTTTTTAATTTTTAAGAATAAAATCCCTGTTTGGTTACTTGCACTCACTGGAGGGGTTGGACTTTTTCAAGAATCAGGAGCCATTGGGGCAATTTTTTTTTTTCAGAACAAAGTGTCTAAATCTGCATTCAATGATCCCGGGTCATGGTTTTTAAAAATTAACAGTTTAGACCACTCCTCCAAACAGCACTCTATTCATTAGATGTGTTTGTGAAATGGATCCTATATTTCAGATTTTTTCACAAGCATTTTCGATATTGCTGTTTGCAATTTATCTCCATTTTGCTGAAAGAAAATTCATTACATTGAGTTTACAAACAGTTGGGGCCTCTATTCATTCATGAGTAAACCTCGCTCGAACACTACACAGGCGAAGCCGGGTCCAGTCGGGTAAAACCCGGGCGTTGCCCGGGCCACTCGGCTAGTAAATTTATAAATTGAGAAAAAGGCATCTCCTAATGATAAAATCGAAAGTTGCTGATTGCTTGCCACATCTGTCGGAATAAGTATCAGCTAATCGTGTATTGTTAATTAGTCTAGAATGTTTTACACTAAAAACCCTTTATTTTTATAAATTAAAAATCCAACTGGGCTTCAAAACATTTCTGTAATAATTTAAAATTAAGGATTAGTTACTACGATTAGTTACTACGACAGATGGCGCAATACATCAGTAACTTTCAAATGCCCGATCTGGAGAAGCCTTATCTTAATTTATCCACAGATCACAGTACACTTTCACTTTTGTACTATTTTTCAAATGGTAATTGGCTTGAGAGTGGGATACTTTAGAAAATGAAAGTATTTATATACGAATATTTTAGAGTGTGATATTTGTCCCTCATCCTAAAAGGCCGTGTCTTCATGACCGTTTTCTATTCTCTCGAAGAAGGACTTAACTGCTGATATGAACAACTGTCGTCGGGTTCCCTGAGTAGTCTTTCACTACAATGAAGTCATTTACATCGGATAATTTCTTCTTCAATACGATGTACAGGCCGAAATATCGTCTAAGAAGTTCTTCACATTTTCCAGGCTTTCTTATTGGGTCCATAAGTGTACTAAATCCTATGGTTTGTAGCTTTTTTCTCGATGTTTTCTGTCATAATTTTTCATTTTTCCTTACCTTTTTTAGCTATTATCTCCCACATAATCTCTTCAGTTTTCGAGATTATTCCTAAAAATATGTTTACATTCTCACCGTAGTCGTCTGGATCAGGTTCAAAGAATATATCAATATCGCGTTCAACATTGAGGTTGGTTCTCTTTCATATAACATAGAAAGAACGGGGGATATACGTATATCTTGAAGTCTCTTGTACTATCGAGTTATAGGCGTGAGAGTTATAAACGGAAATATTTCCTTCCAATTCTTTTAACCCAAATTCTCACATACATGCTAATCATATCAATTTAAAGTTTTTTTTACATGTTATGTGAGACCATTTGACTGAGGATAGTAGCTCACACACACACACACACACATTGTGAAAAAATGATTGATTTTACTAATATAATGATGACATGCATCGTACCTCAATAAAACATCTAAAGCTAAGATACATGTACAAGAAACTTATCCCTGCATGCTTTATTGATTTTATTAAATTATAAGTCAGAGGAGAAAAACCTTTATTTATCATACTGCTGGTAAGTTAGCCTCCTCTATTACTGATTAGGTAAGGCTGAGTTCTGTGCGGTAAGAAAATATCTACGGTTAAGAACTTAAGTCATCTCTTTCGTCGTAGCACCTAAGACAGTTTTGTTGTCTCTGCGTATTTCGTTTAGCATTCTGTTCGAACCACTATCCACTTTTTATGCTCCACGTAGAGACTAAGGAGCGCAGAAAATATGCTCATAAATTTTCGAAAGGGTAATTTGCCCCAGGGATGGTTTGAGTTGCACCAGCCAGTAACTGGGTGAAACCATTAATACGCTGGCATGTCTCTTAACAAATTTTGAAACATAGTTTAGCATGCGAGGCCAATAATATTTATTCTGTATTCGGTGTATGGTTCTAGCAGCATCCAGGTGTCCATTCAACATATGGTTGTGTTGTAATCTCTCAAAATCCCATTCCTTCTCTTCTGTTTGGATCCACTAGCAACCATTCTCTGCCTTCGGGGTTTGGATTTTTCTTAGAGTGTTCTTTTTTGACGCGCATTCTCTATATTAAGACCGTCTCCTTTGAGACCTCTTTTAATATGTTCCACAAAGTCATCCTCTCCATGTCTTTTATTTGATTCAGAAATAGCCTTTCTAAATCTTCCTCCTAATATATTAATATTATATTGAAGCGCGATAGATATATTTAGCTCTCAAAAGGTACCGGAAGGTATTTTGAAATAAATTCAATTCGTTCTCAATCTCGATGAATGAAAGGCCCCTATTTGTACCTCCGAGGATAAGTACATCTACGGTAGAAAGCGGGCAACATCCTAATGGGATGGCTTAGACAAAAGGGACCAAATGAAAGTCGGGATGAGTTTTCGATTTCATTCTAGTGATGAAGAAAGACACACTTTTGTCCTTGAGGGGAGAAATCGCCCCCAAAAAGCGGGAGAGACAAATTTATTTGGCCAACGGCATATACGGAAGAAGGCACTGACACACCACTTCTGTATCAAACACCGGAGAAAAACTATATGAACAAGCATATATCAAATAAGAGAATATTTGTCCATATATAGTCACCAAAGTCAAAATGATTTGATGGATACCAACAGCAGAAAAATATATTTACAATGTTTTATTAATGTGAAAAATAGTTATATAAAGACACATATTCCAGTGTAATTCTGTTTATATTAAATGAATAAATAAATGTGTGGGAACACAAAAACAATATTGATACAAATGTTTGTTTACAAACAGTTCCTTCTTTTCAAACTAAGATTTTTCTTTTTCGCGCGCAGGGGATTTCCAGGATCTGCTGTTATTTATCTCTTTTCCCAGTTAACCCCACTTTATTATGTCTTCTAAATCTTCTCTCCATGTTCTTTAATCCTTTTGTAGAACCTCACACATATATATATCCTTCCGTATATGCCTATGTAAATTTTAAAATAAAGATATTACATTTATAAATTCAAATGCCATCTATCGTTAAAATGTTAACCATTATTTTTTGGCAATGTGTTTCTTTTTACATAAATTACAAAATATCTCTACAGACCTCACTTCAATAATAAAAGTTATTGTGTGAATGAGAGGGCTTGGTTCATCAGTGGTGAACCCTCTTAGCGGTTTCACCAAATTAATCTCCAAGCCTCCCTACTATTGTATTGGATTGGTTTTCTTACATACCCTGCATGTAGTAAGGAAGATAGCTTGGGGGTGTTTAAGAAACTTATGAGGACATAAGCTTATAAGTCTGTAGAGGTACATACATATAACTTCAATAAATTGCATCCAAGCAAAGCTCTTCCGCAAATATGGTTTCATATCTGTGAAGAAATGTCGGGTAGTCGTTTCACAAAACACTGATGCGAGATTCGGTAGAAGAATTCGCAGTTATGATTCTTTGTGGGCTGTTGCAAGGATTTAAATAAGATCACTAAATAGCAGAAAGGAGAGGGTAAAAATCTCCTTCTAACTAACTTTATTTAATACAACTTAAGAGGACAGAGGAAAACACCCAACTGGTCGGTAGCAGACCAAGCCGTGTTCTGATCCTTTGTTGGCGGCTGGCGCCGCCGGGGCTTGTTTGTTTACAGTCGTCACCTGAGCCGTCCGGACGGCGTCCATTATTCCACATACTCCCACCTGTTTTTCTCTAGGCACACAGAAAAACAATAATAATCGTCCAATCGGTTGGGTATACAAACGGTTCTTCCCGATCTAGTCTGTATTTTTTGCAGTTTTCTTTCTTTCCGCACAGATTTCTTCTTCATTCAGGTCTTTATACCTGGAAGGCCAAAATTCTTCGGAGAGTTTTAACCAGGAAGGGCCCTCCCACCATCTAGACTGTATCAGTCGGGAGAGGCTGTATCCTCTGGAGGGTAAATCAGCTGGATTGCACTCGCTAGGAACATATCTATAATTTCCAGGATCACTAAGTCTGCATATCTCCTTCACGCGATTCCAGACAAAGGTACCCAACTGGTTATCACGCTTTATCCAAACTTTTTGCAATAGAATATTAGGCTTTATTAATATTGGGTTCAGAAATCCAATAGGGTCATATATCTGAGCTAAGCAGGACAGGATACTCCTTTTGGTTATCTTGGGGGGAATGGCTACGGAAATTTCACATGACAAACAATCTTTCCCTTCATCCCAATATATACCAAGCACTTTAGATATCTCTGCTCTTTCGAAGGGGTAAGTATGGGAGGCCACGTCCAGGCTATGCGTCCAACGGCTTAGCTCCATTCGAGCATTATCCATGATGGACGTTGCGGTCAATTTGAGATCTTGTAACTCTTCAAAAGAGTTCACGCTTATGACTAAATTGTCCACGTAAAGGATTTCTGCAACCTCTGAGCTAACGGTTTATGTTCAGGTCGAACATTAGACAGGTGGTATTCGATTACTGCCCCCAAAATGAAAGGACTACAGTTAACCCCGAAAACGACACGTCTATGTCGGAATACTTCTGTCTTTTCTCCATTTTGGGAATACCACAGAAAACGCAGGTAATCTCTGTCCCTTTCATTCACCTCAATCTGCAGAAACGCTTTCTTAATGTCTGCCACGACATCAAACTTGCCATTTCTAAACCTTAGCATAAGGTTGGGAATCATCTCTATGAGGTTAGGTCCTTTTTCATGACAGTCATTTAAAGATGGGGATCTATAGACCTTGCTAGAAGCATCAAAGACAGGCCTGATAGACGTAGTCCCACTGGAGAGTTTCACCACCGGACGATGAGGCAGGTAGAAGGCCTCAGCGTCGTGTTGTTCAGCTGGAACTTTCTCAATTATCCCATCAGCCAACCAGCCTCGGAAAATATCATCATAGTCTTCATAAAGATTCGAAGAGATTAATTTCTTAGTCGTCTGTTCTAATCTCTTCATATCAATCTCCCTGTTGTCCGCAATTTTAGCTTTCTCTACAGTCCACGGGAGGGAAACAACATATCTTCCAGAAACAGAATGATGGACTGTTTTTAGAAAATGTCGACGCGCCAGTGCGTCTCTCTGATCTCTCTGTTTAACCTCAATAGGATCCATAATGCCAAGAACATCGAGATTCCACAGATTGGTTATACTGCTCTCCGAAATTGTCATCGTTGTAACATGATGAGCGAGTGAAACGTCACTACCTTGCTGACATTCTCCCATTAAAGTCCATCCAAAACGCGTCTGCGACGCAGTCAAGCCATTTGACAACACACAAGATTTCATCATGAAAATAGATCGCAACACTTCGCATCCTAGAAGTATTTCAATTTCCATGTCATCCTTCCAATATCAGGAACCCAGATTCTGCGGGCTTTGAGTTCTTTCAACCATGGCCCGCTGCTCAATCTTGGTAGGTTACCACAGATTTTTTGTTGGTCAAGAAGCTTCGCTACCATCTTAAAATTCCCCGATGCATGACCCAAATTGACTCTGTATTCTTGGTGGACACTTTCACTAGTATGACCTCCAAACACCACATGTTTAAGTGATTCCTGGCCAATGGGAGATAGTCCGAGATTCTGGGCAGTTTTAGACAAAATATAGGATCGTTGGGAACCTGTGTCAAGGAGGGCACACACTACTTTCGCCGAAGTCGCACCTTCGACCTTAATCTTCAGAGTCTGTAGCAAAATCAGAGACGAAGCGCTAAGACCGGAGAATGAAACTCCGTTTTCAACTGTAGAAGAAACGTCACAGTCTTCCACCTGTTCCTTGTCTTCATCCGCTGACTCTCGTCCAGGAGCATTAAGAGGGCATAAAATATCAAGGTGCTTCTTCTTACATCGATACATTCAGTTATGCGCCTTCTACAATTAGAAGAGATATGACCTGGTTGGAGGCAGGAAAAACAACATTTAGCGTTTTTAATACGCTCTCTTCTTTCTTTAATGCTCATTCTGCGCGCAGCAAGACATTCTGTGTTTTTATGATCTTTATTACAAAAGATGCAATTCTGGGCACGTCCAGCAAATAGTCCAGAGGCCGTAGGTATCTTAGCAGGATGTTATTGTCTGCCCACGTTTCTATCCTGTTTCAGAGATTTGAGTCCAAACTTGGATCCAGCTAAGGCTCTGTCTTGTTCTGCTGCAGCTTCCTTTTGGAGAAACTCCATAATTAGGTCAACTCTAGTTTGAGTCGAATCATTAGCATCAATCTTGACATCATGGAGGGGGCTTCTTTGCCAAGCCTTCATGAGTTCCTCTGAGAGACATGCCTCAATCATTGGAAATATAAATACAGACATCTGTCTGGCCTCAATCTTTAAGGATTCCAATGCTCTCAAATGAGTCACCAACTCATCATAAAATGAAGTCACCTTCAACTGTTGTTTGGAGGAGCAATCGATCATAAGGCGGATAAGGTCCCTGACATAGACTTGTTGCAACAGTTCAGGCCTTCCAAATCTTTCTGTCAAAGTTTCTATAAATTTGGGGTAATTCTCGGCAGTCAGGGGGTAACTATCAACCAGTTTACTAGCTCTGGTTCCCGGCGACATAGATTGCACAAGATATTGAAACTTGTCGCTGTCTTCTAAAGTAGGATCGACGTGTATCTTGTTGAACTGTGCCCACCATTCCAACCAATCTTTTATTTTTCCTGTAAACTTATTTAATTCTATCTTGGGTAGTTTTACAGTTCTATGGTGTGAGCTAGAAGCGAAGCTCACTTCACTGGTCGTGGGACTGGATGCAGTGATCCTGGGTTCAACAAGAGCGAGACATTTTTTATATATCCTCTTATATCTCTGGGTATATTGCAAGGCTTCCTCATCGTCTTGCTCTAGTTCCTCTTCGCTAATGTCTGAAGTTAGCATGAAGTCTCTTATCTTGCTTTGGATCATAAGAAGCTCACCGTGAGTTTCTTCAATGATCTCTCTATTATATTCAATGTCCTCTACTGGTATCGGTGGAGTACCTAACAGAAACTCTTCTGTCGTCTTCAAGCTGCAAGTTAGTCGCTTTCTAAGTAAATTTCTATGTCTTTTTAAAATTTCCATTTTTCAAAAAACACTATAAACAGAAGGTAAAACAAAAGGTACTTATCTTGAGTCTTGAATCCGCCGTTAATCCACTTGATCTTGCCTTGTCAGAAGCCCACCCGGGGACGCCACTTTGTGAAGAAATGTCGGGTAGTCGTTTCACAAAACACTGATGCGAGATTCGGTAGAAGAATTCGCAGTGATGATTCTTTGTGGGCTGTTGCAAAGGATTTAAATAAGATCACTAAATAGCAGAAAGGAGAGGGTAAAAATCTCCTTCTAACTAACTTTATTTAATACAACTCAAGAGGACAGAGGAAAACACCCAACTGGTCGGTAGCAGACCAAGCCGTGTTCTGATCCTTTGTTGGCGGCTGGCGCCGCCGGGGCTTGTTTGTTTACAGTCGTCACCTGAGCCGTCTGGACGGCGTCCATTATTCCACAATATCAAAGCTATATTTGCAAATTACTTTTATAAATTCAATTGCCAAAATTATCGCTAAAATTTGTGACAATTATTATTTGGCAATGTATTTATTTTTACATAAATAACAAAATATAATCGCATTAAAGATCTATAGAGTTTTTTATATATATAAATATATCGGTGCGTTTTTGTGTTCCGAATACGTTCTACAGAATTTAATATATTCGGTTGAAATTTGCCGCGATATATACATATTATAATCAATAAAATAAAAGAAGACAAGTTTCTTAAACAATTTTAAATAAACGCAAGCTTTCGGGTGAAAACCCTTCGACAGGCAGTATAAAGCAAACGCGACGATACAAACATGGTACACATGGCAGACAAGAATATATAAATCTATGATATTTACATAACTATGGTAAAGAGAATTGCAAATAAGAAATTTACATCATTATGAAATAATGCATATAGAGAATCTATTCTTCAAAAAGAGATGCTAATTTTATAATTGGAAACGGGAATATCGTTGAAATATAGTACATGACTGACACGGGCAACTATAGGGAGAACTACATGAAGGCCAGGAGAGCGTGATAGGCTTCAGGGAGGTCGATTTTTCTGTTGATGCTGCCTTGCTTATGGGATTCTATAGATTCTAGTATGAATCTTTGTGCCCAACCTCCCAGAAACCATCAGTGCTATTGAATCATCTGTCAAATCTTTCAGCCTCCAAGATAAATTCTCCATCAGGAATATGGTGACTAAATCTTTATCTAAACCCTATTGCCCTCCCCCCCCCAATAACCGTGCAGATCTCACCACACTTCAGAGACTAAAACACAACAAATCCATATTAATCACACGTTCTTATAAGGCATTTAATACTGTTATCTTGAATCAAAATAGTTACCTTTCAAAAATGCATGACCTCCTCAGTGATAGCTCTACCTTCTCCCTCATATCAAACCAGGTCAGTCTCTCCATCACTAAGGCATATAAAACTTCGCTGCTCCGCTTAAAAAAGAACAAGCATATTACTCCGAATGATTACAACCTCTTTACTTCTAACCTACACAGCTCAGCTTACATATACGGCCTCCCTAAGATTCACAAACCAGAGATACCTCTTCGCCCTATCATAGCTTACCATTTATCTCCTGCATTTCCTCTAGCCAAGTATCTATCCAGTTACCTATCCCCAATATTAAGCAGCTATAACAACACTTACTCCATCAATAGTACCCCCCGTTTTATCAGTGAATTAACCGCTAAGACCCCCGACCCTTCTACCATTATGTGCTCATTTGATGTCACCTCCCTTTACCTTAGCCTGCCACATGAACTTATCACTAGCAGTTTATCACAATTTCTCAACACACAGAACATTGATTCCCAAACCTCCTCATCTATAGTACAACTCACTGATATATGTTTAAACATGAATACTTTCACATTCTCACAGAATCACTACAGACAGATTAAGGGCTCCCCGATGGGCAGCCCTCTATCCTCCATAGTAGCCGAAATTGTTTTATTACAAATAGACCACTGGATCACACGCACTCTCCCTTCTGATATTCAATTATGGCGTAGATATATAGATGATGTGTTTTGCATTTGCAAGAAAGGCCAGGAGAGCTCCATATTGTCAAATCTTAATAGCTACAATCATAATATTTCCTTTACTCTAGAGATAGAATCCAATAATGTTATTCCTTTCTTAGATATCCTTATTATCCGTACCCCTTCATCATACCATACCACAGTTTATTATAAAAAGCAATGCCCCCCTAGTTACACTCACTTTAATTCACACTGCCCCACCTCCCATAAAGTTAATATAGTTAAGACCCTTACTAAAAGAATTCATACCCACTGTTCCCTAGATATTTTTAAAACTATAGAAAAAAACAATATCATATCTCACCTCTCCAAAGCTTTTTCCCCCTTGCTTTTATTAATAGACATACATACACACCGGGCGCCCCTTTTTCGTTATTCCTTTATAGATCTATATGTTTCCTTCCCTACTCCCCCCGCAGTAGATATAGCTAGACACCTCAAATCATACGGCATCCCCCAACCTCCTCACATCCCTCCGGCATCCTCACACTAAGCCCCTTGTTCCCATAGATCCCCTACGTTCTGATGGCGCGGTCTATTCCGTCTCATGTGAGCAATGCTCCGCTACTTACGTAGGCGAGACGGGTAGAACTGTCGCCATCAGGATGTCTGAGCACTCCCGTAACATATCTAACCATGACTCCAAATCTCTCATATATCAACACATACAGGACACAGGCCATACTTTTAACATCAAACACCCTACAATACATTACAGACGCATCCGTAACCAACATCAAAGACTCATACTAGAATCCATAGAATCCCATAAGCAAGGCAGCATCAACAGAAAAATCGACCTCCCTGAAGCCTATCATGCTCTCCTGGCCTTCATGTAGTTCTCCCTATAGTTGCCCGTGTCAGTCATGTACTATATTCCGACGATATTCCCGTTTCCAATTATAAAATTAGCATCTCTTTTTGAAGAATAGATTCTCTAAATGCATTATTTCATAATGATGTAAATTTATTATTTGCAATTCTCTTTACCATAGTTATGTAAATATCATAGATGTATATATTCTTGTCTGCCATGTGTACCATGTTTGTATCGTCGCGTTTGCTTTATACTGCCTGTCGAAGGGTTTTCACCCGAAAGCTTGCGTTTATTTAAAATTGTTTAAGAAACTTGTCTTCTTTTATTTTATTGATTATAATATACCTTGCTGAGAAGAATCTCTTATTTCTTATATATACATATATATATTAAAAATGGCATATCCTGACCAGGAGCACATGTGCTTTACAGAAGGCAGAGCGCCATCTGGTGGAACAGAAATCAACTAAACATTGATTTAGCCTGTTCCCTGATATTTGGCCAACCCAATTTCTTGATAAATCAAGAAAAGCCATCCACGAACTTTTCTTGGTTTTCTTGGCTTTTCTTGATTTATCAAGAAATTGGGTTGGCCAAATATCAGGGAACAGGCTAAATCAATGTTTAGTTGATTTCTGTTCCACCAGATGGCGCTCTGCCTTGTGTAAAGCACATGTGCTCCTGGTCAGGATATGCCATTTTTAATATTGATTTGAACACCTGATCTTTTTATCTTTTATTTTTTCTTTCGTTTTTTTATATACATATATATATATATCTTCTGTCTGGAAGATATCTCTGTCATAGTTTCGACTCTGGAATATGAGAAATACAGCTAAAAAAGCTAATTTGCATATTATGTTGTCTGAAAAAAAAAGTCTTGATATTTACTACTATTAATAATAAATATTTATTGACACGACATATTGGATTGAAAAGCACTCACTTTTTCAATTTTTTCCCTCGGATGACTCCTTGTGATGAATTCATGTAAAAGACTATTTGCTTCACAAGAGGACATCCACGCCGCCAAGAATTCTTCTAACGGGGAGTTTGAAGGCAAGTCCCACTGTTGTATTCCTTCTGTTAAGTGAGATACAATAAAGCGCTAACTTTAGCTGGAATCCCTTCGAACTCAAATGTGTATCTTTGTGGCATACTGAGTAGAAAAAGTACACGAACAACATCTGGGTATGACGTAACAATATATATGGCCAATTTTGGAATAATTAAAAAATCAACGAGAAGAGTTGATATTTATTCCGATATTTCAGGATGCCTTAATGCCCAATTTTTTGGTCGTTGAGGTACAGCTTGCACCACGCTGATGAGGGCCAACAACCCGAAACGCGTCCGTGGTTAGCTTTTCTTGATTAATCAAGAATGGGTATTTGGCCAATTCTGGAATAATTAAAAATCAACGATAATAGTTGATATTTATTCCGATAGATGGCGCAAGCCATCAGCAACTTTCAGTTGCACGATAAGGAGATGCCTTTTTCCTAATATATATATATATGAAAAAACAATAGAAAAAAAATTAAAAAGGTCAGGAACAGGCTAAATCAATGTTTAGTTAATTTCTGTTCCACCAGATGGCGCTCTGCCTTCTGAAAAGCACATGTGCTTCTGGTCAGGATATGCCTTTTTTATTTTTAATATATATACATATGCAAAATTATAGATATAACACCCTACTTTAAAATTATTGTTCAGTAAAGATTAATATACTGACAGCATATTTTCACAACTCAATATCACATATTCTGAACCTAATTAATCAGTATGTATATAAAATCTCTTTATTCGAATTTGCACCTTTAAGGTACCAGAGCCCTCTTCAGTTATTTGCACTCATTGGTGGGATTGGAATCGCTCAAGTCTATATACATTAAAACAACTTCCATTTTTGAAATTTAAAAAATGCTTCAACGTGCGGGGATTTAAATTCCAGGGTATGTCTCTAGATGTGGATATGGTAGAGTAGTGTCTCCCCCAAGAGAGACCTGCCACCTTAAAATGGTTAAACCCGATCTCTCCTGAAGGTAGATTGTTTAGAGATTTTCTGTCGGCTGGAAGACTCCTTATAACTTTTCCTGACACAACAAGGGTCCCTGCTAAAAGACCACTTTCAGAAGAAAGTGGGTTTAGCTATGTTTTAGGCGATCTCTTATGAAAAACTCTACTCTATTTTAATATGGTGCTATTTATATATTGAAAAGAATGTATATCTAACCCAAATAAATTTGGTAGAAGAGTAGAACAAAAAGAAAAAAATTCGTGGCCTGGTTATGAAACTGTCAATTTTTACACAACCAGAACTCACGATTAAAGCCCGTACTTTGTGCAACTTTTCCTCTTATAAAACGCTTCAATAGCTCCAAATTTTGGCACGATCTCAACTTCACAATTAAGCTCAAGTACACCTTGTAATACAAAATTGAACCTCTTTCTAGGTATGGTTTCCATGTTTGCCATTGATTTACTTCTACTTCCCAGTATATCGACTGGACTTTAATGGATTCATTATTATTAGATTCGCAGAAAGGTAAGGCTGGATTATCTATTTTACCATCTCTGTTCTAAACTCATTGATTCTAATATGGACAAACTTAAGCCTACTGCATTTTGAGAATAAGGATAAAGATAGTTGTGTTTCTTCTTAAAGTTTATCACAAGGATCCTAGTTTTTAAAATTGATTTTGGTCTTGTGGCTGGGTGATGCTTCTTTAATGTAATTCTCAACCAACTATATATAATTCAACATAATATACACTGCTGGTCACCCAAATTGCAACACCAAGAAAGACAAGAGATATCACAACAAAATTTATTTTGTAGATAACATATTGACCAAGTATCAAATGATTAAATTTATAGACTTCTGCGAAGTGTGCGAAGTAGTCAGAGTAGCCCCCTTTGTTGGAGATCACCACTGCCACACGCCTCGGCATTGATTCAAAGAGACTTTAGATGTGTTCTTGGGGTACAGCAGACTAGCAGCTTCCACACGTTGCCAAAGTTGATCTGGTGTGGGAGCCGGCCAGGGAAGCAATTCAATCTGGCGATTGATGAAGAACCTTTGGACAATGCGTGTCACGTATGGTAGCGCATTTTGCTGTTGAAATATGGCTGTGGGCAAGCCCTGAAGGTAAGGAAGGACAACTGGCTCCAACACCTCGGAGATGTTGGCTGTTTAAAGTACCAGCAATGCGTACTAGAGGAGTGCGAGAGTGATATCCAATACCATAATACCCCGTGCAGGACCAGTGTGGTGGTGCATAACGCAGCTGTTCAGTATCCTCTCTCCACGGTGTCTCCAGACTCGAATCCGACCATCGTGGTGCTGCAGACAGAAGCGTGACTCGTCAGTAAAGACAATTTCATTCCATTCTGCCGTCCACATCCTCCTTTCATCGCACTATTGGCGGTGGAGATATCTGTGGTTCTGCGTCAAGGGTAGACGGAGCAATGGACGTCTTGCGGACAGACCACTCTGCTGTAAACGGCGTCGAATGGTACGCGCAGACACTGGATGATGCGTTACAGACTGAATGTGCTGTGCTACGGTTCGTGATGTGACTGAGTGATCTGTCACTGCCATGCGCACAATTTGCCTGTCGGCACGTGCGCACTGAGGTGGATGCGTTCGAACACGTCGGTCCGTCATACCTTCCTGCATCCAACGATCACATATCCGCATTACAGTTGTTTGGTTTCGTCCAACACGACTACCGATTTCCCTGAAAGATAATCCACAATCTCGGTAGGCCACTATCCTTCCTCTGTCGAACTCGGATACTTGATCAAAAGATGATCGCTGTTTTCTACGAGGCACAATTGATCGTTTTTTTTTTTTTTTTAACACAAGAAAAACACAATTGTCGAACTTGATATCGTCAAAATCTCCAAGCCTTAAATATTGCTTTGAAGTGAAGCCACAGGCGCGCTTGATTGCGTCTGCGCTGAAATTCTAATCATTTGCATATCTCACCTCCGCTAATGCATGTTGTATATTTCATGTTATTTGTATTCTTCTTTTAGGGTGTTGCATTTACGGTGGCCAGCAGTTTAATTCACCCAATTGTTCACTTATCAGTCTATTTACTTCAACTCAAATTCTGATTCTTTAGGGTATTGAATTAAAGAAGTTGAACTGTATTAACTCTACAGAAATCTATATTAATTTTTTTTTTTTACATTGTTTGCATTGACATATCCAAATTTTCAGCACAATATAGTCTGGAAAGAATCACTGTCATGGTTTCAACCCTGGGGAATATGCTAATTATCCTAATAACTATCTAATTTGCATATTCTGGAATCAGAAAAAAAAAAAAGATAATGCTCTAATGAAATCCAATTACTACCAATATTTGTAGGGCAAGTATTCACTCAGAACCTGGGGGAAGCCTAGTGAAGGCCTGGCTCATCAATGATGAAACCTTTCTTCAGTCTCATCTCTCTAAAGGTTAGTACAGTAGAACCTCCCTTTAGCTGACACCTCTCCACAAAAGACAGTTTTAATTTGCAAAATTACCATTTTTACAATTTAGCAACTCTTTGGTAAGAGGAAACCTCTCCTTAAAGGACACTTTGACTCTGCAATTAGGTGTCCTTTATAGGGAGGTTCTACTGTATTACTATTGTAATATTTGCACAAGGGGATAAGAAACAATAACTAGTGAATTGGCTTGATTGACTCTAGCTGGTATTTAAAAATGCATTTTCTCACCACTTCATCAAGTAAACTACCATTTTGTCAGATTCAGATGATTTCCCCTTCCCCTGTATAAAGTTATGTAATTAAAGTTGTTCCTGTACTGATGAGAGTCATGGTATACAAATTTGTCCAAGTTTTTCTAAAGCTAGTGTTGTAGCTTTGATCTGAATCTGTGTTATATAGCAGGAAATATTTTGTTTAAAGCCTTTAAATCCTTATTGTATATATTCAGTAAAACCATGCTACATTGAACCTGGGATATAACAAACCTTCCCTTATAAATGTAACTTGAATAATTTTCAATATTAGTGACACTATGTAGTTTTTTTTTTTTTTAATTATCCCTAGTACACATGGTATAGGCCATGATAACCATGATGGGTAGTTAGCGACTGCTTTTACTGCAAGCGCACCATGTCTACACATGTGAAAACGTGCCAGAGCCCTGTTTGGTTACTTGCACTCGTGGTGGGGTTGGACTTTAGCAAAAATCAGAGGCCATTGGAGCATATTTTTAATCAGAAAAAAAGTGCCCAATGCGGGATTCAATCCCAGGTCATGGCGGCCGAAAACCCAATGGTTTAGACCACCCTTATAGCTCACTATATAGTGGCTAAATTGAACCAAAAGTTCAGTTCCATTGGGGTTTGCTCTAGCAAGGTTTTTCTGAGTATATGTAAAAAAATAATAATATAGTGCTGATTCTCACTATAACATCACTTAACTCCGCCTTTGCCGGTCCCAAGCCCGGATGAAAAAGGAGGAGGGGGAGCAGTAACAAGCTCGCTAAAAAACCTGGGTTCAGCTGGCCCGGCTGATTGTACCCTGTAAGGGCTCCTAATCCAGGGATACAGGATGAGCAGCGTTTGTACTCCATGTTAGGAGCAGCTGCACATGGCGTTTGTTCATGTCAGAAGCAGCCATTTCTTTTGGAACTAAGTCGGCCTGCCACTGAGTAGTGCTCCCAGTCTTGATGACAAAGGCAGAGGCATTCTACTTCACCCAGTCATAATGGTTGTCAAACAGACACCATCAAGGGTCACAACATGATACCCTAATATGATTGAGTGGAGTTAAGAAAGAAGAACATCACTTGGGATCAAGATTTTATATTACTATAACACCCCTTGTTGTTATAACCACAGTTAAAGCAATTAGACATAAAACTTACTAGTTTAAAATTATGTTGTTATAACAAAGTTGCCATTATAAAAGAGGCTATTTAGAAACACAAGGTAACAAGACCAACTCCAAATCAATATACATGGTAGGATCAAAAAGTTCCCGAACTTTTAAAAAATAAAATATATAACAACTTTTGAAAAATGTAAAATCAATTTTACTGTAAATAACTAAGCCTAAACTATAATTTAATTTAGCAACGCCAGTAAATGCGCATGAGTAGTTTTCATTTTAGGCATATTTTTGTTGTAAGTATTAAGCTCGGGTCTGTTTCTGCAATGTCCTCAATTAGGCTAAGGGCAAATATTGAATTTTGCGTAAAATTAAGAAAAAGTATTTTGTAGAGACATTAGCTTTAATGAATGAAGCTTATGAAGATGAAAAATTGTTACGAATGCAAGTTTATTTCTGGTATAAACGTTTTAAAGATGGCCGTAAGAGCATCGCAGATGATTCAAGGTCAGGTCGGCCATTGACGTCAACAAAGGATTGCAATATTGGACAGGTACGTGATTTAATTGTTGCGGATAGAAAAATTACTATTGATAATATATCAGAAATACTTGGAATTTCTTATGGTAGTTGTCAAAAAATTATTAGTGAACATTTAAACATGAAAAAACTTTATGGTTATTTTGTCCCACGAAATTTTTACAGATCAACAAAGAGAAACCAGATTATCAATTTGCAAAGATTTAATTGAAACTGCAAATAATGATTCTGATATCTTAAAAACAAAAATAACTGGTGATGAAACATGGTGCTTTCTTTTTGATCCACAAACCAAAAAACAATCACTCGAATGGCACACACCAAGTTCTCCTAGGAAGAAGAAAGTTTGTCTTGACAAGTCCAAAGGAAAATTAATGCTTGTAGTGTTTTTTGATTATCAAGGACTTGTCTATTATGAATTTATTAAAGAGGGGGTTACTATTAATAAACAGGCATACAAAGAAATATTTTTGCGCCTTCGTGATGCGATAAGAAGAAAAAGAAACCAACTCTTTAAATCAAAACAGTGGAAATGCTACATGATAATGCCCCTGCTTATAGAGCCATTATTGTTCAAGACTTTTAGCCAAACACTCTGTATTTGTCTTGCCGCATCCTCCTTACTCTCCTGATATCGCCCCATGTGATTTCTTCTTCTTTCCAAAACTTAAGATGACGTTAAAAGGAAGGCGCTTTTCATCGTCATCAGAAGTAATTGAAAATGCGACGGTGGAGCTAAACAAGCTTAGAAAAATTGACTTTGAACTAGCATATCAACAGCTATTTCCACGCTGGAAAAAATGTGTAGATAACCAAGGCTCCTATTTTTAAAAACTTGATGTTTAAATTACTATACTATGAATAAATAATTAATTTTTTAAAAGTTCGGAACTTTTTGATCCTACCTTGTATTGTATGCGATGTTTCAGTAACAGTGTTGTTACCCAAACATAATTAATTGATTTGGTCTTGTTACCCTATGCTTCTAATATATAATCCAAATTGTGTACCTTATCAAAAGAGGCTGCTATAATGATATTCCATTTACTTTACTCATGAAACCAAAAAGAATCACTTTTTAGTGAACAAAAAGGGAAAAAGAACAACACTAAAATTTGTATATTAAAAAAAAAAAAAGTTTATTTTTTTTTCAACAAGTGTTTTAAAAAGTATTATTTTGTCCGGGGGGGGGAGGGGAAGGAAGAAAAAATAAAAACTAGGGAGAGAAAGATGTATTTACATATTTTCTATAGAATTTATATAAAAGGGAGGAGGGACTGATTCACATTATTTATAAATATAAATAGATTCATTATGTATAAAAATAAATAAATAATTTTTTTTTTTTTTGCTATAATTAAAGCTTTGTACATCCAAAAAAAAACATTGGGAGAACATTTAGGGAAAAAAAATCATAAATAACACGATGCAAAACCAACAAATAAATACTATTTTTATATATATAGTTATATAAACTGCAATGGAAGGAAAGGTGAAAATTGATCAGGGAAACTTTTTTTTTAAAGAAAAATGGGAATAATAATAACAAAAAAAGAATATTGTGTGGAGAGAGAGGATTTGTTTAAGAAATGGGACTAGTAGAGAGATTGGTAGTTTGCAATCTCCTTTTTTTTTTGTAACAAATGGAACTGAGGAAGATGATAAAACAACACAACAAATATCTAATTGGAAATGCCAAGTGATGGAATTCCTGACCAACGATGATAGGTTGGTCAGAAAGGTAAAAGTATGTGGCCTTCTGCGTATTGATCTTGCTGTACAACAGTCTGCGCGCTGCGAGGTTTGATCAATATCCGCGCAGGCCGTTGTAGGTTTTGGGTGGGGAGCCTGCCTTGAGGATAGTCCGTATGGCCTCCTTCTCCTCCGGGGTCAGCTCTCCCTTGGGGAACTCCACGTCAAAAGTGATGTAGAGGACGCCCTTGGCGTTGTTGTTGTCATAGTTGGGCATGCCCTCATCCTTCTTGCGGATCCGGGCGCCGGGCCACGTCACCCTCTCCCTGGTGATGGTGACCTGGTCATCCTTTAGGTTAGAAACTGGAGGAGCATTAAGCCATCTCACATACAGTAGAGAAATATGATAAATTTTGTAATTATTATTTTCGGTAATATGTTTTTTTATGGTATATATATTATCAAATATATGAATAAATTGTTGTGTGTCAAGTAGCCGACTGGATGGTACACATGATCAGAAATTGTTATCTATTAAATTAGAAACTATTTTATTTATTCTTTTATCATTATTTATTTTAGCTACATTATAAACAGAGATTATTTTATTTGATCATTGACCACCGTTTTTGCGGCAAAGTGGTAGATAAAACGAGCCTGTTATACTGGAATATACCTTGATGGAAAATTATAAAACATGTCATGCTACAGCAGCAACACCCCCTACCACCAGCCAGACAAGACCCAATGACCCTGTGGCGACTACACTTTGCTTCAGCGAGCGTGAACTGGGACAAAGATCCACTACACACACGAGCAGTGGACGGCCTCGGCAACCGCGAGCGTCAACCTGACTACGCATGCGCGTGGGGCGTCTTCCGACACTTGATCTGGCACGCGCGGTAAGTAACAAGGCCTGCTCCAACGGCCGTTACTTCAACCGTTACTTCTTTTCTCTTTATATATTTCTGGCTTTAAATAAATTAATTTTAATTATAATTTTATCAGCGGCCTTTCCACAAGCCACCACACCAACACATCACGCAACCATCCCACAACCCTATTGGATCGGCCCCTAGTGACCATGGCCCACCAAAAGATGAATCATTCCCCATAATAAATCCTCTGAGACCTACATCCCTGTGTCTCATCAATATATATAAATATCTAAAGTAAAATATTGTTTACATTGTCATCGTGCATCGTGGTTGATTAATTAGAAAATAAACACTTATTTAATATGTTATTAATAGTGGATACAAAGGATGAAAATATGGAAAAGCTTTGAAAGCATATCTAACAAGACCTCATTCGGATGTGCTGCTTCCAAATTATAGCACAACATTAGAGATCATGGGTCAAATAACAAATATATTGGATTAATTGACAATATCATTTCAGGGTTTGTTGTATTGTCAGTATCCTTAGCAATAAAAATGTTGCTTCTAAAGAAGCGTTAACAAAACATTATTGTTTTAGCCTTCAAGCATTGAAACTCTTCATCAAACGTTTACCTGCCAAACATTTTATAGTTTGAAAGAAACTTTTAAAATAAAAATAATTTGCATACAAATGTCTGATGAGGAGAGAACTCCTATACTTGAAATCTAACAGTAATATGTTTATATTACATTCAAACCTCTTTAACACTCCAAGGGAAAAGTGATTCCAGCTGAATTAATCAGGGTAAGTTGTTGTAATTACAGTTAAAATAATTTGGATATAAAATTAGGACACCTTAGAACGGTTATAACTAAGTTGCAATTATAAAGAAGGCTGAGTTATAACAAGGTCCTGTTATAAGTAATTTCTGGACTGTAGTACTATAGTAAAGAGAGTACAGTAAAATATATATATACAGCAATCACAACAATCATGATCTAAGATATAACTTGTCATGTTTAATGAATATCATAGGGAATGCTATATATTTTGTTATATATATATATGGTAGAATTTCCATGAAAGGGCACTCACTAAAGGACAGCTCTCTACAAAGGCGCAGTTTCAATGACAAAATTACCATTTTTTTTAAATTAGCTACTCTCTTGTAACCTCTCCCGAAAGGACACTTTGGTTCTCCAACTAGGTGTCTTTAACAGGGGGATTCTACTGTAAATATACAACAGTAGAACCTCCATGAGAAGACACCTGTGCTAGAGGACATCTCTCTACAAAGGAGAGTTTTCATTTTCAAAATTACCACTTTTACTATTTAGCAACTTTCGGGTAGGAGGACACCTCTCCCTAAAGGACACTTTGGCTCTGCGATTAGGTGTCTTTACAGAGAGGTTCTACTGTATATATGTTTTTACAAAGTGGCACCTCTCCCTTTAAAAATGCAATAATACAATGCATTTATCACACCATTACAAAACCTTAATAGTGGTAATAAAGAATTAGCTACAACATCCGTTTTGGGAAATTAAGACAACCTGTATACCGTGGTTTCAGGCTTATCAGCACAGGGGCGGCTTCATAACATTATCAGGGCCATAGCCCGAAACCATGGTATGCAGGTCAGCTTTTGGTTTGAATTTGCCAAAACTGGTATTGTGGCTTATTCTTTATAACCACCAATAGGTTTTGTAATGGGATGATAAACTACAAAATGCATTGTCCTGATGCATATTTAACTATAAACATGCAACACAAAAGTGAGTATTATCGAACCAAGTTCTCCAAAGAGTTCCCACCTTGTGTTTGTCGAGGTGTTCAATGGTGGTCTCAAAGCCCACCAAGGCATCCAGGAGGGAGATGGTCAGGTTGGTGTAGAGGTCGTCCCCTCTCCTCTCAAACTTGGAATGTCTGAGTCCACAGAATGAAGTTACAGGGAGGAGGAGGAGGAGAGTTTGATGGACTTACGGGAGTGTCTTGATCCGGATGATGAGGTCTCCTGGCTCTCCGTCTATATGGGGCTCTCCTGTAACAACCCAAGTGAGAAATTGCCAGCTTCCAAAATACATGTTTTTGAAGGCTGCTTAGAGTTGATAAGGCACAATTTGGATTATCTTCTTATATATAAAAGTCAATGTCGTTATCTGTTTAATGATAAACTTAAAAGCTACTGAACCAATTGGTATCAAATTTTGTATGTCGCTTTTTATAAAGCTGAGGAAAAATTTCAGCTACATTTTGATTAGTATTTTTGGCTATTTATTTTTTCATTTGAAGAACTTTTTTTTTACGCGGAGTAAATACGAGGCGAAGTAACGAGGCCAATTAAGCGACCAATGAGCGTTCTGCATCTTTTTTCAAGTTGCCTGCGTACTTTTTTGAAATATATTTTTATAAGAGTGTTACTTTTTTTTTACAAAAGTATTGAGTATTGAGAGAGAAATTTATATTACTAACTAAGTTACGGTAAGTGCACACAATGCAATTTTTAAAAAACTTTACAAAATTAGAGTTACTGTATTTAAATAATGTCTTTTGTTATTTTTATAAATTTTTGTTCTGGCCTTTGTTTTTTTTTTATATCTTTAAAAAAAAAATCGTTTTAGAATGCAGTAAACACATATGTTTGCCTAATTTCCATGTGTTCTTTTATTTTTTAACAGAAAAATATTTACATGCCAGTATTATGGATTAATTTTTTTTTATAAACCTATTTTTTTCTTATTCTTACTGAGATGGGCATCGCAGTCACTCACTCAACTCAGGCAATTTCAAGGGTTAATGCGCTGGGGCGGGTACCTCGGGGGTTGGGTGGAAAATCTGCCATCTATTTAAACTATATTGATTTTGAAACAACTAAATGGATTGCAAAAAATATTTAAATCAAATGCCTAAACACTAATATAATACAATTTTTGCCATCACACACACTTTTTGCCTGTGGTTTATGTGCTACTTCTGTATTGCTATTCTATGGCACTTCTACTATTTATTATTGATGTTCTTTCAGTATGAAGGAAATTGCACTCAGGGAATTCTCGGGCGAAGCCGGGTCATTGGTCTAGTAGATTATAAACATAAGGTAATAAGACCAAATCCAAATAAATGCATTGTTCTAATGCATATTTAACTATAAAGAGGTAACATTAAAACCACAAATCGCATTGAGAAAATAAAACAGAAGAAACCCAGATTTTTGCTCAGTCTTCAGATCAGAACTTATAGGCCTATATAGCCATATGAAGCCTTAAAATAAATAGTGTGTATGTAACACACTATTTATTTGGTCTTATTACCTTGTGCTTACTGTTTCAAGTTGTTTGGTGAGTAGTTTTCCCACTCTAAATATGTTTCATCATATAGTTGTCATTGATATGACTAAAATACCTGTTCATTACAGCTTATTTAAAAAATATATATAAATTACCTTATAAAGATTTTCCACTGTATAAATATATTTATATGGTTATGTGACGGACACACATATACATGAAAACTGTTAAATCTTTAATTTTATAGATTTATCTCTTTGTCATGTACATTTATTTATTGAGTAAAATTAATCAGGCCTCCAGGGAAAAGTGGGAAAAAGGAGTCCTGATTAATTTTACTCAATATTGTAACATAGTATTTATTAATTATATTTATGTAACAAAGTATTTCTTAATTTTATTATTTTTTTATTTAACAGAGTGGTCATTTTTATGTTTTATATCTTGCGACTCTGTAAATTTCCCTCGTGGCTTATCTTTTGTTTACCTTGCATAGTTTGTCCTTGCCTGAAATAAATTGTTGTCTCCTCCTGAAGTTTTTGTCTTCCCTAATTTTCCACGTGGCAATATTGATGCAAGGGATTATTTTATAGAACATTTATTTATGTATTTCTTTTTGGAAAGTAAATTAACAAATGTATAAAAGACAAAGATTGAAACAATGAAAGTTCAGATTCAATTATATTATAGAATATTCTTCCTTGCCTATAAGCCCTACAAGCTTGCTATATTGATGGCATTTTTGCTTCCAAGATCAAGAGACCAACTCAAAAGATAGCATTCATTTTACAGGACTTGGTATAAAAGAAAATCCATTTACATCAGCTAAGCCTTGTCGAGCAGAAGCAAATAAACTCTGTTATAGTTTTATGGGATTTCTTGGAGACCAACTTGCAGAAGGGAAGATAACATTGAAACTCTCAACAAGATAAGGTACAATTTGGGTTATAGATTAGAACTACAAGGTAATAAGACCAAACAAATAGTGGGTGACATTTCAGTACTGTTACCATCATACAGTCTGATGAGGCTAATAACACTGTTAACAAAGCATCACACACTATTTATTTGGATTTGGTCTTATTACCTTGTAGAGTACAGTAAAACCTCCCTTTAGCTGACACCTCTCCACAAAGGACAGTTTTAATTTGCAAAATTACAATGTTTACAATATAGCAACTCTCTGGTAAAAGGACACCGCTCCTTAAAGGACACTTTGGCTCTGCAATTAGGTGTCCTTTACAGGGAGGTTCTACTGTATTTCAGCAAGAAGAGAGGTGGGAAGACAAACCTTCAGCGGGGAAGACATGCTCCTGGTTCTCCCGCATGCCCGGCTCCACCTCCACTTCCAGTACCCTCTCCTCAGTGCTCAGTTTGACATTGGGGCAGTCGTCGCAGACATCCCGCTGCACCATCTGGATGTGGCCCTGGCCCAGGTGGGTGGTGAACATCTCCTTGCGGCAGTTGCACTTCCTGGTGCCGGCAGCCGGTGTGTAGATGGGCTTGTTCCTCACCAGCTGCCATCACTCACATTGGTCACAATCTGACATGACCATCACAACAAATTCCATGAGTTCACAAAGGAAACTTAATGCCAGATTTCAATTTTTAGAGCTATTGTGTAACAGAATATAGTGCCCAACCTCGTTATGGCAACATCACTTGGTGCCAAGAAGTTGTTATAACACACACCATGTTGTTATCCTAACTACTAACTACAGTTAAAACAATTGGAAATTGAAACCTCTTAGAATTATGATGCTATATAACCAAGTAGTTATAATAGAAGTTCCTTTGTATTTCTTACTTTATCCTTATCTGTTTATTCCTCATACTTCTTGTTTGCTCTCTGTTCTTTCTATGTAAACAAGACACAATTTTTTTAATCACTTTAAAGGACCTTGTCATTCCGCATTTTTTCTGTGACATTTTGTTGGGTAGAAGAGGGAAGACTGAGTGGTCTCTTGAGTGCTTATAGATATTTTTCTTTGGCACATATACTCCAATATACTCCTGTACAGTGAACTAAAGAGAAAGGATGTGGAGGACATTGTTGACTCACCTCGACAAAGTTCCCGGAGTACAGCTCCTCCAAGGTGACCCAGAGGTCCACCTTCAGGCTACCTCCACGGGGAATACCCGCGTTTTCATCTCGGCCACCATGGCCAAATATATCTCCAAAGAAACTGGACAAACACATGCAATTATCAGAAATGGAACTTTAAATGTTGTCCGTAAACAATCAATTTATAGAATTAATACAAATTAGAGGTGTTTTAACGTATTGTTATTATTATTATTCCAAGTATATACATACATAAAGGCCATGATAATCATGATGACTAGGGTTTGTGACTTTATACAGGAAGCCCACCACATACACATGTAGGAATTGATCAACTTTTACACTTAAAAGTTTCCAGAATCTCCCTCTGGTCACTAATGGGGTAAGACTTGTGCACAAGCCAGGGACCATTGAAGTAATTCCTTATTCAAAAGATAAAAATCCTAATTGTTTAACAATCACCTCCATAAGTAGTCACAAACCCCTACTAATCATAATTGCCAAGGCCTCTGTGCCAAGTGCACTTGGGTAATAATAATAAAAAGTCACAATACAGTTAGAGAGAGATACTACAATAGTCACATCAAATAATTTATCAGAAGCATTATTTGGAGAAATGGGTGTATGTATCCAAGACCTGAACTCTTAGAAAGACAGAAATGGTAGAGCTACAGGCTTTGGAAACATGGTTCAGACACCAAATGATGATAATACCATGGATTGAGAAGACACTCCGCCTTTGCCGGTCCCAAGCCCGGATGAAAAAGGAGGAGGGGGAGCAGTAACAAGCTCAATAAAAAACCTGGGCTCAGCTGGCCCGGCTGATAGTACCCTGTAAGGGCTCCTGATCCAGGGATACAGGATGAGCAGCGTTTGTACTCCATGTTAGGAGCGGCTGCACATGGAGTCTGTTCCTCATGTCAGAGGCGGCCATTTCTTTTGGAGCTAAGTCGGCCTGCCACTGAGTAGTGTTCCCAGTCTTAATGACAAAGGCAGACACATTTTACTTTACCCAATCTTTACCCTAATATAATTGAGTGGAGATATAAGAAAGAAGAAGAGGAGACACCTTGTCCAAAGCTCAGGAGTGGATAAAGGTATTGCTGGAGATATGAATGGAAGTAAGACCAAGAAGAGAAAGGCCAATAATAGAATTTTTGGACAATTTTGGGATAAGACCCTATGATCTCACGGATTGGGGTGTAGCTTTCGTTGATCATGGCACCATGATTCAGGCATACTTTGGTGAAAGTCTGACTTTGCCTGTAATTTGAGGCCATTCCTAACATGGAAGCAGAGGCCTTTGCTGCTGACTCTAATAGACCCTATGATACCATCATAAGGCTAGCAATAGATAGGAAGCTCTGGGAGAACAGGAATACCAACCTATAGTTTGGGGAGAAATATGGTTTAAATAATAAATTTTTATATATTATTTTTATTTTTATGTTAAAGATATCAATCTCCTAAATTTTAAATAATTAAAGCTCTGGAAGAGGTCTGTCATCAATGTCTGTACACAGTCCCCCCCACCTATACCTACCATGATTTAATGGATTACACTACTTCTTTGTTTAACACTGTGTACTTGGGAAAGTTGAAGTTTCAAAATTGTCCATTCCCTTCCCCACCTCACAGTAATTTATGAGAACCTGTCAGGAAAATGAAAGAGAATAAATTTATATTTGTGACATGTAGTTGACTTAGAGCTGTGAAACAAACTTGAGGAGAGAATCACCTAGAAACAATGTGCATGCACCTAGTGAGACATTGTCCCAAAATTCCAAGGATCTCTTATATTCAGAAAATGGAACAGATTCATGATGAGCAGTATGCAACATTCTATCTGTTGCTAATATAATCCCTTCGGTATAATCTACTTATATAATTGCCTTATTCTGTCTGTGTGAAGTTCACTGTGTGAAGTTCACGGATAGATTTTGGTCAGAATGGATAAAATAAAAAAAGTGTCAAGGGATGGGAATCGAACCCACGACCTTCCGCTTACCGGGCAGATGCCATGACCACTAGGCTACCCTGGACATATTTTTCTGTTCATAAAGTTAATGTTTTTAATTGTTATTTTCATTGCATATTTATGATATGGGTTCATTCGAAAAACTTTTACCGCAGTTTAGAATATATATCTATATATTTATCTATTTACTTATATATTCACTGGCCGTGTGACCATTTAGAACCTTGCGGAAAGTTATAGGGTCATTTTTTTGTGAATTTTTTTTTTGTTTCGATTTTATTGAAAAAAAAAAACGATATGGTGCCTTTAAAAAATGATCTTTATTACTATGCAGTTTTCTATTTAGTCAATATACCTAAGTTCATGTTGCAAATGTAATTATCTCTATCAATTTAGTAGGTGAAATGCAAAAAAAAAATCGACATGATGAAATCTTTATGAAAATTCACATTTTTATTTTTATATTTTCAAGACACACACAGTTTGGGGCGGGACGTTTCACAAGAGAGACATCCACGGCGCCAATTTATAATTGTAACGAATAGTATTTTAATTAAAACATTTTAAAAACACACAGTTTGGAACGGGACGTTTCACAAGAGTGACATTCATGGCGCCAATTTATAATTGTAACGAATAGTATTTGAATTAAAACGTTTTTAAAATATATACGCACTCGGGTAAAACCCGGGCGTTGCCCGGGCCATTCGTCTAGTTATTTTAATAAAAGACAATTCGCTTTTCCCTCAGCGAATTGTCTTTTATTAATAACATTCTATCTGTTCGCAAAAATCAGCCATGGAAACTTACCAAATATTGGAATAGGCATATGGCGAGGATGTTTTACCAGAGTGAACCACATTTCAGTAATTTAGAATGTTCAAGGAAGGCAGAGTTTCGACAAGAAAGCTGGGAGTGACAGATGCAGCTGTCACAGCAGTCAATGAAATCATCATCAACATAAGCACCACCACCATTGTTGGGGAAGATCATCCAACAACTGGCGGATATTTTAAAATTTCCTATGGTAATGCATTTACCATTTTGCACAACCATTTGTATGTGAGATGTGTCAGAGTGAGACATGTACCAAAATTGCTACCATCTGAACAGAAGCAAATGCAAGTAGAAGTGTGTCCACGGCTTCAACGTATGGTATTGGAACATGGCCGAGCCTACCTGCATTCCATCATCACTGGCAAAGAGACTCTATGAGTCATGAGTCTATAACACTATGATTTTGAGAACAAACCAGATGAAATAGTCTGGAAAACACCTACATTTCCTGCTTCAAAGGTCAAGGTTCTCTGGGCAGCAGGAAAAGTAATACCAATTTCCTTCTTTTGACTGCTGGAGAGAATGCTTCCCCAAACATTAAGTGCCCTACTGTACAACAATGAAAATGGGGAGTATCACATTACAACAACAAACAACAAAAAAGCCTTTATTTAGGGTCACTGACCCTATACAGGATTCACCAGAGGTATGCATAAGAACAAAGCAGTGAGACAACGGAAATAGCGATATATACAGAGTAAAAAGAGAAAGAAAAAGAAAAAAGAAAAAAAAAAAAAAAAAAAAAAAAAAAAACAAGAAAAGGAAAAAAAAATAATAATAATAATAAGAAAGAGGGAAGCAAGAAATCAACACAAAAAGAGTAGCAGTAAGAAAGTGAGGAGTGAGTATCACTTGGCCTTCTTCTGAGATATGGACTTGTGGAAACCATAAAACGCCGTAGCAATATACTTATTCTGGGTCATATTGTCAATTATTGATGGAAGTGAAGCACAGAGTTGCCCAGTTTTGAGCATAAGGGTTCTTCTTTCTTCTTTCAGAGCAGAGCAATCAAAAATATAGTGAGTGATTTCATTTTGTAGTTTTGAATTACAGAAGGTACAAGTCGGGTCCTCACCGCAGAGCATCTTGGTGTGGTTTTCTCTAAAAAAACTTGAAAGTATTCTAACTTGTGCGAGTAGTCTTACAACCGGGAAAGGAAAATCCCCTAAAAGGTATCCCTCCGTCATGAAAGATATGTGAATGTCTTTGTAGTGAGAGTATAGCTTAGATTTATCCATTCTTGTAAGGTCGTTTTGTATAGATTGGTCTGCCGCTGTTTTTAAGAGCCCTGTAATCGCGCTCCTCAGCGTTTCAGGGTCATCACAGGAAACAAGTGCAGGGGATCCATTATCGTTAAGCAGATTAGTGAGCTTTTTAATGAAACCGATGGGTGTGCCCGAAGCATTAGAGAGTTCCCGTGTTCTATTAAAACATATACGTGGCAATCTGTCACTGCTCATATTCAACACCCGCAGCCAATACTTCAGGGTTAATTTTAAGGCTGTTACACTCAATGAGATACGACCGGTTTCTAATCTGATTAGGTAACCTGGAGTGTATCTGGGCAGATTCAGGAACCTACGGATAAATATGTCTTGTATATTGTCCAGTAAGTCTTTATGCTCTGTTGCCCATAATGGAGCGGCATACATCAGGACAGCTCTCACTATTGTATCAAAGAGTTTGATTGATAAATTTATTGACTTTGCTTTTGATTTTATTAATATTGGGTGTGTGGCGTTAATTGCTGTAAGTGCTTTTCCTTTAAAGTAATTTGCCGGGTGAGTAGTTGTTATTGTTGGTGTCAGAGGGAATCCCAAGTATGTATATCTTGAAGTTATTGCTATGGGTTTATCATTCCAGAACCATCTATCCTTATTTGAGGGTTTACCTCCATTACGGAACACCATAATCTTTGACTTGGACTCATTTAGTGTCATTAAGTTCTCATCGAGATATTCTTTCAGTATTTTGATCTTCTTTTGGAGGTTTATCCTGGACTCACCTATAATTGCTATGTCGTCGGCGTACAGCAATAAATGGATATCTCCAAATTCTGGCAAATTTACACTCGGCAGGTCTGAGTTATTATAAATTTCGATTAAGTCCGTGATAAATAATATAAATAGCAGTGGGGAAAGTGGTTCTCCCTGGAGGACTCCCGAGTTTATCTTAATACTTTCCGTAAATGATCCCTTCCATCTGATAGCTATAGTTGCTTGTTCGTAGTAACTTTTGATCGTACTTATGAATTGGTAACTTATGCCTAGGTTGTAAAGTTTTTTCCAAAGTAGTGAGTGGGGTACAGTATCAAATGCCTTCCTTAGATCGACAAAAAAGACATATAGTTTTCCCCTCTTTTTTCTTAATGATAGTTGGATTAAAGTAGTTAGTGTAAATATGTGGTCAATACATGATCTTTCTTTTCTAAATCCCGCTTGGTTTTCGGGTATAACCCTTCTTCCTTCGACCCATTCCTCCAGTCGTGATCTTAGGATTGATGTGAAAAGCTTTGATACATTGCTAATCAGTGCAATACCTCGGTAGTTGGAGGGGCTGTTCTTATAACCGTTTTTAAAGATTGGGTGTATAGTGGAATTAGTCCAAATTGCTGGGTATTTTCCAGTCGTCATAACACTATTGTAGAGTTGTTTCAACAGCAGTATGTACGAATCAGGGAGTGTTTTTAATACTTCATTGGGGATGCCATCGGGCCCGCATGCCTTGTTACTCCTCAAACCAGCTATCTCCTTGTATATGTCTGCATTGGTTATCTCTGAGTCCAATATAGGATCGTTCTGAGAAATCACATTATGTAAATTACAAATTCTCAAATTTTTCTCTGTAGTCATTAGTTCGCGGTAAAAGTTCAGCCAGTCCTGTATAGATATTTCTCCTTGGATTATAGATGTGCTTTTGTAGAGCGCAATAGTTTTCCAGAAGGTCTTTGAGTCTTTAGCATTTCTGAGTATTTCCTGTTTTTCATTATCAAAGCCTTTCCTTTTTAGATCCAATAAAGCAAGATATTTCTTTCTGGAAGAAGCATAACATTCTCTGTCTTCCCAATCTATTTGTTTTACGATATTTCTTCAGACTTTCTTTTGCCAGTTTTTTCATATCATAGCAGTCCTTATCGAACCACGGCTTAGATTTCCTGGGGCCGCCCTTAATTGAGTAGGTTATTTTTGCAGATGACATTGCTTCCAAAATTCGCTGATTGAAAGTGTATACAAGGTCATCGGAGGCTGGTATGTTTTTTTTCCCGGTATCACTACAGTTTTGAAGACCCTGGCCAAGTATATTTGACAAAAATGTCCCGAACAGCAACAAATTGGTTGGCACTTACACCAAGACGATGCTCAGCAAGATGTCTCAAAATTTGATGCTGGATATTTGGATAGAAAGAGAATTGAATGTGTGCTGCACCTAACCTTGCCCCTTGTGTGTGTTTACTGGTTACCTCACTTAAATCATAGGTTTTAGCATGGTTTCCAAGAAATGGCAGACACAATGAGCCAGATGCATTCAACTCAAGGGGGATTACAATGAAAAAGACAATATTCAACTAGACTCTCCCTAATGTATTATTTGTGTGATAAAATCATTCTCATCTTTTCTTGACTTGCCCTCACATAATCATATTATTAACAATATTGCGGGTCAACTCTCACCAGTACTGCAAGTTACCGCTGTCCCTACCAGAAATATTTATCATCTTCCCACACAGTTTGGACTTATAACCTTTACCAGGTTCTTCAAACAACTGAGGAAGCTTCTGTCTCCCATCTGGAGAAGTTTCTATAGAATTAGAATGGAGAGTGGTGTGGAGAGGAACAATTAACAAATGGAGCTGGAATAGAGAACAGGTGGCCAACGGCTCATGCCACTCAATATACAATGCTTTCTCAGATAATAAAAGAATTGACTCCAGTGTATTTCCTGTTCAATGGGGGAGAAATACAGTAAAGCTTCAATAAGTCTCAAAACCTATTTATCCAAATCAGCTTTTTTATAACATCAGTAGCACAGAATCATAAATTGTTGTTTGAATATATAGTCCAACTTTTAAATAAACACCCTAAGTAACCTGAATTTTTGGTTGAATTAAAGTCAGTGTTGAATTAAAGCAAGTGTTGAGTTACAGCCGGTTGAATTAAGAAGAAAGAGAGATGCCACATACTATATTACTCTTGGTATAATATTCGACCGAGACAGTCTACCATGCCCATAGGGTCAAGTTGACATAGGCAACCTACCTGCTAAAAGGATCGTGGCCACCTCGGAAGCCATCATTCTCCAGACCCTCCTCTCCAAACTTGTCGTAGTGTTTCCTCTTGTCTGCGTTGGAGAGCACCTGTCACATTGCAACATGGTTCACTATCCGTACACACACATAACACATGGAATGTAAGGTAATAAGACCAAATCTAAACAAATAAATGGTGTGTGATGTTTCAGTAACAACATTGTTACCATCATTCAAATTGTACCTAATCACAGTATAGAACATGTGGAAAGAGAGAGGGAGAAGTTTAGAACATGTAAGATAATGTAAAAGTAACTGATCACACAACTGAATGTTGCTAAGTTCTGAGGGGGCATTGATTTATCAACCTTCCATCATCAGGTGGTGCCATTGATACAGAGGTCATGGACTTCCATTTCACCCTGTTCTGAGTAATTCTCTTCACCCTTGGGGGTCAGTGGAAGGATGGTCTAAACTGTTGGTTTTCTAACACTACGACCCGGGTTCGATTCCCTCATTGGGGACTTTTTTTCCGATTTAAAAAAATGCTCCAATGGCCCCCGATTCTTGCAAAAGTTCAACCCCACCAGCGAGTGCAAGTAACCAAATGGGGCTTTGGCACATTTGTAAGTGCAAAGTTGAACTACTTGTCACATGTGTAGACATGTGGTGCACTTGCTGTAAAAGCAGTTGCCTACTTCTACCCACCATGATTATCATGGCCTGTACCACGTGTACTAGGGAAAGGAAAAAAAAAAAAACCTCTTCCTATCTTCTAATTCCAGACCATTCTATTATCTGATAGATGGTGCTCAGCAATCAGAAAAATTCAGTTGCATAATCAGAAAATGCTTTAGCATTAGGTCATGACAATTGTGCACTTTTTTTTTTTCTCACACAAAGTTTTTTTTTTTTTTTAAATACCAAAAATATGTAAATCTTCCAAAAAAAGTAAGCTGTCTGTAGCCACCAACGTTGCTATGCTAGCCACCAACTTTATTCAAGAACTATAGTCGAGCTTTTTTTTATTAAGCCTATTGAAGAGCAATTATCGCTTGAAAGCTAGCAATTCAAAATAAAAAGAAACTCATTGTGAGAAAATATTTTTATATTTTTAAGATTAGGTTTGTTTACACTCTAGTGACTCAGCCGCCATCTTGGAAAGGGGATTTAATGACACTAATATGATGATGATAGCACAATTTAAATGTTCTTGGAGCTAGCAGCTCCCTTGTTAACTACTCGTAACTCGAACTTAGACTCAACCTAACCTGAAGTCACATAAATTAAGCAAACACCTCATCATGGCTTGTAAACACTTTACCGTAGACTAGTAAATAACATATTTATATTGTTCCTATTAAAAAATGTTAGGCTTTCTCATATTTATAAATCTTAAATTCAATCTTTGTTAGCTATCAAGATTGCAAAATTTGGGACATAAACAGTGATCTAAAAGTAAACAAGACCAAAAAATAAACAAGGTTGCTGTATGGCTGCTATTATTAGACTCCAGTATTATGTCTTTTGGTTGATGACTATACCAAAATGCCAGGAAATTTACTTATTGGGTTTTGTTTGTAAACTTTCTCTTAGCTGCGTGTGTGTAAAATAAGTAAAAGGCAGGTGCAGAATTTTCAATAATAAAAAAATGATGCTGGGATTTCTAAAACAGGTGAAAATATTATACTTCCAGTGGTAATTAATTAACCTTATATTTCATAAAAAGGCACAATTTAGATTATAGATTATAAACACAAGGTAAAAGACCAAATCCAAATTAATAAATGGTGTGTGATGTTTCGGTAACAGCCTTGTTACCTCTTCAGACAAAAGTACTGAATGAGAGATTATACCACAGCATGTTTTAAATAATTACTGAAACACACTATTTATTTAAATAGATTTGGTCTTATTACCTTACATAATTCCATTAGACCAGAGTTAACAGCAGCTCTAAATCCCTGCTGTGTCATTGAGATATGATAGACTTTAGAGCCTTAAACCATTGGATCCTTTGGATGAAAATTTATTGCAATAACATTTTAACATTGTTTCATCTATTAAAATGAGAGAGACATCATTGATGTGATTTCTGTTATTTAGAGAATTATGTGACCTCCAAGTTTAGACATGTCATTTTTTCTCAGATGGCTTTTCCTAGTACAAACAATTTAGGATATCTTTAAAGAGAGGTTGTTTAATTTTTAGATAGGGATCTCAATGTGATCAATTAAAAAAAATCAGAAGTCGTTTTTTCCCCCTTTTGTGAAAGAACCTTTTAAAAAACATCTGGCCAGTTGTTGAAAAAGTATGGCATGTCCCATGGTATGCTAATTATTGGCATCATTTCTTATTTCTCCCCTATTGTTTTCTAACAATTAAAACAACAACAACAAAAGGCTTTAATAAGACCTTTCAGTCTTATACAGATTATCTGAGTAGAAATGTAGAGTACATGCAGGTACAACAGTAATAGTACCATGAAAAGGCACAATTTGGATTATAGATTATTTATAGATATATATATAAACATAAGGTAATAAAACCAAATTTGGTCTTATTACCTTATGTGTGTTTAGTAATAGTACCATTAATAAGCATTGTTATTATTGTTATTAAAGCTAATCACATAATCAGGAAAACTTAATCAAGAAAATCAAGTTAATAAATAGATTACTCTGGGTAAATTGTAACACTCCTATTGCAGAATGTGGCAATACTCCCATCAGTTTTCATATCTTCATTTTTATAGGATGCTATAAGTTTTTCCTAGTAAATTCTTATTTGCCATGATAACTTTTTAAAAAATTATCCCTAGTACCCGTGGTACAGGCCACAATAATCATGGTGGGTAGTATTGGCAGCTGTTTTTATTGTAAATGTACCCCACATGTCTACAGGTGTAGAAATCAGTTTGACTTTTGCACTTACAAGTGTACCCGAGTCCTGTGTGGTTACTTGCATTTGACTGGAGGGGTTGGGCTTTTGCATGATTCGGGGACCAATGGAGCAAGTTTCTATTTAGAAAAATGTACCCAATGTGGGATTTGATCTAGGGTCATGGGTGCGGAAATTGACAGTTCATACCACTTGTACACCTTGTGTGATTAACATAAATATCAGTCAATAATTTAAATAATAAAATTTACTATTTTACATTTAGGTGTACCAAAATATAACAGTATTAAACTGTTACAAAATAACTATAAAAACATCTACTTGTGACACTTTGATCTCAGCCGAAAGGCCGAGATGCGATACACTTATTTGAATATACAGGAAGTCCCTTCTAATGCAATATTCTCACGAGTTATTCACTCCAATTGGCCTGTAACCCAAACCAAAACCTATGTTTTCAACACTTACTGTTAAAAAATTGCCTTTTATTTGTCAAGCTTAGTTTTACAAATATATAACATTTTTTCACAAAGACATTTATTAAAAATAAAGAAAGCATATCCTGACCACGAGCACATGTGCTTTTTTGATGGCAGAGCACCATCTAGTGGAGCAAAAAAAAACTAAATGTTTATTTAACTTGCTCCGTGATATTTGGCCAACCCAATTTCTTGATAAATTAAGAAAAGCCATCCACGAACGTGTTTCGTGCTGTTGCCGCTCGTCAGCGTGGAGTAGGCATTTATATTGATTGATCTAAACTGAATATTGTATATATATTTTTTATAGTTATTTATACAGAGATGTGCCATATTGACCAAATTAAATAGAAAATATTTAAATAGAATTTTAAACAAAAATTTAATTTATCAAGTGCAAATAACTTGAAATTGGTGAAAGATCTTTTAAAAAAGGTGTAAAATATTTTAATGCTAGGACAAAATTAAATAGAGTAAAACCTCTGTGAAAAAAACAATCTCGCTAGCGGACACCTCTCCACAAAGGACAGTTTTCATCTACAAAATTAACATTTTTTACTATTTAGCAACTCTCTTGTAAGAAGATACCTCTCCCTAAAGGACACTTTGGCTCTGCAATTAGGTGTCCTTTACGGGGAGGTTCTATTGTACTGTTTTTAGTCATTTTGAAACATGTAGTTTTGTAATTTGTTGTTTGAAAGAAAAGGTGCTGCATCCAAAAATCTACCCTTTAGTAATAAAGTAAAATAAATACAATAATACACATGTAATTACATTTCATTTAAAATATTTTTTTTTTTTTTTAATTAGAGAGGAAGAAATGGATCACAAAGATATAATGAAAGGGCAACCTCCAGATTATGTAACTGAACTCACTGCCATCTATTGGAAAATATATCAATTAGCTGTTGGATATTGTTTTCCTAAGTTAGAGCCTATGCTCCTTTCTTGAAATATCAAGGAAAACCAACCACATTTGACATTTCAGATTTGACATTCAGTACACATTTCAGATCTCCAATATACAGCCTGCCCCACTCTGATGAAGGCCAACAGACAGAAATGTGTACACCATTTATTCATCTCGATATTTCAAGAAAGGGGTATAGTTGAATTCTTGTGGGAAAATACATAAAATCCGGTAAGATACTCAGTAGACCATTGCGATTGAATTATTCTGTCCAAGGCTTACTCACAATGATGAACAGAAATAGCTCCATTTCTAAATCAACCAAACATAAAATAACCTAAACACAAGGTAATAAGAACAAATCCAAATAAATAAAAAAGTATATCAATATAATATTATAATAAAATTTATTTATTTGAATTGGGTCTTATTACATAATCCAAATTGTGCCTTATCATAAACTAACCTATGAAAAAGGCTTCTCCTGACCATGCAACAAAAAGTTGCTGATGGCTTGCACCATCTGTCAGAATAAATATCAACCATTCGTTGATTTTTAATCATTCCAGAATTGGCCAAATATCCATTTTTGATTTTAATCAAGAAAACCTAATTTGACCTATCTGAACCTAAAACCTGTGTATTGATATGTTCAGTAGCACCAATGGTCCACAGACATGAGTATCTCACCAAAAATTCAATAAAGTTAGCATTTTTAAAACATATTTTCTGATAGATGGCAGTAAGTCATCAGTAATCTTTATTTACACGATGAGGATATATCCTCTCTTTCACTATTTTACAGTACAATATATAAAGCTTTAAATAAAATCTCTCTCTTTAAATTTCTATTTTTAACAAGATAAACTATAAAAAGCTTTTTAAAAACATCATTTTAGACAGATTTTAAAATATGAGTACTTACATCGTATGCTGAACTTAGATCTTGAAATTTTTCTGTTGCTTTAGGATCATCCTTATTTCTGTCTGGATGAAGTTCTTTGGCCATTCTTCTATAGGCTTTCTTAATTTGGTTTGTAGATGCATCTCTTGGAACATCTAATATTTTGTAAAAGTCCCTCCTAGTTAAACACACATAAATATTATTACAATTTGAAAAGTATATTTAATACAAATCATAAGATGTTTTAAATAATATCCTTTTTCAATGTATTATTGTTTTTAACAGAAACATCGGATAGACTATTTTTTTAAAAGTTCTACTGCATAGAGAAATAAACATATATAAATTATTCCGCCTAATTTTCTAAATAAGGTATATATGATTAATAATTTTAAATAAAAAAAAAACGGATGCCAAAACTACTCTTTTGCCGGTTATTTAAACGAAACTAGTAAACAACACTTTTCAAAAAAATACAGATATAGTTATACATTGTTGAGAATTTAAAATAGTATTTATATCATTACCCTGCATAAATTCCTACTACTATTATACATAAAAGTATATGTAGTATTAAAAACAGTCGAACTGCTGACGCCATTATCCACCCCGACACGTGTATGAATGCTATTAGTCGATTGTATCTCACTTTGGTATACACCAAATAAACAAAGAAATAGCTTGATGTTAAATGTTGACAAATTATAAAAAGAAATGACTTGACATTAAAATTTTAAAAATATATATATTCTGCCTTTTTTTTGTAATTTTTATAAAACAAAGCATTATATCCATCCATAATTTTAATGTATTCAATAAACACATTCTTTATTATATTATTTTATAACTTTTTAATTTAAAAAAAAAAAAACGAAAAAAGTAATAATTAATTATTATAAATTCGAAATCAACATAATTGATTAGATTTCTAAATCACTTAACTATTTTTTGAAATATCATATCAATCTAAATAGTAAAAGAAAGAGAGGCAGACTAAGAAGATGATTGGCAAAACCATACAAATCACTGGAATGACCTGTGTAGAAGCAAGTGGCTTCCCTGAGTCAAGAACGAGAAATTTATATATTCCGGTAAGGGAAGAATTGTAGGTGATAAGAAGATTTATTTTTAGCTCTTCAGTTTTTTTTTTTTTAACATATAGTAGGATATATCATCTGTGTGTAATTGTGACAAAAACTAATATATATATAAATAATATATAATATAGCACTCTATTATAATTGAACAGCGTTTTTATTTTTTATTTTTTCACAATTTAAACAGCGATTTAAAAAATTCTTATTTTTTATTCAGCTCTAGGCGTAGAGGATCTATGACCCACAAATACCATCTGGAGTTGCAAAGCAGTTTTATCCTGCTTGCGAGGTGTCCCTATATCTGAAAACCTGGCTCTCAGGTGTTAGCTTCCATCCATAAGCAAATGAAGACAACAGGTGTAATGAAGACGATCGCCTACAAGTACCATCTAGGGCTTGAGGTGGGAAATGCCAGCCATCACATCGCCTGTTTACTTTTTGGGGAATAACTTTCGCGGTTTACCAAATGAAGAGACTATATATAAAATAAGACTATACAGTCTTCTCTGGTAAATGGAGAAATAGAAATGGGAAGATATATTTGTGTGTATTAATTTCACTCTATGGTTCAAAGGCGCATTGAAAAGGTTCCTAGAGTTCACCACTCATGATCTCTGGTGGTTACAGCATTACCAGTACAGAAAATTTACTTGTGTTGACAGGTTTGGCTTCTATATCTGTAAGTGATTAGGAATACACTTTTTATATGATTAGCTGTAAAAATTGGTGGCCTAAATAGATTTGAAAAGGGGATGAAGGAACACTTACTGAAGAGGGCAAAATCAACAAAAGAACTAATCTGTATGTGAAAATGTGGTAGGGGAGGCTACCACAAGATCCCCCAATCAACTGAGGCCTAATCCTGACAGCCAACTGGACCCTTACTGCTGCAACCGGTAGTCAGAAGTAATAGAAACTCCACATCATTCAGTGACTTAGAACCCCATGAACAACTGAAAGGAGATAAGACTTACTTCAGGGGCGCACCACTGGACCAGTAAGCGTGTAAGGGGCTACACAAAGCCTTGTATGAGGATATTTGGCATACGCGGATAATTGAAGAGAGTGGCCAAAGAATAAAAAAAAAAAAAAGAAAAAGAAAGGCCTATAGATTGACCTTCCCCACTGACTACTCCATCAATCACTGCCTGGGCGCCCGCTACACCCTGACTCCAAGAGTCCCACAGTGATGGAGGCGGACCTGTGTGAGGTGACTTCAGGACCTGACAGGTTCGACAGCCCTGGTTTGCAAGCCCAACCAAGAGAAGATGGCCACGGAGCAGATGAACCTGGGCTTCACCTCAAGAACCATCCCAGTTATCACTAGACAAGCTACTGGAGTGGACATAGTGTGAGTTTGAAGAAGCCATGCAAGAAATGATGGCGCCTAAGAGGTAGAGATGAGCAGTAAGATATACCAGGTTGGACTGCAAAGCCAACCACGAGAAGCGGGCCATGAATTAAAATAATCACAGAGGCAACAGGAATGCAATTATCTTTTGCTCCTTACAGTTTTGAATAATTAAAAAAAAATATTTTCTAACTCTCTATATACATTTACAAAAAAATTTAAATACTGTATATTAAAACCTTTATACCTTTATTTTCACATTTCATTTTTTTAAACCCCAAGTTCACGAATTTCATGGAGGCGTACACTTTGAAAATATAGATAGTGGTCATCGAGCTTGCGAGAGATAGACGCGGGAGGAGAGGTCCCGAGGGGTCCATCTGGCCGCACCCCCTTCCTTCAAAAGTAAATTCGTTTGTTCCTCGAAGGTTTATGCATTAAAAGAATTTATTACTCAATCTCTTGATTTTTTTATATTACTTGAAGAAAATAGTACAAAAGTGAAATTATACTAGGATCACAGAAGGTTGAATTAAGAAAAAAGGCATCTCTCGATCGTGCAACTAAAAGTTGTTGATGGCTTGTGCCATCTATTAGAATAAATATCAACTAATCATTGATTTTAATTATTTCAGAATTGGCCAAATACTTTTACTTGATTAATCAAGAAAAGCTAACCACATACGCGTCGGGCTGTTGACCCTCGTCAGGGTGGGGTAAAGCTCTACCTCAATAACCATTAAAGCTGGTCGTTGGGGCATCCTGAAAAATCCTTAAACAGGTATTTAGGCCGGAAGGGCGTGAGAAAATTGCGTAAGATTAGTTGATATTTTTTAGACATATGCCGCGAGTCATCAGCAACTTTTAGTTGCACGATCAGGATATGCTGCTTTTTTTTCATTTTCATATTATGTTAATGAAATTTTAATTGGCAAGTTCTTGTTCAAAAGCTAATTTTATATCATTTATATAAACTTGAGCAATAGTTCAGCTAGACTAAGATTCTTCATTTTCCCTTACATATCATTGAGCCTCAAAGAGGAGAAACTGGGTTGAAAGGAAAGATAGTGAACTTAACCTCTAAATGATCGTTTAGAATGGAAGGCGTTAAAAATAGTCCCCAGGCAATCGCAACAGAAATGGGGCACAAAAAACATATAAGCTCTGGGATAAAAATGTTAATGATTGTATCAAAATCAGGCGTGATGTGTGTGACACAAGAAGGGATCTCAGTATTCAAATATGGTAAAACTAATAAATAAGGAATCTCTGAAACTGAGGGAAAACGAACAGGTCGACCAAGCAAAACTTGTAGCAAATCGGGGAGGCTCTACATGAGAGGTGTGTATGTCCCCAAAGACACTCTGTGCCCAGAATGCATGTATATTGCTTTTTTTTTTGTGGTAATAAAATGAATAATGGCCATGTGGATCTCATGGAATAAAGTCCGCCCTGAGTTGACGAGGGCCATTAATCCGAAACCATGGTCTCCATGTGGACGCTTCTCAGTTTGCCAAAGCTGGTGTTGTGGTTTATCACTATTAGATGGCGTCTAATTCTGATGTTGACGGGAAAGGCGCCTTATGTTTTTATAGATATTTAATTTTGTATTTTAAATTTAAATATTTTTATTCTTATATATATTTTTGAGTACATTGATTTTTTAAAAATAAGTTGCTGAGTAAAATATTTTCAATCAAAAATAAGTGGGTAATTCCCCCTTTGACACTGTGTGCTAGCCGGTAAAGCTTCATATCTCTACATGGGGCATAGATGAATAATTTATGGTTCGCGCTTCTGAGACCATTGTCACCCACTTCTTTTGGAGAGATGTAGAGATTTAGAAATAGCAACAACAACTACCCTTCTCAACAGATAATATATACTGATGAAGGGAGATAAGCTTGCTGGCAGATTACCAAAACCTGGGTGTAAAGATAGCGAGTCATTGGTGACACCAATTACAAAGAAAGGAAATAAAAGCATTTGAGTACGTATGTTTCTCTTACATACAAAACAAACTTCTACTGTCCTTAATGTGATGAAAAATATTGGAAGTGCTTGGCTCATCAGTTGTAAACCCCTTCAGCGGTTTCGCCAATTTAATCTACCAGACCGATTCTTAGAGCTTTAATACTGTATTGGACGATTCTGCTTATATACGCTGCACTGAAGAATGGAATCTCAGAAATTGTTTAAATGCTTTCGTATCCTATATATAGATGGCGCATTATTGCCTTATATCCATTTATGCCTAACTGGCCTTGTCCTTATTGTTTGCGGAAGAGCATTTCTTGACGCAAATATTTATATGTAATTATACTGTCCTAAAAGCTTATATCCATAGTTTTTTTTAAATTCCATTTCCGAGATTCCGCCCATCAGTGCAGCGTATTTAAGCAGAATCGTCCAATACAGTTTTAGAGCCCTGAGAAGTGTTCTGATAGATTAAATTGGCGAAACCGCTGGCAAAGTTCTCCACTGGTGAACCAAGCCCTCCCAATATATATATTTTTCATCTCAGAAAGGTCAGTAGAAGTTTGTTTTGTGTGTAAAAGAAACTTCGTGCTTAAATACTTTCATTTCTTATATATAGATGGCGCGTTTTTTGCTTTATACGAAGCAAGGAGTCTATACCTGCATTAAATTCCATTTAGATGAATCTTTGAGTGAAAAGTGGAGGAATGCCGAAATAGGACGAGGAATATTTTGTATCAAACACCCAGAGAAATGGCAAAATTCTTTCTATCAATAGTTTTCCAGGTTCAAGATAAAAACCTATGTCCAATATGCATATGCCATTAATAACGCCGATGCAAGGCACTACCCCACGGAATTTCCTAAAGGATGCGGTTGAAAGGACCGAGGATATGGGTGCTAATGAGCTGGAGCTCCTTAAGTATCATAGTTATTTGATCGAGAGGACTGATGACGTGGCAGTAGAGAACTCTACCCCTGCTGCATATAAAAAAGGAGTGACAGTCAACGAAGTCAACTGGCAGATGTTTCCCCGCGGAGAGAGAGGGGTATCTGTTGTTTAAATACTGTAAAAAATACAGCAAAAACATTTGCTGCGGTTGAAGGCTATGGGGATACAAATCCATCCTGAAGTAAGGACACCTTTATGACCATTGTGTATATATTGTCACGGTAGTGATGACGAGGAGGCGTTTAATTAAGAGAAACAAAGTGTTTTTTTATCAATGCAATAATACGAGTTATGCAAATCAGATAAAAATCATTCATCAATAATAATTATAAACAAGGTACACGAAACAGCAGTGGGGCCATTTATTTGATAAATTATGCATTGACATTGTCCCCTTCTTAGGTGAACAGCGTCTTGCTGTACCAATTTATTTGAACAGGTCACCTGGTACGCCGGATCATAGTACGGTTTCATCCTGAGTACATGGACTAGGTCTCTTTTCTGGCGTGTCCGGCCTCATGGTTCCGCAGATTCGATTTCCATCAGATACTTTTTTTCGGGTCACATTATATTGTCCGAAGTACCTTTTCATGAGTTTTTGTAAGAGTTACACTTTACGTACTGATGTGAAGATTCACACGGGATCACCGACGCTGTAGTCTGCTGCTTCGTGTTTGGAGTTGTATTTAACTTTGCTTCTTGGGCCTTCAAAATTTTAATCATGCCAGCTGTCGCATCTTTAACTATTGCTGTAACATTCTGACTGTATTCCTCTTGAAGATCTTTATTCGGATTTGGGAATAGAGTGTTTGCAGTCGTTTCGCTTTGCGTCCATGGACCAGTTCAAACGGGGGTGAAACCTGTCCGTGTCCTGCTTGGCCGTGTTTTAGGCAAAAGTGACGTAGGTTAGGATATCGTCCCAGTCTTTTTGATAGATGCTCACAAAACAATGTTTTGTTAAGTCTTTCCATAAGCCATTCGTCTGGGGATGATAGGCTGGTGTAAACCTGTGTATGGAAGATCTCTGGTTAATAAGTTCCATCAACATCTTTGATTGAAATACTCGTTCTTGGTCTGTAATGATTTCTCTGGAGGCTCTGCTTTTCCCTTTTCCATCAAGAACTCGACAACTTCTTTTGCCTCTGTGTAAGGCCTTGGCAATAGCGAATCTGATTAAATAGTCTATACAGACTATGATCCACTTATTAATACTATCAGACCTGGGAAATATTCCAAGGAGATCCATTACAACTCTTTAAAAAGTGAAGGTTTCAGAAGAAATGTGTTTAAGTAGCCCGGGTGGCTTTTGAGTTGTCTGTTTCTTTCTTTGACACTCTTTTAAAATGTCTCGGCGAATTCCTGGCCATAAATATTTGCTTTTAACTCTTTTATAGGTCTTCGAAAATCTAAGAATACCTGCTGTAGAGCGTCATGTAAAATTTTTATCAGCTCTAAACGTAGGTACTTGGGAATAAATAGAAGGTACTGGTTTCCAAGGGATCGAAATATTTTTGTACAAGGTTTCTTATAACAGTTCATATTCTTTCGAATCGGCACCATGTCCTTTTGTTTATACTATAAATTTACTAATATCAGGGTCTTTTCTTTGTCTGCCTCAAAGCATGTCAGAGCAGCTATTGGGGTATATATCATCATCATAATCATTGCCTGCTTCTTCCGCTTCTCTCTAGTTGGAGAGGGTATCGAGAAAGACAGTCGGCATCTTGGTGTTTGCGTCCACTTTTTATTAACAACCGTTATGTTGTATTCTTGAAGTTTTGAGGCCCATCTCGCCAACCTTCCTGTCGGGTCCTTCAGGTTGGATAACCATCAAAGACCATAATGATCATTGACAATGACAAAATCACAACCAAAAAGGTAAGTTCGAAATTTGTTTATGGACCATATATTGCTTCCAAGCATTCTCTTTTCGTTATTAGATAATTATCCGCCTTAGATAAGGTTCTTTAAGCATAACCAACTGGCTGCTATTTCCGGTCGTCGATATGAATGAAAACAGCTCCAATTCCATTACCTCTGGCGTCTCTATAGCTCGGTTGGCAGCTGCTCATCGAAATAGGACAAAACAGGTTCAGACATCAATGCTCTTTTAATGATTCAAAAACACCCCGTTGGGCATATATAGAGAGAAAGAGAGATTGAGATTGGAACATTATTTATTACAATGTACATATAAGCTTATATAAGGTTGAATACAGAATAATATAAATATGAATAAATAAGATTAAATATAAGGATATATAAATGAATGAATATAAAATTGATAAATATACATATAAAAAACAAAAGAGGCATATCCTGACCATGCTCACATGAGCTTTTCTAGATGGCAACGTTTATTTAATTTGCTCCGTGATATTTGGCCAACCCAATTTCTTGATAAATCAAGAAAAGTCAACCACGAACGCGGCCGAAATTTGGTCGTAGAGGTACAGTCTACACCACGCTGACGAGAGTCAACAGCCCGAAACGCGTTCGGGGGGTGGAACGAGGCACATCCACGGTGGAGGTCCACCGGGCAGCCAGCTCTGCAGCAGGATGTGCCTGTAGCCGTGCCGAGTCCAATGCCCGGCGGGCCCTCTGCCTGGTAAGATGGGTAATGGAGGTCGCCGATCCCCGCAGGACGATGGTCTCTGCCTCGTACTCCACATAATATCTGGAGCTGGCTTTTCCTGCATGAGACGCTGGCAGAAGGACCCCAGGTGCTGCGCGTCCAGGAGCGCGGCCCGCGTTGGGCGCGCTAGGGCAGGGGCGCCATCGGAGAAGTCACCGAGAGTCGCCTGTATTCAACGTTCGGGAGCCAGCAGGTCTGGCGGCCGCAGGAATCTGTTGTCGCCTCGAAGACACAGGGACCTCAGCCTAGTGGGCTGAAAAACCTCAAGGACGCTTGAGGCGACCTCCCAGAGGCTCAGAAGTCTCCTCCTCCTAGGCGAGAGCCAGACGTCAGGAGCCGACGGTGTCAGCCACGCCCGGCTGTGGACCAACCAAGAGTAGCCGTTGGTGGCGCCACGCAAGTGAGGCCTGGAGCCCTTTCAGGCAGGCGAGCCGAAGCTGGCCCGCGATGTCAAGTAGGCCGACGCCACCCTCGGAGACTGGACGAGCCAGGATGCGCCCGGGAAGCCACGAGACTCGGCTCATATCCCACATGAAGCGCGCCACCGCACCAGGGCCCTCAGCTCTTCCTGAAGTTGACAGCCACCCCGGAGGACATGCGGAACTCTTCGAAAATCAGGGGCACGAGCTCAAACTGAACGTTGTCCCTGATGAAGAGTGCGATGTCATCCGCATAGGCGACCACGCTGCCGCGGCCCAAGATCCTCTCGAGGCGGCGCAGTAGAGGACTAACTCCGATGCTGAAGAAAGCGGCGCTGTGATGGCATCCCTGCCTCACCCCGTTGAGAAGTGAGAAGGCCTTGGTGTAGACATCTCCGACCCGGATGGAGGCCACTGCTTCCCCGTAGAGGACAGAAATCCACCCTAGAAAGGTAGATGGTAGGCCCAACTTCTCCAGCAGGGCGAACAGGTAGCTCCTGTTCAGGGTTGTCGAAGGCTGACTTCAGGTCCAAAGAGATGACAGCCAGCGGCGTGTCATGTCTCGCGCCCAGGCGACTTTGTCAGACACTTGCGCAATGTTCCAGGAGGAAGACCGTCCTGGAACGGCGTAGGTCTGACTTTGAAGTATGAGGTCTGGCAGATGACGACGCAGACGGCCCATGAGCACGCCGCTGTCGGTCGTTGGTAGGATGATTGGCCGGAATGCCTGTAGACCCGGACCACCGTGCACTTTCGAAAGCAAAATGACTTTGCTGCGCCTCGAAGATGAAGGCAAGATCCCGCGGAGTCGATAAACCTCAAATATGCAAAGGGAACCAAGGCCATCTGGCCCTGGAGCTTTCCTTCTACCACAGCGCTGTATGGCTCTTATGACCTCCCACGATGTAAAGTCGAGTTGATCTGGAAACATTGCATGAGCGAATTTCCGAGGATGAGGTCTGATGTCCTGAGGGAAAAATTGATTCAGCACAGCGAGGCAGGTCTCTTCGGGAGAGAAAGGAGAGCTATCATCATGTTTGAGAAGAGGCGGACCTCTTGGGGAGCTGCGTCCTCGGGCGATAAAACGGTGAATGACACTCCACGCCACTGGTAAAACCTCCTCACAGAGGTTGAGCCAGGAGTGGCGTTTAGCTTTCCGGATAGCTGCCTTGAGCTTGTTGTGACACGCACGATATTGTAGCAAAGTATTTATTTTATTAACAGAGTAACATTTTTGATGTTTAAATTTTGCTACTCTAAACTTCCCTTTTTGCATATATTTTGTTTATTATTCATAGTTTGTTCTTGCCTTAAATAAATTGCTGTATTATCCTAAAGTTTGTCTTTCCTATTTTCCACGTGGCATTTTGGTGGAGATGATGGGTAAATTAGGGTAGGCAAACTGAAGATCGCCGGAAAGACCTCAAGGCCATGGGTGCTGTGATCTACATTTTCCGAGACTGGCTCCAGGATTCCACCGCCGTGTCAAAGCCAAGACTTCCCTCCATGATGACGATGTCCCTATAGACGATACGACGACAAAGCCGCTCTTCACGCAGCAAGACAAAGGACGCAAAGGTACTAGGGACAAACTTCCAAGACTTCGATGGAATTCTTGGCAGAAGCACGTCAGTAACTATAAATAATTGCAAGTTGTGGGTTAAAGCTCTCATTGGGAAGGAGCTATGTAGCAAAGTATTTATTATTTTGTTAACAGAGTATCATGTTTGATGATCAATTTTGCTACTCTGTAAACTTCCCTCTTTGCATATATTTTGTTTATCATTCATAATTTGTATTTACCCAAAATAAATTGCTGTGTCATTCCGAAGTTTGTCTTCCCTAATTTTCCACGTGGCAATATAATCTATGGAAAAAGTTCCTAATAGAGCTCTGGATTTTCTGGCTGCTTCAGCGGAGGGTTACTACCAGTTTTCTTAGCCGGCTCAGCTCGGGGGTCCACCATGGTTTAGATTGTCTAGAAGTGTTGGAACGTCTGCGCATGGAGGACTCACAGGCTGCCTGTAGGATTGAAGTAAGTAGGGGAACTGTCTTGTCAATGTCTTCTGGTGTAGAAGCCATATCTAGGAGGGCAGTAACTTGAAGGAGAGATGAGTTGAGGAACGATTGGAAACAGTCTTGCACTTGCGTGAGGATTCCGCCCATATGGTAGTTTCCTCAGTGGTGACCATGTCTGGAAAGATTGTCAAAATCAGGATGTGGTCGGTGAAGGCCAATTCCTCAAGCAAGCTCCAAGAAGCATGTATCACTAATGAGCTGGATGACAATGTAACATCATCTGGGTCGCGGTAGAAGAACATGTCCACCATGACGTCCCACTTGAGCTCGCGGCTGATGGTACCGCGCAGGCGCAGCACTTCACGGGCCAGCATCCACCACATCAGTCCAATAGAATGGGGAGCCTTGTTGTTGCAGGGGATGGCAATATCCACGTAGGTCAGGGGAGAGTCCGTGTTGCAGAAAGCAATCACCGGAATGTTCACATAGGAAGCCTCAGTCAGGGGCTGGTGGTCCACGCGGGGGTCAGTCACCACTAGGAGACGGGGCTCCCGGTAGGCGGCTTGGATATGATTGGTGAAGGTACCGGGGGTGTACCGACCAGCAATGGGGGTGGCTCCAGTATGCGCGGCATACTTGAGGACTGCGCGCTGACCCAGGGGACGGGAAGAGATGACGCAGACATCAGCGGGGTTTTCAATGCTGACGATGGCACGAGCAGCCAGCAGCAGTTTCTCCCAGGTCTTCTTGAGGTTGATCAAGTACTGTCCATTGGCGCAGCGGGTGTACTTGTACTGGTCCATCTGGACGAGGAAAATGGACGAGGAAAGATGTCCATTTGACCATGTAAAGGATCACAGTATCACCCAGAAAATGAAGGTCGTTGCAGCAGGCGAAGTCTTCAAGGTTTGCTCTATGGGTGTCCAACTTTGCACCGATACCCCAAGGTGGGAGAGTGGGTATTGACATCCATACCTAGGATCATAAGAAATGAGGTCCTGTTTATAAGTTCTTCCAACTGAGGAAGGAAATCCTCCTCTGACCTATAACCATGCCAGTAGGCTGAGCAAACTGCAACTACTCGCTGATCCAGGTAGATGTTAATTGAGGTGATGGGGGTGTCCCGAGTGGCTAGAGTTATGGTTCACAATAATAATTATGAACAAGGTATATGAAACAGCAGTGGGGTCAATTCGATTCATGAGCAGATTATTTAATCTCTCTCTCTCTCAGTGATAATTTATTATTATATATTTATTAAATAATTAATTATTCACTAACACAATATATATTGTTAATTAAACTTGGTAATTAAACTTTACAACATCTCTTCAAGAAAATTCTACCACCATATATACTGATGGAACACAGAAGGAGTTGGAGTATTCTTTCTACCTTCCCTTAAACTCCAGCACTAGTGTTCAGCCTTTCAAGCAGAACTCTTGGATATTCTTTACATGACAAAGGCATCCAGATTTTCCCGTATGAAAACTTATAAATGGCCACAGACTGCCAATCAGATCTTTTTGCTATAAGGATTCCTTGGTCCCCAAGAACACACCTTGTTGAAGAAATCATCTGTCAATTACATCATGTACTCAATAAACAACTCTGCTTGGTCAAAGGTACAGCGGTATTGTAGGAAATGAACTAGCAGGGCCAAGCAACTAAGTCTGCTGCACATTTTAATTTACCCCTAGTCTCTCACAATCCTTCAAAAAAGTGTCACCTGCTTTTAAATAATTCAGCTTGAACAGAATCTATCTAAGGATTACTCAACCAGGAATCTCAGATTTGCAGCCATTCCAAGACTTTTGATCTCCATGCTACCAAGAATCAAACATGGGTACACTTATACAACCATCTTACACAGATTATGAGAAAATTTTAAAAGAGGACTTGATTCCCCTTATTGCCAGAATGATGACCAAAAAGTGGATAATTTTCTCTTTTCATCTACCCAGCACCCCAATACTAAAGATTTCAGACAGAAACTCTTAGTAATTCCCAATCTCAGCTTGACATCACAGGAAAATCTTCCTAGAAATAAATCTGCTTTAACCCTAATATCTTGGACTATTACCCTCATCTCTATATATATAAAAGTCAATTTCTGTCTGTCTGTCTGTTTCGCGATAAACTCAAAAACTACTGAACCAATTGGTACCAAATTTTGCATGTGGCTTTTTATAAACCTGAGGAAAATTTTCGGCTGCATTTTGATTAGTATTTTTGGCTATTTCTTTTTTTCATTTGAAGAACTTTTTTTTACGCGGACTAATCCGGAATGGAATGAATACCTAAATATGGCCATTTTTTTAAAGCATCGGTGGTTCAGTGGTAGAATGCTCGCCTGCCACGCGGGCGGCCAGGGCTCGATTCCCGGCCGATGCATTTTTTTAAAACAATTTTTAAAACTCATTTATATTATATCTTCTATATATATAAAAATGAATGTTTGTATGTTTGTTTGTTTGTTTGTTGGTTTGTATGTCCGGTATACAAATTCGCAGTAGTTCACTAATTCAAACCAAAATTTCCATACATAGGTACAAATACGGGGAAGACGATAGGCTATTTAAAAAATATATATAAATCAATTATTAAAACTATATATTATTAGTCAGAAAATGATGATGACGATATTGCTGTATCATGTAAGATTATCAGATACAAAATTATATCGGGAAAAATATATTCCAAAAAGCAGAGACCACGGGTGAAACCAGCTCATTATTTTGTACGCAGGAACAAAATTCTAACAGAAAAACATTCATTCGAGCAGAAAACAAAAGCCAGATCATCTTTCTATAAAAATATCGCTTCTCAGACACAAAGTTTGGAGCGGGACGTTTCACAAGAGTGACATCCACGCCGCCAATTTATAATTGTAACGAAAAGTATTTAAATAAAAACATTTAATCGGGTAAAACCGGTCGTTGCCCGGGTCATTCGGCTAGTTGTAAATAAAATCAAAAAGACTTGAGTCTGAAAGACAACCCTGGTAATTATATGCGTGTACATTCAAACATTTTCTTGGTCACCAATAAAGTGTTTCTGTTGTGAATAAGGGTGAATAATTCCTTCTTGAATACCCTTTAAAGCTATGCAGCACAACGACATAACTCTGTGCCATAGATAAATGAGTTTTAGGTTTGCATCGCTGTGATAAATGATATTCCTTTTTTTTTTTAACATAAAGAGGTTGAAAAAGAATGTAAAAACGATAGCCATATAACAGAAACTCAACTTGTACATCGACTAGCAGCCACAGTGGTCTGTTGACCTCCTGTCATGGGGAGTTCAGACTGTAAGTGAAGAAAGCCAAGCAGAACAGGAGGTGGCTTCTTCTGTAAGGTCAGAGATGTCAAACCCCAGAGAATCAGCCAGGAGAAATATTTGTGGTGGGAGCATGAAAAGAAGTCTGTTCCCCTAGAAAACAGGCTAATTCAAACTGCCTGCAATGTCCTTAAGACCAACAGCGTCATCCTTCCAGATGGTGATGTAAGGATTTCTCAAGAAAGTTAAAAGACCAGGTTTGTTTACTAGCACAGAATTATGCTATCTGCACATGCAGCGAGCAAGGATGATCTCTTAAAGATGCATGGTGGGACTAAGATGTTGGCAGCAATAATCCAACCCATCATATATAGTTTGAGTCTAAAGGCGATCCATTAAATAAGTTTAAATAAAATATATAGGCCATGAGTAACCTGAACCACCTCAATCTAGCAGTCCCATCAGGTAGATAGACTGAGCAATGACTGTGTTCTTGATACAGTTCAGGACACTTTAGAGACTTGAAGAGCTAAAGGATTTTAGAAAATATCCACAGTAAAACCCCTCTTACAATTTTAAGTTCGCTATAAGCCTAGTATTTGAAATATATTTTATTATTTTGGGACTTAAATGGGTTCATTATAGGGGTAGTTCATTATGTTAAAAATCGCAAAGTTCGTTATAACGATGGTATTTTCAATGGAATGGAATCGCCTTAGATTCGTTATAAGGGAAGGTTCACTATATCCGGAGTTTGTATTAGCGGGGTTTTACTGTATTTGGTAATGCAAAGAGGGTTAGCATCAAAGGCTATCCACAAAGTTGACAGTCACTCCAGAGGCTACACACAGCTTTTCAAAGATTAGGTGCACAAGCTTAAAACGGAGTAGCATCTCTGGTGTAGAGAATAAAGTCATGCTCATTTATTACAAAGTAGCTGCACCTAAATATCCTCAAGATCAAGAGGCAGCACAGCAGAAACTAATCTCATTGATGAGGTTTCTAAGTGGCATCTCTGACGATTATTGAACTTGCCGAGTAACACACCAGGCTACATACTACGCATGGAAACCGGACGCTTCTCACTAGGAGTCACAGCAACCAAACTAATTCTAAAGTTCTGGTTAAGAATATTAAAAATGGAAAAATCCAGATTGCCTGCAATCTGTCTAGCCCAATTATGGGAAACCTCCACTCTAACGAATACCTTTATAGGTTTTACAGAAAATTTAATGAATATCCTAAACTCAACTGGATTCATGTGGTTAAAGAACTGTTCAGACCCCAATATTCTAGAGAAAGCAATACCTCAAATTATCAGAATCATTATAGAACAGTCTATTCAAACTGATCAATCAAGAATAACCAATTCGAAGCTGCACACACACTACAAATATTTGCATAAAACATTCGCAGCAGAGAACTATCTACTAAGTGAACTCCCACTGCCGACTAAACGCCTCATTGCGCAATTGAGAATTCTATTTGTTTTATATCGAGAAGACCAGATAAAATATCTAAAGACAGAAGAATTGTATTGCCAACTATGCAAAAATAGAACTGAAAATGAATTTTAGAACATTATATATTTGAATGCATGCCTCTTGACACGGAAAGAAAAATACTTTTCTCTAAGATAGGCCATACACACTTCACACTATATTCTTTATTATACAACTTTATAGACAATAGCTCAGTAGCTTTGAATCTATATAACTTCTATAAAAATGCTGTAAAAAAGAAAGACTTAACCGAGCATTCAAACATACCAAAAATTTCTGTTTGATGATGAGGACAGAGCCAATATCCAATTATTTGTTTGGGCAGGTACGATAAGCTAACCCCCCACACCGATAAAACGGTGTTTACCATACAACTCTGAACACTCTGATTTTCCTGGAAAATCTCTTAAAGATTTCTTGAAAAAAGCCATGGTCCACCTGTGCTGTGTGAGCAGAAGAGCTTAAATTGACTTGTTCCATTATATGTATGCTCCATATGTAAATACAGTAGAACTTGGATAATTCGAACTTCTTTAATTCGAAAACCTCTTTAATTCGAATATTTATCTTGGTCCCTAGAATTTGAAATAAATAAAATTTACGTTTTTAATTCGAATTTTTGGATAATTCGAATTTTTTTATGGTCCCTTGGGGTTCGAATTATCCAAGTTCGACTGTACCTGTTTTTTTTCCTCTTTTCGCTCTCCACTTCTTCCATCCATATTTCCAATTTTTTTTTTTTCCAAATCCATATTCTTATTTTCCATAGGATCATTCAAAAATAATAATCTGTATATATTTATCATGTGTATATAATCTTTCTAAATTTTTACCCCTTTGTATATTTCCCACTTTCATAGGTTTCTCCGTCTTGTAACCCCAAGGAGAATCCTCTGTAAGACCTGTGTGTGTGTGTCTTAATAAAGGTTTTTGTGTGTGTGTGTTTCTAAGTGTGGCGGATCACAAACCATTACATTTGTCAAGTGCTGAGAATCTGTTACTATATTTTCTAAAGAGTAAATTGCCGTAATGCAGAGCCTTTCATGACCTAAAAGTGATGCAAAAAAAAAAATTAATACAGTATCTGTTTCATTATGCACGTACATGCTGTTTTCTATTTTATTATTTATTGTATCTCTCTGTTCTATTGATTAGGAAAATATAATAAAACTGGATAAAAAAGAAAACAGGTCAGACAAGGACTCAGTTACTTCAAACCAACACCCCAAATAATTAGCCCAAACAACTTCACATATATACAGTAAAACCCCTCTATGGTGAACCCCAATGGGACAGAGCTTTTGGTTCACTATAGCCACGGTTGAGCTATTTTTTTACTTTTAAAATTTTTTAGACCGTATAATTAAAGGACAGCCATACACACAGGAAAAGGCTGCCTCTTAATAGTGGTCACTTTATTTTAATTCCCTTAATTGACCAATTTCTTTACATTAATACTGAATAATAACTCTGCCTTTGCCGGTCCCAAGCCCGGATGAAAAAGGAGGAGGGGGAGCAGTAACAAGCTCGATAAAAAACCTGGGTTCAGCTGGCCCGGCTGATAGTACCCTGTAAGGGCTCCTAATCCAGGAATACAGGATGAGCAGTGTTTGTACTCCATGTTAGGAGCAGCTGCACATGGCATCTGTTCCTCATGTCAGAGGCGGCCATTTCTTTTGGAGCTAAGTCGGCCTGCCACTGAGTAGTGCTCCCAGTCTTAATGACAAAGGCAGACGCATTCTACTTCACCCAGTCATGATGGTTGTCAAACAGACACCATCAGGAGTCACAACTTGATATCCTAATATGATTGAGATAAGAAAGAAGAAGAATAATGAATAATAAAATAATTTATTTGTTGATAGGTTCTTCTTATCATTAGTATACACTTTAAAATCAAGACAAATCCTAGATGATGTTTTATTAAATATATATTGAAAGATATAAAATATTTTAAAAACATCTTTATGATATTATAAAACACAATCACAAGGTAATAAGACCAAATCCAAAAAAAAAAAAATAGTGTGTCATATCTATAAAACACAATGTTTACTTGAAAAAATGGCTCTAATACCTTGTTGCTTCAAAGCACTCTTCAAGCATTGCACCTTTCAAATAAAGTCAATAAGGGTTATTCTTTCATTTAATGTTTCCACATATTCTTCTAGTCTAGATTTCGTTTTGATTTGAACCTGTCTGAAAATCATTGTTGGCTTTAAAAATCATTGTTCATGGCACAAAAATAAATTTTGTTGTATCATGGGCCCGTTTATTTGGATGTTTTTTAGCCCTAGCATGTAGGATTGCGGCAAAAGTTGAGGTTGATTATTCTTTGTAAAAGGCTGGAACTAACACTTTTTGGTTTTACATTTAAAAAAAAAAAAGCGTATTAACCTTTTTAGTTTTTTGAAAAGCCTATATGTTAAACGAAATCTTCAGCTACCTACATGCAAAATTTCATAATGATTTATTCTGTAGATTTTGCGCAACGCGATAACAAACATCGATTTTGGAATTCATTTTTATAGATATAAGGATTTTGAACAAACCATGTTACATTATAGCATAATTTTGTTGTTATATAAAGATAGTTTCCCAGTGGTGGTAAAAAACACTTTAATTAAATGTTTTAAAATGCAACATACTAGATTAATAAAAAAAGAAACGGAGGGTATATTGAAAAACAAAATTTATTGAAAAAAATACTCTAACATAATTTAAAACAAAACAAAAAAATAGATATAGAAAATATTTTTACAATATGTTGAACATAGAGTAAACATAGTACCTATGAAGATCACAAAATAGTTTTTACAATGCACAATTTGTTTTCAGTTAGATAGCACTTTTAAATGATTTATCACATATTACAAACATGTTCATGTTAGCAAACAAAAAAAAAAATTAGAAAAATTTTTGCACATATATTAAACTTGATAACAACATGCATCTCTTGTAATAGTAGCATTATTTTAAAGGTAAATATATATTATTAGTGAGGTGGTATATGTAAATATATTTGTATAAATATGCAAATTACTTTAAAGTGAGCAGTCAAGAATACATTTGTAAAGATATATGAATTCATGGAAGAGTCATTCAATAAATCTCTTTTCACAGTTAAGTCTAACTTATTTAAAAGTCGGAGCTTCCATTAATTTTATAAACAACTGGATACAGTTTTTCGTTCAATAAATGAATAAATAGAAGAAACACAAGGTAATTTATTTGGATTTGGTCTTATTACCTTGTGTTTATAATCTCTAATCCAAATTGTGCCTTAAATATAGGATTGTTAGCATGAATTGATTATGAACTATTTATAAAGTCATGTCATCTTTGACATATACTAGAAAAATATTTTCTGTGATATATAACAAAATAGCGGCTTTCTTCTCTTAAAAAAAAAAGGGGGGGGGGGGGGGGGTGTTCTAGCTAAGGATGGCTTTCTACAAGGCAGTTCAAAAGCAGGGTGAATCCCTCTTACCATTTTTTTAGTAAATTGAAGCAACAGTGGCTACAAGCCAGTGATAATGGGCCACAAGATTAGGCTTTGGATACCTTCCAAAAGAAACTTCTGTATGAGAAATAAATAGAAGTTATCAAAAGGTGTAACAAGACCAAATTATAAAATGAAAATTGAAATGTCTGTGACATATTTCAATATTTTGGATTGAGTCTTGTTATACCTTTTGATTCTAATCTATAATCCAAATTGTTCCTTATCATTTGAAATCAAGACAAATCAGACAAAAGTACTGAATGGTAACAACTCTTTTACCAAAAGGCTATGCATAATTTATATGCGAGATATGGTCTTATTACCTCATGTTTTAATCAATAGTCCAAATTGTACTTTATTGTTTTTGATTAGAATCACTGTCAAAACTTTGAAAACAAGCATAAAACCCCTAAAGTCAGCTGAAAATTGCCCAAACGTCTGGAGGGAAAGAAAAAAAAGGTATAAAATTTGATTAATGTGAAAAAAAAAGTATTATATATACACATGATTTGTACTATTCATATGATGCTAACTATCCTGTTATACAAACATAAAATATATATATATAATTGGACTTGTTACCCTTTAAATACAATGATGGCATTCTCCTTACATTATACAAAATAATCAATGTTATACAGTAGTGTCTTCCACATAGGGAATAACTTAAAAACATGGCTAGACCTAAACACAAGGTAATAAGACCAAATCCAAATAAACAAATAGTGTGTGATGTTTCGGTAACAGCGTTGTTACCATCTTCAGACAAAAGTATTGAATGGATTCAGTACTTTTGTCTCAACACTGTTACCAAAACGTCACACACTATTTATTTATTTGGTCTTATTACTTTGTGTTTATTATTCTAAACTCAAAATTGTGCCTTGTCATGGTTAGACCTGGTCTATCCTGGAGGTAGATTCTTATCAGAGACTGTCACATGTCAGAGACCAAGACAAAGAGTCTATCAAACCAGAGTTACTGATGAGGGACTGAGTGACTCCTCGAGTGACCAAGTTCATCCATATTTTTGAAACAGTCTACTGCATGAGCATTAATATTAACAAAGTTTAAAATTTGAACATATAAAAATGATGAGTTTTTTTTTTAAGGGAAATGCAATTTTGTAAAAAAAAAAAAAAACTTTTAATATAAAGTGATTAGTAGTAGAAAAGTAGTAGTTAGGCACAAAAATAATAAAATGTAACAAGGAAACTAGATAGAATGTTAACACATATTGACTGTGAAATTGAGCAAATCAACCAAGTAGGCAAACTATAACGTTGATCTATGTACTTGGATAAATATAGAGCTAGTTAAAAACACAAGGTAATAAGACCCAATACAAATAAATAGTGTGTGACGTTTCAGTGACAACACTTATTGAAACATCACACACTATCTATTTGGATTTGGTCTTATTACCTTGTGTTTATAATCTATAATCCAAATTGTACCTTATCAGGGCTAGTTGAGTATATATATATATAGCTTGACTATTGTATCAACCATATTTATCTCCTAAATATGGACATTACAAATCTCTTGGCAGTATACGTACAAACACCAAGTTGATTAGGTTGAGTATTTTATAGAAAAACTACATTTTCTTTTTTTTTTTGCAGAAAAACATTCCTATAGAATTTGCTGAGTAAATGTGATCAAATTGGATGAAATTTTATTTTAAAAATGCTTCAGCATTTATATGGCACAACCATTTGAGACATTTTCATCTGTTTTAGCACAACTCCATTCGCAGTGCTATTTATAGATAGGTAGTAAACTCTCACTATAAACCTCAAAGTGGGAGATTATTTTGATCGTTATAATCTTTCTTCACAGGTGTGGCCTTGCCAAAAGGGAGATGCATTCACCTAGCCAACCATTTCAAACAAACAGAGAGCCAGACAAACACCCTCAAATGTGATTCCATTCAAAAATAAAAGCTAAGAAGGTAAGAAAGTGTTTATATAGAGAGAACAATTGGTTTTACACAAAGCACAATAAGAACAAATGTTTGACATTTTGGTAACAGCACTGTTACCTATATAAACGTCGCACACTATTTATTAATTTGTATCTGGTCTTATTACCCTGTGTTTCTAATCTATTATAATCTAATTATTATTTATTGTTAATTTATATAATATTATTTATTATAATTATTTTATAAAATTAAAATATTAATTATTATAATTCTAATCTATTAACAATCAGTGTTAATTTTTTGAAAAATGATTCTCTTCTTTGATAAGGTACAATTTTTGGATTATAGATTAGAAACACAAAGGTAATAAGACCAAATCCAAATAAATAGTGTGCGACGTTTCAGTAACAACATTTTTGCCGAAACGTCACCTACTATTAATTTATTTGAATTTGGTCTTATTACCAGGTGTTGATTCTCTTCTTCTTAATTGTAGTTAGTATCTTTCAAGTCGGGGTTTGATGACTATACTCTTTTCTTAATAAGGTCCTAAAAATATAAATGTGAAATTTTCTGTTCGCTGTGATAATATAGCAAAGAAAAAATAACTATTCATTCAAAATATTTTATGAGAAAGTTATTTTCAACATTAAATAAAAGAAAGAAAAATTAATTCTGTAGCCAAATTTGGCTGTAACAGGGATAAGTATACTTGGATTATGTATATGGTATTTTAATTCAATTTACATTATTTGGGGAAGGAGCAGTATGTTTTAGTCATATAAATGTTATATATATGATTGCATATAGTGAGAATTTACATGGACACACTGATACTATGATTAATAGTATTTTGGTTCCTCTTTTTTTTTCTAGCACATATTAAAAAAAAGCTTAATTTTTTTCAAATTAAAAATACATTTGGTATTTTCTTTTAGATGTGCATTGTCCTGACTAGAGTTATTTTAAAAACAGATTTTCTTGTCAGAAAATATATTCAATTACTTTTTTCCCTAATTATTATCTTCAAATACTTTTAGGACAGTAGGATTTTGTATTTTTAAAGTGAGGTTTTTAACTTTAAATTTAATTGGTTTAAGTTTCTTTCTTGAGAGATGTTGATCACCATCTGATTTCATCCTAGTCATCTTTTCCAAAATGTTCATCTCTTCAGCCACATTTTCTATTATCTTCATTTTGCCATTGATGTCTTGTTTGAAGTTGTTATTCAAGGAGTTTGAGAACGGGGGTAAAAGTAAGGTGGAGCCAGATTTCTTTTTTGGGGGTTCATCCTTTACCCCTACATCCAAGTCTCTCTTGTGAAAGATCTTTGTCTCTTTAGGAGATTTTGAAGAATTTTCACCTTCTACTACTTCCATTTTGGTTTCATTTTCCTGTGTGAGGTCAATAGTTGGGACGTTCTTGAGCTGGGAAAGATATTCTGGGGAGAAAAATGTCTTCTGTGGGGTTTTATTAACCTCACTTTCATCTCTTTTTATTTCACTCTTCTCCTTTTTCACTTCCTGCTTGTCCTTTTTCATCTCCTTTTGCACTTCAGTCTTGTACTTTGTCACTTCAGTCTTGTCCTTTTTCATATAAGACTTGTCCTTATTCATTTCAGTCTTATCTTTTTCCATTTTCTCCTTTTTCAGATAAGACTTGTCCTTGTCTTTTTTCACGTCAATCGTGTCCCTTTTCCCTTTAGTTCTCTCCTTTTTCTGCCTAATGTTCTCCCTTTTCATGTTCCACTCATTGAAGCTCTTAACCTCTTCGGGATATTTGGGTGAAGCATCCTTCTTACAGCCATCATGTTCTTCCATCAGATCAATATTAAGAAAGATACTGAATGGGGAAAGTGGTCTTGGAGAGTGGGATTGCTCTCTGGAGGATTCACTTTCCTTAAATTTGTTTGAGATATTCTTTTCAGGAGTTTTCATAGCCTTGGAAGATTTTGAGGGAGGACTGTTGACCAGAACAATTTGGACATCATCATCATCATCTTCTTCCTCCGTTAGGTCGATGGGAAGGGTAGTGTTAGAAGAGGAAGGCAACAAAGAGCTGATTGGTTCTTCTTCCTCCAAGTAATGTCTCTTCAGCAGATTGACATAGGATGCTTTTGCTTCTTTGATCTGATCCTCAATTCTACTTTGGGGGCTGCTTAGTACCATTTTGAGGGTGGCCTGAAAAAAAAGAAAGAAATTTAGCCAAAAACTTTAATTGGAACATACATTTTGCATTAATACACTTTTGAATTTTCAAATAATAGTAAATTTATTATGATTTATGTTTTTCAGTGTTAGCGTCTTGTCTAAGAAACAAATAAATAATTATATGAAGACCATCTAACCCTATTTCTCATTCTGAATTACAGCAATTACACATTTTTCAAATTATTTTGTGTAAACCTTTAAAATTTGGGGGCAAAAATATTTTTATATATCAACTTAGGTATGATGTTTATTTTCAAAAATCATCTGAAAATATAAATTTAAAAGATTGTCATTACAAAAAGAAGAGTATAAATTTCCTCAATTATTTTTCCTAAAGAGAACTCAGCTATCTTTCTAATTATCAAAAGAAATATGTGTCACATCATTGGAAAGATATACAGTATGGCCTCGCTGAAACCAACTGGGGATAGCATAAACCTTCCCTTATAACCTAGCTAAAACAATTCCCAATATTGGTTATTCCATATAGTGAACCACTAAAAAGAGACTTTACTGTATATCAGAAGAAGAAACACATGATGTAGAAGTAAGGGATATAGACAAACAATAATGTCCCATTTTAAAAAAACGACTGTTCATTATGTAAGTGGAAGTAATGGCTCATAGATACCTGAAGTAGGCAATAAGGAAAAAGGTTTTGGCATACATAGAATGTCAGTGCTAAAAGAAGAAATATAATTTCTCTCTTTGGTTTCCAACACACTAATCTTATTCCAATTACCCACTGAGTTACCTCCTTGAAATGGCTGGGGAGATGTCTGAGATGGAAGTTCATCACCATCTCTGTCATGGCGTTGATGGCCGCATGCACAGTCTCCAGGTCTGCCGTGTTCAACACATCCTGCTCCTTTGGATCTTCCTGTAGAGGACACAGAAAGCCAGTTAGAGAAATATACACAACATGGATCTTTGTGGACAACATGGTCTCCAACAACAATTCCATTCTTTCTATTATGTATGGCTACAATGTACCAGAGTAGAATGTGATCCGGGGGGAACTTGATGCTATTAAGTACATTGGAAAAAAAAAAGATGCCTCACGAGAAGGTGCTATTTTCAAAGATTGTTAAAGCTGACTTTTCACTCTATGCCATCTTTTACATCTATTTATACCAGATGGTTTTTGTTTTAAAAACTTGTTGTTGAAGAGAATGCCATTTTGATAAAGTGAACAATAGCCTACTTGGAATTTGAAGCGCTCGGAGATGTGTTTCATGTAGGACTGCGCAAGTAACTTTTGGTTCTTCTCACTTTCCAAGCTGTTCTGGGGAGACTCTGTTGGTCCTGAAACAGTTAACAAGTAAGCTCTTCCATTGTTTCATATGGATCGTGCCAGAGAGAGTTCTTCATATGTGTATTAAAAATAACAAAATTATTTTTAAATAATTTCTTAATAAAAAAAAAACAACAAAACATAAAAAAATCTGTAAACTTGCTGTAAAGCTAAACCTTTTTTTTTTTTTAATGTGCTCTCAAATAAACATGCCTGGTGGTGCAAATTTTTTATCTGACCATCATTTTTGGGCGCATTGCCAAAAATGATATAAATCTTTAAAGAAAGATTTGGAAACCATGGTCATAAATAGATTTGGTCTTATTACTCTGTGTTTATAATCCAAATTGTGCCTTATCAATAACAATATAATGTAAAACCAATCCCCCATGTAATTAGGTATTCTAAAGATATTTTTGTGCCCCACCAACAGATAAGAGGGTTCAGAGAGAAAACTTTCAAAAAACATGTGGCTTGCCACTTCAACAATGAAGGCCATCAAACCCAACGGTTGGTTGCTAGAGATAGAATGACCAGGAAATCTCACCTTATTTCCTCACATACTTTAAGAAGATAGGATTGTGGCACATTGCATTTTTTCATTGGCTATCTCAACCCTCTGTCAAGAAAATTTAAAATTTTTAGTCCATCTGCCATCTTTGCACTTTTGGGTGTTTGTGATCTTTTTATCATAAAGATAAAAAAAACACAAATTGTGATACATATGATGATGATAAAGATATCTGACTTCACAATTTAGAGAAAAATATTGCTGGACTTATAATTTTTCAGGAAAAATGTTTTAATATATAAGAAGGGCTTATCTTTGAAATCCAGCTGCATTTTTAGTTTTAAGTGTATTTTTAAAAAGTATATACAGTTGGCCTCTTGTAGAACAACATTTTTATGTTATAACCATGGTTAAAACAATGGGAATTTATAATTTAGGACCTTTGAGAGAGAGTTATGATGTAGCCCTGCTAGTTCAGTAGAGCATGAGACAATATCCAACAATATCCCTTGGCAGAGATGACTGCTATAGGGCATGTCCCCAGGTGGCGGATAGGGGAATGACCTTCAGATATGAAGGCCAGCTGAGAAACAAGTAGAATAACTCTGACAAATAAGCAGTTGCGGACCAACAGCAGCATTGTTAGAAGAGGAGTAGACCTCTTTAAAAATCCTGACTTCAACTGACCCAGTTGATGGACCTCAGCAAGGGTCCCACTCCAGGGATACGGAGGAGCTGCATCTGTACTCATGTTAGAGTCGGCAGCAAAGGCGTCTGCTTCCATGTTAGGAACGGCCTCAAACCACAGGCAAAGTCAGACTTTCACCAAAGTGTACCTGGATCATGGTGCCATGATCAACGAAAGCTGCACCCCTACACCCCATTCCATGAGATCAGATGTCGATTTGCATGCTGCATCGCCCGTCGCGCAGAATAAACAGGGGCGCGTTCAGGACTTAGGTAGAGGGTTCTGTCCGATAAGTATAATAGTCTCCACAAACTTCACACTTTGCAGCTTCCAAGAAATTGAGCATTCTGCAGTGCAACATAAATGGATTGTGCTCAACAGCAACAAAAATAAAATTAGAAGAAATAATGGAAATAGCTGAAAAACAAAAGATACAAATTATAGCCCTACGGGAAACCAAATTAAATGAAAAGTACACAATCTCAAATATAAAAACTACAATATCCTCAGAAAAGACAGAAATAAAGAAGGGGGTGGCCTTGCATTTTTAATCAAGAATTTGTACTATGAGGACATGGCCGTTAATATTCCAAACACATCAGACCTCGAAGCCCAAAGTATCAAAGTCTACCTCAATCAAAACAAGACCGTCAACATTAATATATACAGTTATCAGCGTCATGTGTTCTTAATTCTGTCACCGTTTGCTTTTGGTTCAGTGGTAGAATGCTCGCCTGCCACGCGGGCAAAAAAAGTGTACCCAAAACCAAACAAATTGTAGAACTGAACTGAACATTGTGAATGCAAAAATAAAAAGATTATATGTAAATATGAAAAGGGAAAAATGGAAACAAACTTGTGAAAACCCGAACCCAAGAAACCCAAATACAAAACTTTGGTATTTGGCAAAACAAATTGACAGAGCCCAGCCACAAACTGAAAACACAAATATGATTAAGAATACAGATGGTACCCCAGCAACTAATGACAAAAATGCTGCTAATCTTTTAGGTAATTCATATCAAATAAGTAGTAAAATCAAATTTGAAATAAAAGATAAGAAAGTTGAAAAAAAGGCCCGAAAGATTATCCATGAATGTAAAAACGTCACTAGCACTCATAATATTTTCCATGAAAAAATCAATATGAAAGAGCTAGATTATGCATTAGAAAACACTGACCTGAACGAGACTCCTGGGCCAGATGGAATCCATGGCCAAATGATATCAAACTTGGGCAAAAATGGCAAAGAAAGACTTCTTGGTATTTTCAATAACTCCTGGAAAACTGGAAAATTGCCTCAAGACTGGAAAACTGCAACAATAATTCCTATTAAAAAACTTGACAAATCTGCTGATAATCCAAAAAACTACCGACCTATCTCTCTCACAAGTATTTGCTGCAAAAATGGAAAAAATTATACTCAGACGACTCACCTACCACCTCGACACAATAAATCTCTTACCAGAAGAACAATATGGATTTAGGAAAGGACATGGGACAATAGACCAACTCTTATTTTTCACACAAAAGGTAAAATATGCACAAAACAGAAAACCAACTAACCACACAATAGCTGCTTTTTTAGACCTTACACAAGCTTTTGATAAAGAGTATGGAAAAACAAGTTAATTACAAAATTATACAAACATTTCAAAATTGATGGAAAAGCTATTACTTGGATAAATGATTTCCTTAAAAATAGGTACATCAGGGTCAAATATAATGGCACTCTATCTAAAACCTTCAAATTGTACCAAGGATTACCACAAGGATCAGTCCTTAGCCCAACTCTCTTCACCCTATTTATTGCAGGCATTGAAGAAAAAATTTCACATAAAACCAATATTGGACTTTTCGCTGATGACATTATTCTATGGAGCAGCAATACTAACTGAAAAAAAGCTGAAAGAGATTTGAACAAGACTCTTTTCCACCTAGAAAAATTTGCTAATAAACATAAATTAGAATTTAACCCCCAAAAATCTGAAACCTGTCTTTTTACTACCGATAAGAAACTATACAAAATAAGACCAAAAATTATTCTGAAAGAACAACAATTACAATATAATAAACATCCTAAATATCTTGGCTACACCCTGGATCCATAAATTAACTTCAGTAAACATATTGAAGAAGTTATTAGAAAAGGAAGAGACCGATTAAAAATCCTGAAATATATTTCAGGAAGAGAGTGGGGAGCCGATGCAACCACACTAAAATTAACTTACACATCTCTAATTAGGCCTATCCTGGAATATGGATATCAAATCTATGGTACAACATCTGAAACAAATCTAAAATCACTGGAAAGGATACAACTAAGTGCAGCTAGAATTATAACAGGTCTTCGAAATACCTGCCCTAATGATATTGTACTTTACGAGGCAGACATTATGCCCTTAAAGGATAGAAGAAGCTACAATCTGCCAAAATATATAAACAAAATCAAAAGTTATGGAAACAAACACAGAACTTCCAATTACATACTTAATTGGGAATCCAATATAAGACTCAAAAAATAAGGCTCTCTCCACCTGGCCAAAAGAAATGGATTTTTAAAATATAAAGTGGAAAAAAATTATAGCATCATTATAGCAGGTGAATGCAAATTACAATTTTTTCTGAAGAAGAAGAGCATACAGCTTTTAAAAATAGTATATTGGTAAAATAATACAATCCAAAATATGCCTTTTATTCGTATTATAGAAAGCTCATGTGAGCGTGGTCAGGATATGCCTTTTTTGATTTTTATTATATAAAGTATGTACTGACTTGATTAGGTACAAATTGGATTATAGGTTTGAAACACAAGGTAACAAGACCAAATTGATAGTTGTGTGCAATGATTCTGTAACAGCATTTTTTACCGAAATGTCTCAACAGTTAACAACTTATTCATTTGGATTTGGTGTTGTTATGTTTCTTATGTGAGAAAAAGGGGGGTAATGACATTCCCTGCTGGATTGTACACTATATGATGCTACACTGTAATTACTTGTGAAAGAAGACGGCAAGGCTGCTGAGAGTGGAACCTGTGCATCTAAATGGATCTGGACTTTCTCCACCCACTCTAGGAGGAACTTGTCCTGCTCCGCTTGGGATTCAATGGCCTTCATTTTGAGGAATTCTCGCCTGAAATGGACCTCCATGTAGTTCACTTTGTGGGTCCGACCTCGGAGATGGGGCACAATTTCCTCCGGGTTGAAGTTCCGTCCACACAGAACACATTTGTAGATCCTCTCCGAGCTGTTCCTGCTAAGCTCAATGATGTACCCAAGTCCTGATAACACACCAAGTGTTGTTAAAGTCAGGTGGCTTTTCATTATAGGTTGGATTACTTCAGGTCATTTCCTTTTACAATGATGTTTGCTCCTCAGAATGGTCTCTCTCGGTGGGGGTTTGTGCTATGACAGATCAAGGCCTAGGTTCGTCTTCTTTATTTCTGAATACAAAAAAAAAAAAAAAACACCCTATTCAGTCCATGGTCCCTGAATTCACGTACAAGTAAAGCTGGAGAAAGATTTGTTCATTCTCAAAATAAATGTCTTTATCATTGCTCATTCAGATATTCTATAGCCTTCATCCTTACCTTATTTGTGGAATTGGCACATTTCTAGACAAGGTTTATGGGAGATTGAATAATATTTAACTTAGGTTCCTAAATCATGGTTTCTAATCTTTCCTTCATCTGGTTTACTAATTCAAGTCAAGTCATACATATCCCTAGAAAAATTCCTAGCAGCAAAGGTTATGTAATAATTTTTTTTTTGTTAATCAAGACCATTAGGCTTGATTAAGCAACACAGAAGTGGCAAGCCAAAGTTAGTGAGCGGTGTCCTTTTACCGGAAAGTTATTACTACCATTATACTAGTAATTAATACTAATTAGTAAGATGGTAATTTATTGACAGTGGTGCCTGTGCTTTGCAGAGAAGTGTTCTATAGCTCATTGAGGTTCTACTAAATTGTACATCTTTACAAAGGTCAACAACTTTAAAGTCCCCATTTCCCAATGTATTTTAGACCTGTGAAAAATAAGCGGAAGTAAAAAAAAAAAAACAAAGATGCCGGTATATAAGCCACAATAGTAGAAATATGGTTAGGCTCAAAGGGCAAAATATAATACTAAGAGTAAAAAAAAGCAAAAAAAAAAGTTTTGTCCAGTTTATCAAAAATATATATCATAAATAGCTACTTAGGGTTACTAATGGATTGCCACATTGGTTGCCAATGTTTGATACACCAATTCACAAACTATATTTGTGGAACTATTATTTACAATAAAAGAAAAAAAAAAACATATACATTAACCTCATTATAACAACAACTTGGATATGAGAGAGAAACCATTTAGACTATAGATAAGAATTACAAGATACCAAATATTAAATTATATATATATAACATTTCAATAATACACAGTACTGAGAAGTTACATTTAATTATTTAGAAGTTGGCTTGTGAACAACTTGGCTATACCACTTTAACTCTAGACCCAAGTCACAGTTAGTTATAATAGTTGTTGATTATAACCATAGTTTGGAACTTAAAACTACAGAATGTTATAACTAAGTTGTTGTTTTAAAGGAGGTAAAGCACACCAAGGTTTCATCATATTGTGGCGAAGAAATTTAATTATTCAATGAAAATATTTAAAACAGATTTATTATTTTATATTTGTAAAATGATCATTTATGTTGCCTAGCTTGCTTGCTCGATATTCTCTAGCTGTATATAATTGGGTTGTTTGGTTGTTAATTGCAGACTAGTCATCCCGACGCCATCAATGAATACTTTTACATCTGAAGATATTCCAAGACTGATTTCTACACTACAATATTTTGTACAATAAAATTGAGGTATATATATACTCTTATCAACCCTTCTCATGTAAATCTCTCAGATGACTTCAATGAGAACAAATCAGTTGAAGGAGCAACATTACTGTCTTCATCGCAGTAAAGTCTATATAGGAGAAATTTTAATTTATAAAGTAAACATTTTCTATTAGCTAGATAAGGCTTTAATAAATGGGCCAAAAATCATCACCTATAAACACTTTATAAATTTGCATATTTAATAAGAACATTAAAGCATATAACTGATCAATATCCTGAAACCGTAACTAGAATATAAGTGCCTGAAAAATATCCTTGTTTATTCATGAAAGGGTATTTTAAATAGCCTCCTAGTGTGTCATTAATTAAAGTTACCTTTTTTTTTTTTTTTTGAAGGAAAAAAGTGTCCTATAAGCAAATTTCTGATTTTACAAGAGGCAGAATTATAGGCCTCAGAGAAGGTGAAATTTCTATTATAGAAATTGCTATGAAAGTAGGCTGCACTCAAAAGTATTGTTGTAAGGATTTGGTGACAGTGGTCAGAGGAAACTTAAGAAAACCTGGCTTAGGTCACCCTAGAGTAATAGCAGAGAGAGAGAGGATAGAATTCGAAGGATGGTTGTAGCAGACAGGACAACAACTGTACCAATGATTCAAGCATCTCTACATGTGCAGAATGAACCATCTCTGAACACCATTATTAACTGTCTTATCGAAACAGAACTCCATAGTCGCCGGCCTTTATTAAGAACTCCACTCTCAGCCAGACACAGAAGCGACAGGCTCAGCTGATGTGAAGAGAGACGTCTTTAGGCTCAAAAATGGCATTCTGCCATTTTTCTGATGAATCCAAATTAAGCTTGGAGGTTCATGACAGCAGGATACATGTGAGACGTAGGCCCCAAGAATGATCACATCAGGACTCTATTGTGGAAAGGCATACAGCAAGAACTCCTGGCTTCATGGTATGGGGTGGCATTAACTATGAAAGTAAAACCCCTTTAGTCTTTATTCAAGGCACAATGACAGTTCAGCTATATATTACAGATGTGTTGCAACCTGTTATATTACCATTTCTTGATCTAACTAATAAAGCCATTTTCCAACAAGATAATGCCCAGCCCCATACAGCTAACATATCATGAACCTTCCTTCAAAATGTTGACATCGTTCCCTGGCTCCGCATGTTCCCCAGATCTTTCCCCAATTGAGCATGTATAGAACATGATGGGGGCAAAATTTGGCAATCACACACGCACACAAAAACCTTTATTAGGGATCAAGCCCAATACAGGGATTCTCCCAGTATAGCAATGGTTTTAATTGACCATAAATCAAGTACTATATACAATTCAGTATTAACATGAACTCAATAAAGGAAACCTATTCACACATGTTTCTCATCCTTCTCACAAAATTTGTATAAATCTATTGCACTGTGTCTACTTTTCACCGTTTCTGACAGCAGGGCATAGAGTGATAAATGATTAGCGCTTGTATTATTAAAAAGTAATTTCCTTTCTTCATACAGATGATTGCAGGTAAGAAAATTTGTCTATCTCCACAGCCAAGTAATCTTCAACAGCTTCAGCAAAAAAAATTGAAATGAAGTTGTCTAACATACTATAAGAAGCCATAAAAAAAAAAAAAAACAACTGTATGACAATATGCTTCACCGTGTAGCTGCTTGTATACGTGTCAAAGGAGAATGTACAAAATATTGATAAAAATTGTGTATCTGAATAAATTTGCATCTCTTTTTTGAAAAATTTAAATCAATTCTTTTCCACATTACCATTATATATCTCACCAATTTTCAGTAAAATTTACACAAGTATTGCTAGGTTATACAATTTTTTTTTTTGTGGCCAGTATATATACTAGATGGTGATAGCTGTGACAATTTTACAAAGTACTTACCTAAAATAGGATACTTCAAACCCTGAAGCATGTACTCTAATTCTGCAAAGCAATTTTTAACAATTTGGCTACAAATGAGGAAAAATATATTTTTTACCTGTTTTGGTGGTACTAGCTGGCTTCATGCTGAAGGACAAAGAGAAATTGTTAGCATTATCAAAATAAACCAAGCACATCATCTATTAAATACCTGATAATTGGGTAGTTGATTATTGAGGAATCCAAACAAACCCACAACTTGAAAAAAAAAAAAAAAACTTTAAAAAAAAGGACAAAAAAATACAAAAATGTTGAACTATGACATATTTGGTAGCTGTGATCTGACTCAGAGTATAATCTGATTATGGTGGAGATACTGCAGACTACTGGTTGTTGTTGTTGTGTCCAATGAAGCGCCTCAGATATCTCCATGCATCTCTATCACAGCAGCAGCAATGTCCACTATCAGACTATTGGTGGAGTTGGGTATATCAATACATTAGGTTAATTTGATTAGAAATGGAACTACGAGGTGTGTTCAAAAAGTATCGCGACTTTTGAATTTTCGCGGGTTACGTATATTCGAATTTCGATCTTTTTGTGGCTTTATGTTGGTACTCATGTCTCTCACTTATGCCGACAAGCTCGGCCATTTGGAATGTTCACTTAATTGTTGACAGCTGCTTTGCTTGCAGGTGTTTTGGATCGTCTTCGATTTTTACCTATTAAAAAAAATGGATCAAAGAACCTGTATCAAATTTTGTGTGAAAAACGAAATTAAGTGCGCGGGATGCATTCCGAATGTTGACTGTGGCCTACGGAGAAGCTACCTTGGACCGAAGCAACGTTTATCGGTGGTACAAAATGTTCTCAGAAGGCCGAGAAGATGTGAACGACGAAGAGCGTGCCGGACGCCCGAGCACTTCAACAACAGACGAAAAAATTAATGAAGTGGAGAAAATTATATTGGCCAATCGTCGAATCACCGTTAGAGAAGTTGCTGAGGACCTAAACATATCAATTGGCTCGTGCCATTCGATTTTTATCAATGATTTGGGCATGAGACGGGTCGCCGCAAAATTCGTACCAAAATTGCTCAATTGCGACCAAAAACAGCATCACATGAACATTGCTAATGAGATGTTGGACTCTGTCCGCGACGACCCAAATTTGCTCCAGAGGGTCATAACTGGTGACGAAGCGTGAGTTTATGGTTATGACGTGGAAACCAAAGCTCAATTCATCTCAATGGAAGCTGCCGCACCAACCAAGACCGAAAAAAGCGCGCAAAGTTCGGTCGAATGTGAAAGTTTTGCTGACAGTTTTCTTCGATTGCAGGGGCGTGGTGCATCATTAGTTCTTGCCACAGGGTAGAACGGTCAATAAGGAATATTACCTGCAAGTTATGCGCAATTTGCGCCAAGCAATCCACCAGAAACGCCCGGATTTGTGGAAGAACAAAAATTGGCTTTTGCACCACGATAACGCCCCTGCTCACACATCGTTGCTTGTGCAAGACCTTTTGGCCACAGCCACCGTATTCCCCAGATCTGGCCCCCTGTGACTTTTTCTTGTTCCCTAAACTGAAGAGGCCCATGAAAGGACGACGTTACGCTACGCTTGACGAGATAAAGACGGCATCGAAGGAGGAGCTGAGAAGATTTTTTTAAAATGATTTTTTGAAATGCTTCGAAGATTGGAAAAACCGTTGGCACAAGTGTATAATATCTCATGGGGATTACTTTGAAGGGGACCAAATAGGTATTCATGAATAAATAAATAATATTTGAAAAAACACAAAAGTCGCGATACCTTTTGAACACACCTCGTATATTGTTTACTGTGAATAAGCATAGTATGAAATATACAATCGTTGATGGTCCGCTAAAATGAGTATCTCACCCCGATTATAATTCAACTATTTTTCAAATTCATCAAATTATAGTAGAACCTTTCTCTAAAGGACAAGTCACAGAGTCAAGGAGCTTTATAACATGCCAGTGTGAAAGTTAGAGAGGTGTTTTCTAACTGAAGGTAGAAAAATGATATTTTTGGCTAAATAAAATGTTCTTTATAGAGAGGTGTTTGTCCACTAATGGAAGTGTCGTTTCAAGGAGATATATTTGATATAACTGACTATAATTCAACAGCCTAAGACTGTTGAATAACAATTGTTGGAGGAAAATATAGACTTTGAATAACAA
>CP092866.1:55135413-55166080 GCA_030710605.1 Cordylochernes scorpioides
AAAACTTATAGCCATCTATGAAGCCTTAAAATAAATAAATAGTGTGTATGTGACACACTATTTATTTGGTCTTATTACCTTGTGTTTACTGCTTCAAGTTGTTTTGTGAGTAGTTTTCCCACTCTAAATATGTTTCATCATATAGTTGTCATTGATATGACTAAAATACCTGTTTATTACCTTATATTTTCCACTGTATAAATATATTTATATGGTTATGTGACGGACACACATATACATGAGAACTGTTAAATCTTTAATTTTATAGATTTATCTCTTTGTCATGTACATTTACTCAATATTGATGCAAGGGATAATTTTATAGAACATTTATTTATGTATTTTTTTTGGAAAGTAAATTAACAAATGTATAAAAGACAAAGATTGAAACAATTATATTATAGAATATTCTTTCCATCTTCCTGCCTATAAGCCCTACAAGCTTGCTATATTGATGGCATTTTTGCTTCCAAGATCAAGAAGAGACCAACTCAAAAGATAGCATTCATTTTACAGGTCTTGGTATAAAATAAAATCCATTTACATCAGCTAAGCCTTGTTGAGCAGAAGCAAATAAACTCTGTTATAGTTATATGGGATTTCTTGGAGAAGAGATCAACTTGCAGAAGGGAAGATAACATTGAAACTTTCAACAAGATAAGGTACAATTTGGGTTATAGATTAGAACTACAAGGTAATAAGACCAAACAAATAGTGGGTGACATTTCAGTACTGTTACCATCATACAGTCTGATGAGGCTAATAACACTGTTAACAAAGCGTCGCACACTATTTATTTGGATTTGGTCTTATTACCTTGTAAAGTACAGTAGACCCTCCCTTTAGCTGACACCTCTCCACAAAGGACAGTTTTAATTTGCAAAATTACAATGTTTACAATATAGCAACTCTCTGGTAAAAGGACACCTTTCCCTAAAGGACACTTTGGCTCTGCAATTAGGTGTCCTTTACAGGGAGGTTCTACTGTATTTCAGCAAGAAGAGAGGTGGGAAGACAAACCTTCAGCGGGGAAGACATGCTCCTGGTTCTCCCGCATGCCTGGCTCCACCTCCACTTCCAGTACCCTCTCCTCAGTGCTCAGTTTGACATTGGGGCAGTCGTCACACACGTCCCGCTGCACCATCTGGATGTGGCCCTGGCCCAGGTGGGTGGTGAACATCTCCTTGCGGCAGTTGCACTTCCTGGTGCCGGCGGCCGGTGTGTAGATGGGCTTGTTCCTCACCAGCTGCCATCACTCACATTGGTCACACTCTGACATGGCCATCACAACAAAGGAAACTGTTGTTGCTTCTTATCCCCTTGTGTGAAGATTACACAAATTCCATGAGTTCACAAAGGAAATTTAATGCCAGATTTGAATTTTTAGAGCTATTGTGTAGCAGAATATAGTGCCCAACCTCGTTATGGCAACATCACTTGGTGCCAAGATGTTGTTATAACACACACCATGTTATCCTAACTACTAACTACAGTTAAAACAATTAGAAATTGAAACCTCTTAGAATTATGATGCTATATAACCAAGTAGGGGGGTGTTATAATAGAAGTTCCTTTGTATTTATTACTTTATCCTTATTTGTTTATTCCACATACTTCTTGTTTGCTCTATGTTCTTTCTATGTAAACAAGACACAATTTTTTTAATCACTTTAAAGGACCTTGTCATTCCGCATTTTTTCTGTGACATTTTGTTGGGTAGAAGAGGGAAGACTGTGTGGTCTTGAGTGCTTATAGATATTTTTCTTTGGCACATATACTCCAACTGTGTACAATGAACTAAAGAGAAAGGATGTGGAGGACATTGTTGACTCACCTCGACAAAGTTCCCGGAGTACAGCTCCTCCAAGGTGACCCAGAGGTCCACCTTCAGGCTACCTCCACGGGGAATACCCGCGTTTTCATCTCGGCCACCATGGCCAAATATATCTCCAAAGAAACTGGACAAACACATGGAATTATCAGAAATGGAACTTTAAAAATGTTGTCCGTAAACAATCAATTTATAGAATTAATACAAATTAGAGGTGTTTTCTTCTTCTTCTTCTTTCTTATCTCCACTCAATCACACTAAGGTATCAAGCTTGTAAAGCTTGAGATTTTTGGTGGTGTCTGCCGGGGAAGAGTAGAGCTCATCAATGGATGAGTCAATACAGTCAATAATATGTCTTGGGGTTGCAGGCTGAGAAGAGGTGTTTTAACTTATTGTTATTATTATTCCAAGTATATACATACATAAAGGCCATGATAATCATGATGACGAGGGTTTTGTAACTTTTATACAGGAAGCCCACCACATACACATGTAGGAATTGATCAACTTTTACACTTAAAAGTTTCCAGAATCTCCCTCTGGTCACTAATGGGGTAAGACTTGTGCACAAGCCAGGGACCATTGAAGTAATTCCTTATTCAAAAGATAAAAATCCTGATTGTTTAAACCACCACCACCTCCATAAGTAGTCACAACCCCCTACTCATCATAATTGCCAAGGCCTCTGTGCCTAGTGCACTTGGGTAATAATAATAAAAAGTCACAATACAGTTAGACTACAATAGCCACATCAAATAATTTATCAGAAGCATTATTTGGAGCAAATGGGTGTATGTATCCAAGACCTGAACTCTCAGAAAGACAGAAATGGTAGAGCTACAGGCTTTGGAAACATGGTTCAGGCACCAAATGATGAGAATACCATGGATTGAGAAGACACCTTGTTCGAAGCTCAGGAGTGGATAAAGGTATTGCTGGAGATATGAATGGAAGTAAGACCAAGAAGAGAAAGGCCAATAATAGAATTTTTGGACAATTTTGGGATAAGACCCTATGATCTCATGGATTGGGGTGTAGCTTTCGTTGATCATGGCACCATGATCCAGGCATACTTTGGTGAAAGTCTGACTTTGCCTGTAATTTGAGGCCATTCCTAACATGGAAGCAGAGGCCTTTGCTGCTGACTCTAATAGACCCTATGATACCATCATAAGACTAGCAATAGATAGGAAGCTCTGGGAGAACAGGAATACCAACCTATAGTTTGGGGAGAAATATGGTTTAAATAATATCTTTTTATATATTATTTTTATTTTTATGTTAAAGATATCAATCTCCTAAATTTTACACAATTAAAGCTCTGGAAGAGGTCTGTCATCAATGTCTGTACACAGTCCCCCCACCTATACCTACCATGATTTAATGGATTACACTACTTCTTTGTTTAACACTGTGTACTTGGGAAAGTTGAAGTTTCAACATTGTCCATTCCCTTCCCCACCTCACAGTAATTTATGAGAACCTGTCAGGAAAATGAAAGAGAATAAATTTATATTTGTGACATGTGTAGTTGACTTAGAGCTGTGAAAAAACTTGAGGCCAGAATAACCTAGAAACAATGTGCATGCACCTAGTGAGACATTGTCCCAAAATTCCAAGGATCTCTTATATTCAGAAAATGGAACAGATTCATGATGAGCAGTATGCAACATTCTATCTGTTGCTAATATAATCCCTTCGGTATAATCTACTTATATAATTGCCTTATTCTGTCTGTGTGAAGTTCACTGTATGAAGTTCACGGATAGATTTTGGTCAGAATGGATAAAATAAAAAAAGTGTCAAGGGATGGGAATCGAACCCACGACCTTCCGCTTACCGGGCAGATGCCATGACCACTAGGCTACCCTGGACATATTTTTCCGTTCATAAAGTTAATGTTTTTAATTGTTATTTTCATTGCATATTTATGATATGGGTTCATTCAAAAAACTTTTACCGCAGTTTAGAATATATATCTATATATTTATCTATTTACTTATATATTCACTGGCCGTGTGACCATTTAGAACCTTGCGGAAAGTTATAGGGTCATTTTTTTGTGAATTTTTTTTTGTTTCGATTTTATTGAAAAAAAAAAACGATAGGGTGCCTTTAAAAAATGATCTTTATTACTATGCAGTTTTCTATTTAGTCAATATACCTAAGTTCATGTTGCAAATGTAATTATCTCTATCGATTTAGTAGGTGAAATGCAAAAAAAAAATCGACATGATGAAATCTTTATGAAAATTCACATTTTTATTTTTATATTTTCAAGACACACACAGTTTGGGGGGGGACGTTTTACAAGAGAGACATCCACGGCGCCAATTTATAATTGTAACAAATAGTATTTTAATTAAAACATTTTAAAAACACACAGTTTGGAACGGGACGTTTCACAAGAGTGACATCCATGGTGCCAATTTATAATTGTAACGAATAGTATTTGAATTAAAACGTTTTTAAAATATATACGCACTCGGGTAAAACCCGGGCGTTGCCCGGGCCATTCGTCTAGTTATTTTAATAAAAGACAATTCACTTTTCCCTCAGCAAATTGTCTTTTATTAATAACATTCTATCTGTTCGCAAAAATCAGCCATGGAAACTTACTAAATATTGGAATAGGCATATGGCGAGGATGTTTTACCAGAGTGAACCACATTTCAGTAATTTAGAATGTTCAAGGAAGGCAGAGTTTCGACAAGAAAGCTGGGAGTGACAGATGCAGCTGTCACAGCAGTCAATGAAATCATCATCAACATAAGCACCACCACCATTGTTGGGGAAGATCATCCAACAACTGGCGGATATTTTAAAATTTCCTATGGTAATGCATTTACCATTTTGCACAACCATTTGTATGTGAGATGTGTCAGAGTGAGACATGTACCAAAATTGCTACCATCTGAACAGAAGCAAATGCAAGTAGAAGTGTGTCCACGGCTTCAACGTATGGTATTGGAACATGGCCAGGCCTACCTGCATTCCATCATCACTGGCAAAGATACTCTATGAGTCATGAGTCTATAACACTATGATTTTGAGAACAAACCAGATGAAATAGTCTGGAAAACACCTACATTTCCTGCTTCAAAGGTCAAGGTTCTCTGGGCAGCAGGAAAAGTAATACCAATTTCCTTCTTTTGACTGCTGGAGAGAATGCTTCCCCAAGCATTAAGTGCCCTACCGTACAACAATGAAAATGGGGAGTATCACATTACAGTTTTGAAGACCCTGGCCGAATATATTTGACAAAAATGTCCTGAACAGCAACAAATTGGTTGGCACTTACACCAAGACAATGCTCAGCAAGATGTCTCAAAGGTTGATGCTGGATATTTGGACAGAAAGTGAATTGAACGTGTGCTGCACCTAACCTTGCCCCTTGTGATGTGTTTACTGGTTCCCTCACTTAAATCAAATCATAGGTTTTAGCATGGTTTCCAAGAAATGGCAGACACAATGAGCCAGATGCATTCAACTCAAGGGGGATTACATTGAAAAAGACAATATTCAACTAGACTCTCCCTAATGTATTATTTGTGTGATAAAATCATTCTCATCTTTTCTTGACTTGCCCTCACATAATCATATTATTAACAATATTGCATGCTCCAATGGCCCCCGATTCTTGCAAAAGTCCAACCCCACCAGCGAGTGCAAGTAACCAAACGGGGCTCTGGCATTTGTAAGTGCAAAGTCGAACTGCTTTTCACATGTGTAGACATGTGGTGCGCTTACAGTAAAAAGCAGTCGCTAACTACCCACCATGATTATCATGGCCTGTACCACGTGTACTAGGGATAAGCAAAAAAAAAAAAAACAATATTGCGGGTCAACTCTCACCAGTACTGCAAGTTACCGCTGTCCCTACCAGAAATATTTATCATCTTCCCACACAGTTTGGACTTATAACCTTTACCAGGATCTTCAAACAACTGAGGAAGCTTGTGTACACCATCTGGAGAAGTTTCTATAGAATTAGAATGGAGAGTGGTGTGGAGAGGAACAATTAACAAATGGAGCTGGAATAGAGAACAGGTGGCCAACGGCTCATGCCACTCAATATACAATGCTTTTTCAGATAATAAAAGGATTGACTCCAGTGTATTTCCTGTTCAATGGGGGAGAAATATAGTAAAGCTTCAATAAGTCTCAAAACCTATTTATCCAAATTCAGCTTTTATATAACATCATTAGCACTGAATCATAAATTGTTGTTTGAATATAGAGTCCAACTTTTAAATAAACACCCTAAGTAACCTGAATTTTTGGTTGAATTAAAGTCAGTGTTGAATTAAAGCAAGTGTTGAGTTACAGCCGGTTGAATTAAGAAGAAAGAGAGATGCCACATACTATATTACTCTTGGTATAATAATCTCAGACATTCGACTGAGACAGTCTACTATGCCCATAGGGTCAAGTTGACATAGGCAACCTACCTGCTGAAAGGATCGTGGCCACCTCGGAAGCCATCATTCTCCAGACCCTCCTCTCCAAACTTGTCGTAGTGTTTCCTCTTGTCTGCGTTGGAGAGCACCTGTCACATTGCAACATGGTTCACTATCCGTACACACACATAACACATGGAATGTAAGGTAATAAGACCAAATCTAAACAAATGAATGGTGTGTGATGTTTCAGTAACAACATTGTTACCATCATTCAAATTGTACCTAATCACAGTATAGAACATGTGGAAAGAGAGAGGGAGAAGTTTAGAACATGTAAGATAATGTAAAAGTAACTGATCACACAACTGAATGTTGCTAAGTTCTGATGGGGCATTGATTTATCAACCTTCCATCATCAGGTGGTGCCATTGATAGAGGTCATGGACTTCCATTTCACCCTGTTCTGAGTAATTCTCTTCACCCTTGGGGGTCAGTGGAAGGATGGTCTAAACTGTTGGTTTTCTAACACTACGACCCGGGTTCGATTCCCGCATTGGGGACTTTTTTTCTGATTTAAAAAAATGCTCCAATGGCCCCCGATTCTTGCAAAAGTTCAACCCCACCAGCGAGTGCAAGTAACCAAATGGGGCTTTGGCACATTTGTAAGTGCAAAGTTGAACTACTTGTCACATGTGTAGACATGTGGTGCACTTGCTGTAAAAGCAGTTGCCTACTTCTACCCACCATGATTATCATGGCCTGTACCACGTGTACTAAGGATAAGTAAAAAAAAAAACCTCTTCCTATCTTCTAATTCCAGACCATTCTATTATCTGATAGATGGTGCACAGCAATCAGAAAAATTCAGTTGCATAATCAGAAAATGCTTTAGCATTAGGTCATGACAATTGTGCAATTTTTTTTTTCTCACACAAAGTTTTTTTTTTTTTTTAAATACCAAAAATATGTAAATCTTCCAAAAAAAGTAAGCTGTCTGTAGCCACCAACGTTGCTATGCTAGCCACCAACTTTATTCAAGAACTATAGTCGAGCTTTTTTTTATTAAGCCTATTGAAGAGCAATTATCGCTTGAAAGCTAGCAATTCAAAATAAAAAGAAACTCATTATGAGAAAATATTTTTGTATTTTTAAGATTAGGTTTGTTTACACTCTAGTGACTCAGCCGCCAACTTGGAAAGGGGATTTAATGACACTAATATGATGATGATAGCACAATTTAAATGTTCTTGGAGCTAGCAGCTCCCTTGTTAACTACTCGTAACTCGAACTTAGACTCAACCTAACCTGAAGTCACATAAATTAAGCAAACACCTCATCATGGCTTGTAAACACTTTACCGTAGACTAGTAAATAACATATTTATATTGTTCCTATTAAAAAATGTTAGGCTTTCTCATATTTAGAAATCTTAAATTCAATCTTTGTTAGCTATCAAGATTGCAAAATTTGGGACATAAACAGTGATCTAAAAGTAAACAAGACCAAAAAATAAACAAGGTTGCTATATGACTGCTATTATTAGACTCCAGTATTATGTCTTTTGGTTGATGACTACTAAAATACCAGGAAATTATTGGGTTTTGTTTTGTAAACTTTCTCTTAGCTGTAAAATAAGTAAAAGGCAGGTGCAGTATTTTCAATAATAAAAAAATGATGCTGGGATTTCTAAAACAGGTGAAAATATTATACTTCCAGTGGTAATTAATTAACCTTATATTTCATAAAAAGGCACAATTTAGATTATAGATTATAAACACAAGGTAAAAGACCAAATCCAAATTAATAAATGGTGTGTGATGTTTCGGTAACAGCCTTGTTATCTCTTCAGACAAAAGTACTGAATGATAAATTATACCACAGCATGTTTTAAATAGTTACTCTGAAACACACTATTTATTTATATAGATTTGGTCTTATTACCTTATGATCTTACATAATTCCATTAGACCAGAGTTAACAGCAGCTCTAAATCCCTGCTGTGTCATTGAGATATGATAGACTTTAGAGCCTTAAACCATTGGATCCTTCAGATGAAAATTTATTGCAATAACATTTTAACATTATCAGTTGTTTCATCTATTAAAATGAGAGACACACACATCATTGATGTGATTTCTGTTATTTAGAGAATTGTGTGACCTCCAAGTTTAGACATGTCATTTTTTCTCAGATGGCTTTTCCTAGTACATACAATGTACCCAATGCGGTATTTGATCTAGGGTCATGGGTGCAGAAATTGACAGTTCATACCACTTGTACACCTTGTGTTATTAACATAAATATCAGTCAATAATTTAAATAATAAAATTTACTATTTTACATTTAGGTGTACCAAAATATAACAGTATTAAACTGTTACAAAATAACTATAAAAACATCTACTTGTGACACTTTGATCTCAGCCGAAAGGCCGAGATGCGATACACTTATTTGAATATACAGGAAGTCCTTTCTAATGCAATATTCTCACGAGAGTTATTCACTCCAATTGGCCTGTAACCCAAACCAAAACCTATGTTTTCAACACTTACTGTTAAAAAATTGCCTTTTATTTGTCAAGCTTAGTTTTACAAATATATAACATTTTTTCACAAAGACATTTATTAAAAATAAAGAAAGCATATCCTGACCACGAGCACATGTGCTTTTTTGATGGCAGAGCACCATCTAGTGGAGCAAAAAAAAACTAAATGTTTATTTAACTTGCTCCGTGATATTTGGCCAACCCAATGTCTTGATAAATTAAGAAAAGCCATCCACGAACATGTTTCGTGCTGTTGGCGCTCGTCAGCGTGGAGTAGGCATTTATATTGATTGATCTAAACTGAATATTGTATACTAGACGAATGGCCCGGGCAACGCCCGGGTTTTACCCGAATGCGAATATATTTTAAAAACGTTGTCTTGGGTGGTCACTATAGACAGGGTGGTCTGTATAGACAGGTGTATGTATCACACAGCTGATAACAGGGTTGTCTAGAGTGGCCGCTATAGACAGGGTGGTCTGTATAGACAGGTGTATGTATCACACTGCTGATAACAGGGTTGCCTAAAGTGACCGCTATAGACAGGGTGGTCTGTGTAGACAGGTGGATGTATCACACTGCTGATAACAGGGTTGCCTAAGGTGACCGCTATAGACAGGGTGGTCTGTATAGACAGGTGAATGTAACACACTGATGATAACAGGGTTGCCTAAAGTGACCGCTATAGACAGGGTGGTCTGTATAGACAGGCAGCTGATAACAGGGTTGTCTAGAGTGGTCGCTATAGACAGGGTGGTCTGTATAGACAGGTGTATGTATCACACTGCTGATAACAGGGTTGTCTAGAGTGGTCGCTATAGACAGGGTGGTCTGTATAGACAGGTGTATGTATCACACTGCTGATAACAGGGTTGCCTAAAGTGACCGCTATAGACAGGGTGGTCTGTATAGACAGGTGAATGTAACACACTGATGATAACAGGGTTGTCTAGAGTGGCCGCTATAGACAGGTGTATGTATCACACAGCTGATAACAGGGTTGTCTAGAATGGCCGCTATATACAGGGTGGTCTGTATAGACAGGTGGATGTATCACACAGCTGATAACAGGGTTGCCTAAAGTGACCGCTATAGACAGGGTGGTCTGTATAGACAGGTGGATGTATCACACAGCTGATAACAGGGGTGTCTAGAGTGGCCGCTATAGACAGGGTGACCTGTATAGACAGGTGGATGTAACACACTGCTGATAACAGGGTTGTCTAGAATGGCCGCTATAGACAGGTGGATGTAACACACTGCTGATAACAGGGTTGTCTAGAGGGGGGCAGGGAGGACACGTGATCGCCGGCAGCCAATGGGCGCGCATTCTATTCGTGAGCTTCAGACATACAGACAGAATAAGGCAATTATATAAGTAGATATATTTTTTATAGTTATTTATACAGAGATGTGCCATCTTGGCCAAATTAAAAAGAAAAATATATAAATAGAATTTGAACAATTTTTTTTTTTTTTTAAGTGCAAATAACTTGAAAATTGTGAAAGATCTTTAAAAAAGTGCAAAATATTTTAATGCTAGGACAAAATTAAATACGATAAAACCTCTGTGAAAGAACACTCTCGCTAGCGGACACCTCTCCACAAAGGACAGTTTTCATCTACAAAATTACCATTTTTACTATTTAGCAACTCTCTGGTAAGAAGACACCTCTCCCTAAAGGACACTTTGGCTCTGCAATTAGGTGTCCTTTAGGGGGAGGTTCTAGTGTACTGTTTTTAGTCATTTTGAAACATGTAGTTTTGTAATTTGTTGTTTGAAAGAAAAGGTGCTGCATCCAAAAATCTACCCTTTAGTAATAAAGTAAAATAAATACAATAATACACATGTAATTACATTTCATTTAAAATATATATTTTTTTTAATTAGAGAGGAAGAAATGGATCACAAAGATATAATGAAAGGGCAACCTCCAGATTATGTAACTGAACTCACTGCCATTTATTGGAAAATATATCAATTAGCTGTTGGATTTTATTTTCCTAAGTTAGAGCCTATGCTCCTTTCTTGAAATATCAAAGAAAACCAACCATGTACACATTTCAGATTTGACATTCAGTATACATTTCAGATCTCCAATATACAGTCTGCACCACTCTGATGAAGGCCAACAGACAGAAATGTGTACACCATTTATTCATCTTGATATTTCAAGAAAGGGGTATAGTTGAATTCTTGTGGGAAAATACATAAAATCCCGTAAGATACTCAGTAGACCATTGTGATTGAATTATTCTGTCCTAGGCTTACTCACAATGATAAACAAAAATATCTCCATTTATAAATCAACCAAACATAAACTAACAATTGATAAAGCACAATTTGGATTATAGATTAGTTACAAGAAAATAAGACCTAATCCAAATAATTTAATAGTATGTGACATTTCGGTAACAGCATTGTTACCATCATCAGACAAATGAATAAATTTTTTATTCATTTTAGCATTTTTATTCTTTTGTCTGATGATGGTAACAATGCTGTTACAGAAACATCACACACTATTAAATTATTTGGATTAGGTCTTATTTTCTTGTGTCTATAAACTAACCTAAACACATGGTAATAAGATCAAATCCAAATAAATAAAAATAGTGTATTAATATAAATTGATTTATTTGGATTTGGTCTTATTACCTTGTGTTTGTAATCTATAATCCAAATTGTGCTTTATCATAAACTAACCTAAGGCATATCCTGATCGTGCAACAAAAAGTTGCTGATGGCTTGCACCATCTGTCAGAATAAATATCAACCATTCGTTGATTTTTAATCATTCCAGAATTGGCCAAATATCCATTTTTGATTTTAATCAAGAAAACCTAATTTGACCTATCTGAACCTAAAACCTAGTAAAAGAAAATGAGACCTAATCCAAATAATTTATTAGTGTGTGACGTTTCGGCAAAAGCATTTTCACCATCATCAGACAAAAGAATAAATGAGAAAAAATATTTCTCATTAATATCTCATTCTCGTTAATCTCATTTATTCTTTTGTCTGATGATGGTGACAATGTTGTTGCCGAAATGTCACACACTGATAAATTATTTGAATTAGGTCTTATTTTCTTTTATTATAATCTATAATCCAAATTGTGTTTTATCACCTAAAACCTAGTGTTTGATATGCTCAGTAGCACCAATGGTCCACAGACATGAGTACTCACCAAAAATTCAATAAAGTTAGCATTTTTTTAAAACATATTTTCTGATAGATGGCAGTAAGTCATCAGTAATCTTTATTTACATGATGAGGATATACCCTCTATTTCACTATATTTTACAGTACAATATATAAAGCTTTAAATAAAATCTCTTTAAATTTCTATTTTTAACATGATAAACTATAAAAGCTTTTTAAAAACATCATTTTAGACAGATTTTAAAATATGAGTACTTACATCGTATGCTGAACTTAGATCTTGAAATTTTTCTGTTGCTTTAGGATCATCCTTATTTCTGTCTGGATGAAGTTCTTTGGCCATTCTTCTATAGGCTTTCTTAATTTGGTTTGTAGATGCATCTCTTGGAACATCTAATATTTTGTAAAAGTCCCTCCTGGTTAAACACACATAAATATTATTGCAATTTGAAAAGTATATTTAATACAAATCATAAGATGTTTTAAATAATATCCTTTTTCAATGTATTATTGTTTTTAACAGAAACATCGGATAGACTATTTTTTAAAAAGTTCTACTGCATAGAGAAATAAACATATATAAATTATTCCGCCTAATTTTCTAAATAAGGTATATACGATTAATATTTTTAAAGAACAAAAAACGGATGCCAAAACTACTCTTTTGCCGGTTATTTAAACGAAACTAGTAAACAACACTTTTAAAAAAAATACAGATATAGTTATATATTATTGAGAATTTAAAATAGTATTTATATCATTACCCTGCATAAATTCCTACTACTATTATACATAAAAGTATATGTAGTATTAAAAACAGTCGAACTGCTGACGCCATTATCCACCCCGACACGTGTATGAATGCTATTAGTCGATTGTATCTCACTTTGGTATACACCAAATAAACAAAGAAATAGCTTGATGTTAAATGTTGACAAATTATAAAAAGAAATGACTTGACATTAAAATTTTTAAAATATATATATTCTGCCTTTTTTTTTTGTAATTTTTATAAAACAAAGCATTATATCCATCCATAATTTTAATGTATTCAATAAACACATTCTTTATTATATTATTTTATAACTTTTTAATTAAAAAAAAAACGAAAAAAGTAATAATTAATTATTATAAATTCGAAATCAACATAATTGATTAGATTTCTAAATCACTTAACTATTTTTTGAAATATCATATCAATCTAAATAGTAAAAGAAAGAGAGGCAGACTAAGAAGATGATTGGCAAAACCATACAAATCACTGGAATGACCTGTGTAGAAGCAAGAATGCTACCCTGAGTCAAGCACGAGAAATTTATATATTCCGGTAATAGAAGAATTGTAGGTGATAAGAAGATTTATTTTTAGCTCTTCAGTTTGTTTTTTTTTTTAACATATAGTAGGATATATCATCTGTGTGTAATTGTGACAAAAACTAATATATAAAAAAATAATATATAATATAGCACTCTATTATAATTGAACAGCGTTTTTATTTTTTATTTTTTCACAATTTAAACAGCGATTAAAAAAATTCTTATTTTTTATTTAGCTCTAGGCGTAGAGGATCTATGACCCACAAATACCATCTGGAGTTGCAAAGCAGTTTTACCCTGCTTGCGAGGTGTCCCTATATCTGAAAACCTGGCTCTCAGGTGTTAGCTTCCATCCATAAGCAAATGAAGACAACAGGTGTAATGAAGACGATCGCCTACAAGTACCATCTAGGGCTTGAGGTGGGAAATGCCAGCCATCACATCGCCTGTTTATTTTTTGGGGAATAACTTTCGCGGTTTACTAAATGAAGAGACTATATATAAAATAAGACTATACAGTCTTATCTGGTAAATGGGGAAATAGAAATGAGATGATATATTGGAGAATATATTTGTGTGTATTAATTTCACTCAATGGTTCAAAGGCTCATTGAAAAGGTTCCTAGAGTTTCACCACTCATGATCTCTGGTGGTTACAGCATTACCAGTACAGAAAATTTACTTGTGTTAACAGGTTTGGCTTCTATATCTGTAAGTGATTTGGAATACACTTTTTATATGATTAGCTGTAAAAATTGGTGGCCTAAATAGATTTGAAAAGGGGATGAAGGGACACTTACTGAAGAGGGCAAAATCAACAAAAGAACTAATCTGTATGTGAAAATGTGGTAGGGGAGGCTACCACAAGATCCCCCAATCAACTGAGGCCTAATCCTGACAGCCAACTGGACCCTTACTGCTGTAACCTGGAGTCAGAAGTAATAGAAACTCCACATCATTCAGTGACCCAGAACCCCATGAAAAACTGAAAGGAGATAAAACTTACTTCAGGGGCGCATCACTGGACCAGTAAGCGTGTAAGGGGCTACTCAAAGCCTTGTATGAGGATATTTGGCATACGCGGATAATTGAAGAGAGTGGCCAAAGAATAAAAAAAAAAGAAAAGAAAGGCCTATAGATTGACCTTCCCCACTGACTACTCCATCAATCACTTCCTGGGCGCCCGCTACACCCTGACTCCAAGAGTCCCACAGTGATGGAGGCGGACCTGTGTGAGGTGACTTCAGGACCTGACAGGTTCGACAGCCCTGGTTTGCAAGCCCAACCAAGAAAAGATGGCCACGGAGCAGATGAACCTGGGCTTCATCTCAAGAACCATCCCAGTTATCACTAGACAAGCTACTGGAGTGGACATAGTGTGAGTTTGAAGAAGCCATGCAAGAAATAATGGCGCCTAAGAGGTAGAGATGAGCAGTAAGATATACCAGGTTGAACTGCAAAGCCAACCACGAGAAGCGGGCCATGAATTAAAATAATCACAGAGGCAAAAGGAATGCAATTATCTTTTGCTCCTTACAGTTTTGAATATTAATTTTAAAAATATTTTCTATCTCTCTATATACATTTACAAAAATTTAAATACTGTATATTAGAACCCTTATACCTTTATTTTCACATTTCATTTTTTTAAACCCCAAGTTCACGAATTTCATGGAGGCGTACACTTTTAAAATATAGATAGTGGTCATCGAGCTTGCGAGAGATAGACGAGGGAGGAGAGGTCCCGAGGGGTCCATCTGGCCGCACCCCCTTCCTTTAAAAGTAAATTCGTTTGTTCCTCAAAGGTTTATGCATTAAAATTTTTTCTTACTCAATATCTTGAAACTTTTTATATTACTTGAAGAAAATAGTATAAAAGTGAAATTATTCTAGGATCAGATGGTTGAATTAAGAAAAAAGGCATCTCTCGATCGTGCAACTAAAAGTTGTTGATGGCTTGTGCCATCTATTAGAATAAATATCAAATAATCATTGATTTTAATTATTTCAGAATTGGCCAAATACTCTTACTTGATTATACAAGAAAAGCTAACCACGTACGCGCCGGGCTGTTGACCCTCGTCAGGGTGGGGTAAAGCTCTACTTCAATAACCATTAAAGCTGGTCGTTGGGGCATCCTGAAAAATCCTTAAACAGGTATTTAAGCCTGAAGGGCGTGAAAAAATTGCGTAAGATTAGTTGATATTTTCAGACATATGCCGCGAGTCATCAGCAACTTTTAGTTGCACGATCAGGATATGCTGCTTTTTTTTTTTCATTTTCATATTATGTTAATGAAATTTTAATTGGCAAGTTCTTGTTCAAAAGCTAATTTTATATCAATTATATAAACTTGAGCAATAGTTCAGCGCGCTAGACTAAGATTCTTCATTTTCCCTTAAATATCATTGAGCCTCAAAGAGGAGAAACTGGGTTGAAAGAGAATATAGTGAACTTAACCTCTAAATAATCGTTTAGAATGGAAGGCGTTAAAAAATAGTCCCCAGGCAATCGCAACAGAAATGGGGCACAAAAAACATATAAGCTCTGGGATAAAAATGTTAATGATTGTATCAAAATCAGGCGTGATGTGTGTGGCACAAGAAGGGATCTCAGTATTCAAATATGGTAAAACTAATAAATAAGGAATCTCTGAAACTGAGGGAAAACGAACTGGTCGACCAAGCAAAACTTGTAGCAAATCGGGGAGGGTCTACATGAGAGGTGTGTATGTCCCCAAAGACACTCTGTGCCCACAATGCATGTATATTACTTTTTTGTCGGAATCAAATGAAGAATGACCATGTGGATCTCATGGAATAAAGTCCGCCCTGAGTTGATGAGGGCCATTAATCCGAAACCATGGTCTCCATGTGGACGCTTCTCAGTTTGCCAAAACTGGTGTTGTGGTTTATCACTATTAGATGGCGTCTAGTTATGATGTTGACGGGAAAAGCGCCTTATGTTTTTATAGATATTTAATTTTGTATTTTAAATTTAAATCTTTTTATTCTTATATATATTTTTAAGTACATTGATTTTTTAAAATAAGTTGCTGAGTAAAATCTTTTCAATCAAAAATAAGTGGGTAATTCCCCCTTTGACACTGTGTGCTAGCCGGTAAAGCTTTAAATCTCTACATGGGGCATAGAAGAATAATTTATGGTTCGCGCTTCTGAGACCATTGTCACGCACTTCTTTTGGAGAGATGTAGAGATTTAGAAATAGCAACAACAACTACCCTTCTCAACAGATAATATATACTGATGGAGGAAGATAAGTTTGTTGGCAGATTACCAAAGCCTGGGTGTAAAGATAGCGAGTCATTGGTGACACCAATTACGAAGAAAAGAAATAAAAGCATTTGAGTACGTATGTTTCTCTTACATACAGAACAAACTTCTACTGTCCTTAATGCGATAAAAAAATATTGAAAGTGCTTGACTCATCAGTTGTAAACCCCTTCAGCGGTTTCGCCAATTTAATCTACCAGACCGATTCTTAGAGCTTTAATACTGTATTGGACGATTCTGCTTATATACGCTGCACTGAAGAATGGAATCTCAGAAATTGTTTAAATGCTTTCGTATCCTATATATAGATGGCGCATTATTGCCTTATATCCATTTATGTCTAACTGGCCTTGTCCTTATTGTTTGCGGAAGAGCATTTCTTGACGCAAATATTTATATGTAATTATACTGTCCTAAAAGCTTATATCCATAGTTTTTTTGAATATCATTTCCGAGATTCCGCCCATCAGTGCAGCGTATTTAAGCAGAATCGTCCAATACAGTTTTAGAGCCCTGAGAAGTGTTCTGATAGATTAAATTGGCGAAACCGCTGGCAAAGTTCTCCACTGATGAACCAAGACCTCCCAATATATATTTTTTTCATCTCAGAAAGGTCAGTAGAAGTTTGTTTTGTGTGTAAAAGAAACTTCGTGCTTAAATACTTTCATTTCTTATATATAGATGGCGCGTTTTTGCTTTATACGAAGCAAGGAGTCTATACCTGCATTAAATTCCATTTAGATGAATCTTTGAGTGAAAAGTGGAGGAATGCCGAAATAGGACGAGGAATCTTTTGTATCAAACACCCAGCGAGAAATGGCAAAACTCTTTCTGTCAAGAGTTTTCCAGGTTCAAGATAAAAGCCTATGTCCAATATGCATATGCCATTAATAACGCCGATGCAAGGCACTACCCCACGGAATTTCCTTAAGGATGCGGTTGAAAGGACCGAGGATATGGGTGCTATTGATCTGGAGCTCCTTAAGTATCATAGTTATTTGATCGAGAGGACTGATGACGTGGCAGTAGAGAACTCTACCCCTGCTGCATATAGAAAAGGAGTGACACTCAACGGAGTCAACTTGCAGATGTTTCCCCGCGGAGAAAGAGAGGGGTATCTGTTGTTTAAATACTGTATTTTTTTGACTGAAAACATTTGCTGCGGTTGAAGGCTATGGGGATACAAATCCATCTTGAAGTAAGGACACCTTTATGACCACTGTGTATATATTGTCACGGTAGTGATGACGAGGAGGCATTTAATTAAGATAAACAAAGTGTTTATTTATCAATGCAATAATAGAGTTATGCAAATCAGATAAAAATCATTCACAAAAATAATTATAAACAAGGTGTATGGATCAGCATTTATTTGATAAAATATTCATTGACATTGTCCCCTTCTTAGGTGAACAGCGTCTTGCTGTACCAATTTATTTGAACAGGTTACCTGGTGCGCTGGATCATAGTACGGTTTCATCCTGAGTACATGGACTAGGTCTCTTTTCTGGCGTGTCCGGCCTCATGGTTCCGCAGATTCGATTTCCGTCAGATACTTTTTTCCGGGTCACATTGTATTATCCGAAGTACCTTTTCATGAGTTTTTTTAAGAGTTACACTTTACGTACTGATGTGAAAATTCACACGGGATAACCGACGCTGTAGTCTGCTGCTTCGTGTTTGGAGTTGTATTTAACTTTGCTTCTTGGGCCTTCAAAATTTTAATCATGCCAGCTGTCGCATCTTTAACTATTGCTGTAACATTCTGACTGTATTCCTCTTGAAGATCTTTATTCGGATTTGGGAATAGAGTGTTTGCAGTCGTTTCGCTTTGCGTCCATGGACCAGTTCAAACGGGGTGAAACCTGTCCGTGTCCTGCTTGGCCGTGTTTTAGGCAAAAGTGACGTAGGTTAGGATATCGTCCCAGTCTTTTTGATAGATGCTCACAAAACAATGTTTTGTTAAGTCTTTCCATAAGCCATTCGTCTGGGGATGATAGGCTGGTGTAAACCTGTGTATGGAAGATCACTGGTTAATAAGTTCCATCAACATCTTTGATTGAAATACTCGTTCTTGGTCTGTAATGATTTCTCTGGAGGCTCTGCTTTTCCTTTTTCCATCAAGAACTCGACAACTTCTTTTGCCTCTGTGTAAGGCCTTGGCAATAGCGAATCTGGTTAAATAGTCTATACAGACTATGATCCACTTATTAATACTATCAGACCTGGGAAATATTCCAAGGATATCCATTACAACTCTTTAAATAGTGAAGGTTTCAGAAGAAATGTGTTTAAGTAGCCCGGGTGGCTTTTGAGTTGTCTGTTTCTTTCTTTGACACTCTTTTAAAATGTCTCGGAGAATTCCTGGCCATAAATATTTGCTTTTAACTCTTTTATAGGTCTTCGAAAATCTAAGAATACCTGCTGTAGAGCGTCATGTAAAATTTTTATCAGCTCTAAACGTAGGTACTTGGGAATAAATAGAAGGTACTGGTTTCCAAGGGATCGAAATATTTTTGTACAAGGTTTCTTATAACAGTTCATATTCTTTCGAATCGGCACCATGTCCTTTTGTTTATACTATAAATTTACTAATATCAGGGTCTTTTCTTTGTCTGCCTCGAAGCATGTCAGAGCAGCTATTGGGGTATATATCATCATCATAATCATTGCCTGCTTCTTCCGCTTCTCTCTAGTTGGAGAGGATATCGAGAAAGACAGTCGGCATCTTGGTGTTTGCGTCCACTTTTTATTAACAACCGTTATGTTGTATTCTTGAAGTTTTAAGGCCCATCTCGCCAACCTTCCTGTCGGGTCCTTCAGGTTGGATAACCATCAAAGACCATAATGATCATTGACAATGACAAAATCACAACCAAAAAGGTAAGTTCGAAATTTGTTTATGGACCATATATTACTTCCAAGCATTCTCTTTTCGTTATTAGATAATTATCCGCCTTAGATAAGGTTCTTTAAGCATAACCAACTGGCTGCTATTTCCGGTCGTCGATCTGAATGAAAACAGCTCCAATTCCATTACCTCTGGCGTCACTATAGCTCGGTTGGCAGCTGCTCATCGAAATAGGACAAAACAGGTTCAGACATCAATGCTCTTTTAATGATTCAAAAACACCCTGTTGGGCATATATAGAGAGAAAGAGAGATTGAGAATGGAACATTATTTATTACAATGTACATATAAGCTTATATAAGGTTGAATACAGAATAATATAAATATGAATAAATAAGATTAAATATAAGGATATATAAATGAATGAATATAAAATTGATAAATATACATATAAAAAACAAAAGAGGCATATCCTGACCAGGCTCACATGAGCTTTTCTAGATGGCAACGTTTATTTAATTTGCTCCGTGATATTTGGCCAACCCAATTTCTTGATAAATCAAGAAAAGTCAACCACGAACGCGGTCGAAATTTGGTCGTAGAGGTACAGTCTACACCACGCTGACGAGAGTCAACAGCCCGAAACGCGTTCGGGGGGTGGAACGAGGCACATCCACGGTGGAGGTCCACCGGGCAGCCAGCTCTGCAGCAGGATATGCCTGTAGCCGTGCCGAGTCCAATGCCCGGCGGGCCCTCTGCCTGGTAAGATGGGTAATGGAGGTCGCCGATCCCCGCAGGACGATGGTCTCTGCCTCGTACTCCACATAATATCTGGAGCTGGCTTTTCCTGCATGAGACGCTGGCAGAAGGACCCCAGGTGCTGCGCGTCCAGGAGCGCGGCCCGCGTTGGGCGCGCTAGGGCAGGGGCGCCATCGGAGAAGTCACCGAGAGTCGCCTGTATTCAACGTTCGGGAGCCAGCAGGTCTGGCGGCCGCAGGAATCTGTTGTCGCCTCGAAGACACAGGGACCTCAGCCTAGTGGGCTGAAAAACCTCAAGGACGCTTGAGGCGACCTCCCAGAGGCTCAGAAGTCTCCTCCTCCTAGGCGAGAGCCAGACGTCAGGAGCCGACGGTGTCAGCCACGGCCGGCTGCGGACCAACCAAGAGTAGCCGTTGGTGGCGCCACGCAAGTGAGGCCTGGAGCCCTTTCAGGCAGGCGAGCCGAAGCTGGCCCGCGATGTCAAGTAGGCCGACGCCACCCTCGGAGACTGGACGAGCCAGGATGCGCCCGGGAAGCCACGAGACTCGGCTCATATCCCACATGAAGCGCGCCAGTCGCGCCTGCAGCCGGCCGATGGTGGTGTCAGGTGGAAGGTAACCGTGAAGGTGGTGCAGGATGGAACCCAGGACCAGGCTGTTGGCCGCGGGTGACCACCTCGCGATGGCTCGCTCCAGCAGCCCCATCAGGTGTGAGACCTGGGAGGTGACGGTATTCCTGGAAAAGATTGTGCAGCCCAGGACGGTCAGCCACTCGGACGTCCAGGAGATTCCCAGAGGAGAATCCGTCCGGTGTTTCCAGGAACCGCACCAGGGCCCTCAGCTCTTCCCGAAGTTGACAGCCACCCCGGAGGACATGCGGAACTCTTCGAAAATCAGGGGCACGAGCTCAAACTGAACGTTGTCCCTGATGAAGAGTGCGATGTCATCCGCATAGGCGACCACGCTGCCGCGGCCCAAGATCCTCTCGAGGCGGCGCAGTAGAGGACTAACTCCGATGCTGAAGATCGCGGCGCTGTGATGGCATCCCTGCCTCACCCCGTTGAGAAGTGAGAAGGCCTTGGTGTAGACATCTCCGACCCGGATGGAGGCCACTGCTTCCCCGTAGAGGACAGAAATCCACCCTAGAAAGGTAGATGGTAGGCCCAACTTCTCCAGCAGGGCGAACAGGTAGCTCCTGTTCAGGGTGTCGAAGGCTGACTTCAGGTCCAAAGAGATGACAGCCAGCGGCGTGTCATGTCTCGCGCCCAGGCGACTTTGTCAGACACTTGCGCAATGTTCCAGGAGGAAGACCGTCCCGGAACGGCGTATGTCTGACTTTGAAGTATGAGGTCTGGCAGATGACGACGCAGACGGCCCATGAGCACGCCGCTGTCGGTCGTTGGTAGGATGATTGGCCGGAATGCCTGTAGACCCGGACCACCGTGCACTTTCGAAAGCAAAATGACTTTGCTGCGCCTCGAAGATGAAGGCAAGATCCCGCGGAGTCGATAAACCTCAAATATGCAAAGGGAACCAAGGCCATCTGGCCCTGGAGCTTTCCTTCTACCACAGCGCTGTATGGCTCTTATGACCTCCCACGATGTAAAGTCGAGTTGATCTGGAAACATTGCATGAGCGAATTTCCGAGGATGAGGTCTGATGTCCTGAGGGAAAAATTGATTCAGCACAGCGAGGCAGGTCTCTTCGGGAGAGAAAGGAGAGCTATCATCATGTTTGAGAAGAGGCGGACCTCTTGGGGAGCTGCGTCCTCGGGCGATAAAACGGTGAATGACACTCCACGCCACTGGTAAAACCTCCTCACAGAGGTTGAGCCAGGAGTGGCGTTTAGCTTTCCGGATAGCTGCCTTGAGCTTGTTGTGACACGCACGATATTGTAGCAAAGTATTTATTTTATTAACAGAGTAACATTTTTGATGTTTAAATTTTGCTACTCTAAACTTCCCTTTTTGCATATCTTTTGTTTATTATTCATAGTTTGTTCTTGCCTTAAATAAATTGCTGTATTATCCTAAAGTTTGTCTTTCCTATTTTCCACGTTGCATTTTGGTGGAGATGATGGGTAAATTAGGGTAGGCAAACTGAAGATCGCCGAAAAGACCTCAAGGCCATGGGTGCTGTGATCTACATTTTCCGAGACTGGCTCCAGGATTCCACCGCCGTGTCAAAGCCAAGACTTCCCTCCATGATGACGATGTCCCTATAGACGATACGACGACAAAGCCGCTCTTCACGCAGCAAGACAAAGGACGCAAAGGTACTAGGGACAAACTTCCAAGACTTCGATGGAATTCTTGGCAGAAGCACGTCAGTAACTATAAATAATTGCAAGTTGTGGGTTAAAGCTCTCATTGGGAAGGAGCTATGTAGCAAAGTATTTATTATTTTGTTAACAGAGTATCATGTTTGATGATCAATTTTGCTACTCTGTAAACTTCCCTCTTTGCATATATTTTGTTTATCATTCATAATTTGTATTTACCCAAAATAAATTGCTGTGTCATTCCGAAGTTTGTCTTCCCTAATTTTCCACGTGGCAATATAATCTATGGAAAAAGTTCCTAATAGAGCTCTGGATTTTCTGGCTGCTTCAGCGGAGGGTTACTACCAGTTTTCTGAGCCGGCTCAGCTCGGGGGTCCACCATGGTTTAGATGGTCTAGAAGTGTTGGAACGTCTGCGCATGGAGGACTCACAGGCTGCCTGTAGGATTGAAGTAAGTAGGGGAACTGTCTTGTCAATGTCTTCTGGTGTAGAAGCCATATCTAGGAGGGCAGTAACTTGAAGGAGAGATGAGTTGAGGAACGATTGGAAACAGTCTTGCACTTGCGTGAGGATTCCACCCATATGGTAGTTTCCTCAGTGGTGACCATGTCTGGAAAGATTGTCAAAATCAGGATGTGGTCGGTGAAGGCCAATTCCTCAAGCAAGCTCCAAGAAGCATGTATCACTAATGAGCTGGATGACAATGTAACATCATCTGGGTCGCGGTAGAAGAACATGTCCACCATGACGTCCCACTTGAGCTCGCGGCTGATGGTACCGCGCAGGCGCAGCACTTCACGGGCCAGCATCCACCACATCAGTCCAATAGAATGGGGAGCCTTGTTGTTGCAGGGGATGGCAATATCCACGTAGGTCAGGGGAGAGTCCGTGTTGCAGAAAGCAATCACCGGAATGTTCACATAGGAAGCCTCAGTCAGGGGCTGGTGGTCCACGCGGGGGTCAGTCACCACTAGGAGACGGGGCTCCCGGTAGGCGGCTTGGATCTGATTGGTGAAGGTACCGGGGGTGTACCGACCAGCAATGGGGGTGGCTCCAGTATGCGCGGCATACTTGAAGACTGCGCGCTGACCCAGGGGACGGGAAGAGATGACGCAGACATCAGCGGGGTTTTCAATGCTGACGATGGCACGAGCAGCCAGCAGCAGTTTCTCCCAGGTCTTCTTGAGGTTGATCAAGTACTGTCCATTGGCGCAGCGGGTGTACTTGTACTGGTCCATCTGGACGAGGAAAATGGATGAGGAAAGATGTCCATTTGACCATGTAAAGGATCACAGTATCACCCAGAAAATGAAGGTCGTTGCAGCAGGCGAAGTCTTCAAGGTTTGCTCTATGGGTGTCCAACTTTGCACTGATACCCCAAGGTGGGAGAGTGGGTATTGACATCCATACCTAGGATCATAAGAAATGAGGTCCTGTTTATAAGTTCTTCCAACTGAGGAAGGAAATCCTCCTCTGACCTATAACCATGCCAGTAGGCTGAGCAAACTGCAACTACTCGCTGATCCAGGTAGATGTTAATTGAGGTGATGGGGGTGTCCCGAGTGGCTAGAGTTATGGTTCACAATAATAATTATGAACAAGGTATATGAAACAGCAGTGGGGTCAATTCGATTCATGAGCAGATTATTTAATCTCTCTCTCTCTCAGTGATAATTTATTATTATATATTTATTAAATAATAAATTATTCACTAACACAATATATATTGTTAATTAAACTTGGTAATTAAACTTTACAACATCTCTTCAAGAAAATTCTACCACCATATATACTGATGGAACACAGAAGGAGTTGGAGTATTCTTTCTACCTTCCCTTAAACTCCAGCACTAGTGTTCAGCCTTTCAAGCAGAACTCTTGGATATTCTTTACATGACAAAGGCATCCAGATTTTCCCATATGAAAACTTATAAATGGCCACAGACTGCCAATCATATCTTTTTGCTATAAGAATTCCTTGGTCCCCAAGAACACACCTTGTTGAAGAAATCATCTGTCAATTACATCATGTACTCAATAAACAACTCTGCTTGGTCAAAGGTACAGCGGTATTGTAGGAAATGAACTAGCAGGGCCAAGCAACTAAGTCTGCTGCACATTTTAATTTACCCCTAGTCTCTCACAATCCTTCCAAAAAGTGTCACCTGCTTTTAAATAATTCAGCTTGAACAGAATCTATCTAAGGATTACTCAACCAGGAATCTCAGATTTGCAGCCATTCCAAGACTTTTGATCTCCATGCTACCAAGAATCAAACATGGGTACACTTATACAACCATCTTACACAGATTATGAGAAAATTTTAAAAGAGGACTTGATTCCCCTTATTGCCAGAATGATGACCAAAAAGTGGATAATTTTCTCTTTTCATCTACCCAGCAATCCAATACTAAAGATTTCAGACAGAAACTCTTAGTAATTCCCAATCTCAGCTTGACATCACAGGAAAATCTTCCTATAAATAAATCTGCTTTAACCCTAATATCTTGGACTATTACCCTCATCTCTCTATATATAAAAGTCAATTTCTGTCTGTCTGTCTGTTTCGCGATAAACTCAAAAACTACTGAACCAATTGGTACCAAATTTTGCATGTGGCTTTTAATAAACCTGAGGAAAATTTTCGGCTGCATTTTGAATAGTATTTTTGGCTATTTCTTTTTTTCATTTGAAGAACTTTTTTTTACGCGGACTAATCCGGAATGGAATGAATACCTAAATATGGCCATTTTTTTAAAGCATCGGTGGTTCAGTGGTAGAATGCTCGCCTGCCACGCGGGCGGCCAGGGCTCGATTCCCGGCCGATGCATTTTTTTTTAACAATTTTTAAAACTCATTTATATTATATCTTCTATATATATAAAAATGAATGTTTGTATGTTTGTTTGTTGGTTTGTATGTCCGGTATACAAATTCGCAGTAGTTCACTAATTCAAACCAAAATTTCCATACATTAGTAAAAAAAATAGGGGAAGACGATAGGCTATTTTAAAAAAATATATAAATCAATTATTAAAACTATATATTATTAGTCAGAAAATGATGATGACGATATTGCTGTATCATGTAAGATTATCAGATACAAAATTATATCGGGAAAAATTCCAAAAAGCAGAGACCACGGGTGAAACCAGCTCATTATTTTGTACGCAGGAACAAAATTCTAACAGAAAAACATTCATTCGAGCAGAAAACAAAAGCCAGATCATCTTTCTATAAAAATATCGCTTCTCAGACACAAAGTTTGGAGCGGGACGTTTCACAAGAGTGACATCCACGCCGCCAATTTATAATTGTAACGAAAAGCATTTAAATAAAAACATTTAATCGGGTAAAACCCGGTCGTTGCCCGGGTCATTCGGCTAGTTGTAAATAAAATCAAAAAGACTTGAGTCTGAAAGACAACCCTGGTAATTATATGCGTGTACATTCAAACATTTTCTTGGTCACCAATAAAGTGTTTCTGTTGTGAATAAGGGTGAATAATTCCTTCTTGAATACCCTTTAAAGCTATGCAGCACAACGACATAACTCTGTGCCATAGATAAATAAGTTTTAGGTTTGCATCACTATGATAAATGATATTCCTTTTTTTTTTTTAACATAAAGAGGTTGAAAAAGAATGTAAAAACGATAGCCATATAACAGAAACTCAACTTGTACATCGACTAGCAGCCACAGTGGTCTGTTGACCTCCTGTCATGGGGAGTTCAGACTGTAAGTGAAGAAAGCCAAGCAGAACAGGAGGTGGCTTCTTCTGTAAGGTCAGAGATGTCAAACCCCAGAGAATCAGCCAGGAGAAATATTTGTGGTGGGAGCATGAAAAGAAGTCTGTTCCCCTAGAAAACAGGCTAATTCAAACTGCCTGCAATGTCCTTAAGACCAACAGCGTCATCCTTCCAGATGGTGATGTAAGGATTTCTCAAGAAAGTTAGAAGACCAGGTTTGTTTACTAGCACAGAATTATGCTATCTGCACATGCAGCGAGCAAGGATGATCTCTTAAAGATGCATGGTGGGACTAAGATGTTGGCAGCAATAATCCAACCCATCATATATAGTTTGAGTCTAAAGGCGATCCATTAAATAAGTTTAAATAAAATATATAGGCCATGAGTAACCTGAACCACCTCAATCTAGCAGTCCCATCAGGTAGATAGACTGAGCAATGACTGTGTTCTTGATACAGTTCAGGACACTTTAGAGACTTGAAGAGCTAAAGGATTTTAGAAAATATCCACAGTAAAACCCCTCTTACAATTTTAAGTTCGTTATAAGCCTAGTATTTGAAATATATTTTATTATTTTGGGACTTAAATGGGTTCATTATAGGGGTAGTTCATTATGTTAAAAATCGCAAAGTTCGTTATAACGATGGTATTTTCAATGGAATGGAATCGCCTTAGATTCGTTATAAGGGAAGGTTCACTATATCCGGAGTTTGTATTAGCGGGGTTTTACTGTATTTGGTAATGCAAAGAGGGTTAGCATCAAAGGCTATCCACAAAGTTGACAGTCACTCCAGAGGCTACACACAGCTTTTCAAAGATTAGGTGCACAAGCTTAAAACGGAAGTAGCATCTCTGGTGTAGAGAATAAAGTCATGCTCATTTATTACAAAGTAGCTGCACCTAAATATCCTCAAGATCAAGAGGCAGCACAGCAGAAACTAATCACATTGATGAGGTTTCTAAGTGGCATCTCCGACGATTATTGAACTTGCCGAGTAACACACCAGGCTACATACTACGCATGGAAACCGGACGCTTCTCACTAGGAGTCACAGCAACCAAACTAATTCTAAAGTTCTGGTTAAGAATATTAAAAATGGAAAAATCCAGATTGCCTGCAATCTGTCTAGCCCAATTATGGGAAACCTCCACTCTAACGAATACCTTTATAGGTTTTACAGAAAATTTAATGAATATCCTAAACTCAACTGGATTCATGTGGTTAAAGAACTGTTCAGACCCCAATATTCTACAGAAAGCAATACCTCAAATTATCAGAATCACTATAGAACAGTCTATTCAAACTGATCAATCAAGAATAACCCATTCGAAGCTGCACACACACTACAAATATTTGCATAAAACATTCGCAGCAGAGAACTATCTACTAAGTGAACTCCCACTGCCGACTAAACGCCTCATTGCGCAATTGAGAATTCTATTTGTTTTATATCGAGAAGACCAGATAAAATATCTAAAGACAGAAGAATTGTATTGCCAACTATGCAAAAATAGAACTGAAAATGAATTAGAACATTATATATTTGAATGCATGCCTCTTGACACGGAAAGAAAAATACTTTTCTCTAAGATAGGCCATACACACTTCACACTATATTCTTTATTATACAACTTTATAGACAATAGCTCAGTAGCTTTGAATCTATATAACTTCTATAAAAATGCTGTAAAAAAGAAAGACTTAACCGAGCATTCAAACATACCAAAAATTTCTGTTTGATGATGAGGACAGAGCCAATATCCAATTATTTGTTTGGGCAGGTACGATAAGCTAACCCCCCACACCGATAAAACGGTGTTTACCTTACAACTCTGAACACTGATTTTCCTGAAAAATCTCTTAAAGATTTCTTGAAAAAAGCCATGGTCCACCTGTGCTGTGTGAGCAGAAGAGCTTAAATTGACTTGTTCCATTATATGTATGCTCCATATGTAAATACCTGTTTTTTTTTTCCTCTTTTCGCTCTCCACTTCTTCCATCCATATTTCCAATTTTTTTTTTTCCAAATCCATATTCTTATTTTCCATAGGATCATTCAAAAATAATAATCTGTATATATTTATCATGTGTATATAATCTTTCTCGATTTTTACCCCTTTGTATATTTCCCACTTTCATAGGTTTCTCCGTCTTGTAACCCCAAGGAGAATCCTCTGTAAGACCTGTGTGTCTTAATAAAGGTTTTTGTGTGTGTGTGTTTCTAAGTGTGGCGGATCACAAACCATTACATTTGTCAAGTGCTGAGAATCTGTTACTATATTTTCTAAAGAGTAAATTGCCGTAATGCAGAGCCTTTCATGACCTAAAAGTGATGCAAAAAAAAAAAAATTAATACAGTATCTGTTTCATTATGCACGTACATGCTGTTTTCTATGATAAAGCACAATTTGGATTATAGATTATAATAAAAGAAAACAAGACCTAATCCAAATAATTTATTAGTGTGCGACGTTTCGGCAACAACATTGTCACCATCATCAGACAAAAGAATAAATGAGAAAACATGTTACAGCAAGTTCTTATATAGTCCTGTTATCAAGTGTTTAAACAAGATAACAGATAAGGAAAATAGTTTTTAAGTCAACTTGAAATATTCTTCTTGGATTAGGTCTTGTTTTCTTTTATTATAATGCTGTTTTCTATTTTATTATTTATTGTATCTCTCTGCTCTATTGATTAGGAAAATATAACAAAACTGGATAAAAAAGAAAACAGGTCAGACAAGGACTCAGTTACTTCAAACCAACACCCCAAATAATTAGCCCAAACAACTTCACATATATACAGTAAAACCCCTCTATGGTGAACCCCAATGGGACAGAGCTTTTGGTTCACTATAGCCACGGTTGAGCTATTTTTTTACTTTTCAAAATTTTTTTATACCGTATAATTAAAGGACAGCCATACACACAGGAAAAGGCTGCCTCTTAATAGTGGTCACTTTATTTTAATTCCCTTAATTGACCAATTTCTTTACATTAATACTGAATAATAACTCTGCCTTTGCCGGTCCCAAGCCCGGATGAAAAAGGAGGAGGGGGAGCAGTAACAAGCTCGATAAAAAACCTGGGTTCAGCTGGCCCGGCTGATAGTACCCTGTAAGGGCTCCTAATCCAGGAATACAGGATGAGCAGTGTTTGTACTCCATGTTAGGAGCAGCTGCACATGGCATCTGTTCCTCATGTCAGAGGCGGCCATTTCTTTTGGAGCTAAGTCGGCCTGCCACTGAGTAGTGCTCCCAGTCTTAATGACAAAGGCAGACGCATTCTACTTCACCCAGTCATGATGGTTGTCAAACAGACACCATCAGGAGTCACAACTTGATATCCTAATATGATTGAGATAAGAAAGAAGAAGAATAATGAATAATAAAATAATTTATTTGTTGATAGGTTCTTCTTATCATTAGTATACACTTTAAAATCAAGACAAATCCTAGATGATGTTTTATTAAATATATATTGAAAGATATAAAATATTTTAAAAACATCTTTATGATATTATAAAACACAATCACAAGGTAATAAGACCAAATCCAAAAAAAAAAAAAAAATAGTGTGTCATATCTATAAAACACAATGTTTACTTGAAAAAATGGCTCTAATACCTTGTTGCTTCAAAGCACTCTTCAAGCATTGCACCTTTCAAATAAAGTCAATAAGGGTTATTCTTTCATTTAATGTTTCCACATATTCTTCTAGTCTAGATTTCGTTTTGATTTGAACCTGTCTGAAAATCATTGTTGGCTTTAAAAATCATCATTGTTCATGGCACAAAAAATAATTTTTGTTGTATCATGGGCCCGTTTATTTGGATGTTTTTTAGCCCTAGCATGTAGGATTGCGGCAAAAGTTGAGGTTGATTATTCTTTGTAAAAGGCTGGAACTAACACTTTTTGGTTTTACATTTAAAAAAAAAGCGTATTAACCTTTTTAGTTTTTTGAAAAGCCTATATGTTAAACGAAATCTTCAGCTACCTACATGCGAAATTTCATAATGATTTATTCTGTACATTTTGCGCAACGCGATAACAAACATAGATTTTGGAATTCATTTTTATAGATATAAGGATTTTAAACAAACCATGTTACATTATAGCATAATTTTGTTGTTATATAAAGATAGTTTCCCTGTGGTGGTAAAGAACACTTTAATTAAATGTTTTAAAATGCAACATACTAGATTAATAAAAAAAGAAACGGAGGGTATATTGAAAAACAAAATTTATTGAAAAAAATACTCTAACATAATTTAAAACAAAACAAAAAAATAGATATAGAAAATATTTTTACAATATGTTGAACATAGAGTAAACATAGTACCTATGAAGATCACAAAATAGTTTTTACAATGCACAATTTGTTTTCAGTTAGATAGCACTTTTAAATGATTTATCACATATTACAAACATGTTCATGTTAGCAAACAAAAAAAAATTAGAAAAATATTT